>CANTUT010000651.1:2500-200000 GCA_947687605.1 Reutealis trisperma | reverse complement strand
CTGTATGACATTTTTAGACACTTCTCTATCATGAGTGAGGCCAATGACAAGAGTTGTTATGGTTGCAGCACTAGGAACAAATGTGGTATAGGTTAAAAAAAGGGAGGTTTCAAGCTGATTAACCATGAGAGGAGCTATGGAGTTGGTTAGATCAAGATGGAGTATAGTGGAACTTGAATTAATTGGATTTGGCTTGGTTTGGTTCGCAGAATGAGGAGATGTGATGCTGGTCAGATTAATATGGGAAACATGAGGTACAATCAAGGGATTTAAATTTGTGCATTGCCTTTGGGAGCTTAGGGCTTTAGCAAGATGGCCCAATGCTTTATTGAAACTGACTTGTTGAGTGGTCAGGGCTTTGTTAAAGTTGGTTTATTGGGCGACTAAAGCCTTGTTGAAACTAGCTTGTTGAGCATTGAGGGCAAAGTTAAGAATGACTTGAAAATTCTCCTCTTGCTTCTTGAGGAGGTCTATGAAAAGGGTGTTCATAGTATCTATGTTGATTGGGTTGGCCATTGGTACCTTTAAGGCAAAAAAAGAAAAAAGGTAAATGTATGGAAAAGGTATGAAAGGGTGATGAAAGTATGCAAATTTTTTAGGAAAAAGGACTTCCTAAGGTGTTTTAGGCCAAATGCTTTAGGCTTAAAGTATTTGGATAAGGGGTGTTCATTAGGCCAAAGGTATTAGGCTTAAGGATTAGGTCTTAAGTTGGGGGTTAAAGGGTTTTCGGCTTAAAGATTAGGTGGTTGGGGTAATTAGACTTGAAATTTGGAAATGAAGGTTTGACATCTTGGACGTTTAGGCAAGGGTATTGGTATTTGGATTTTAGGGTCTTAAGGCAAAAGGCTTTCGGCCTAAAATGGTGGTGGCCAAATGTCTTAGGCTTAAGAGAAGTAAAGTGTCCAAAGTTTTCGGTTAAGGGTGAGATGTTAAATGCCTTGGGCTTGAGGGTGGTAATGGGACAAAAGTGTTTGAGGTTTCAATGAATGTCGATTCTTAACTTGGTTTAAGGTCTAACATAGACTCAGGGTTCTTAGTCTTTTATATGTGTATATGGTCATGTCATGATGCATACCAAAGAGATTTCATAAATTTAAGCACAAGGTCTACATGAAATCTAAAGTCAAAAGTTAAGGCAATTACATACACAAGGGCGATAGGTGGTTTGATTAAAGGTCCCTATCCTACTAAAGCATTGATATACCTAATTATATGTGAGTCAAAGAATCTCGCATGGGTCGAACAATATGATTGCACGTTACACCACCAAGATGATTGGGAATTCATTATAGGGTGAATGCTTTTGTTATCTCCCAACGTACTCAAAGAGAGTTGTCGAGCTAATGCTACTCACCATCCAAAAATTTTTCTAAAAAATAAGGTTAGGCAAATAGCCTTTATTGTACAAAGTTTATGCATGAAAATCAAATTGAACTTAACTGAGCCAAAAGGAGATTATTTTAGAAAGATCCCAACCAAATAGCAATATTCTTATTTTGCTTTTATTTTTATTTAAAAAGGTGGCAATCAATCCCTAATGGAGTAGCTAGTTATGAGAACTAGCCTTAACGCCCCTCCTTTGCTTAAGGAATACCTTAAGAAAAGGCAAGCGATTTTTAAAAAAGTTAAGGTATGAGTTTTAGTGCTCACAATTTGAATGACTATTGTTCAAAAAATTGATTTTTCATTTTTAAAAAAGATTCGAGATTGCCACCCTAATTTTATTTTAAGATAGAAAAATTAAGAAAAACACATTTATGACTCCAATTCATTAATTTTTCAATTAATTTACCAAAGATAAAATCACTAGCTTTCGAACTATATTGAGCTCAGGGGCTAGATTTTGGGTTTTACATAACCTAGATTTAGCTCCTAAGTTTGATTTAACTTGAAAATTGGTTTCATGGATGACAAGTATAAAATAAAAATTAAAATGCATAAATATGGCATAATTATAAAATACATAGAGAAGTTAAAAGGCAAATAAAGTGAACATCCATAAGTTAAGGAGGGGAGAGTGTTCTCTCTAGTACTTATAGATTCTAAGAAAAACTATAAGCCACTCCTTAACTACAAGATAATTAAAATTAATTAATTACATGATAAAACAATGGAATACCTTCTCTAGCACTTATAAGTTCTAAGAAGATCATAAGTTCCCTTACAAAATATGAAGATAGATATTTATATTTGAAATAAAAGGGAAGAGGATTAGTAGACTTGGATTTGAGACTTAGATTTTGGTTCCACTATGTGATCAAAACCTACGTAGTTCTTTCCACTATGAAGTGGAAGGGCTTAGGATTTGATCATATTAGTTTGATTTGGAGATTTTTGTGGGTGAGAGAAGATGCTATATCTTCTTTTTTTGTGTGCATACGAGGTAGAGAGTTTCGTCAGAATGAAGATTTGTTCTATTGATGTTGGGTGGTGGGAATCCTACTTAAAGATAATATATTAGATGGGATTAATCCAAGCAGGATTAAATTGATAAGTTGATTTACTCAGAGAGTATTTCCAATTGGTTAGGTGAATTAATCAATTAATTGGATTGATTATGTGGATTAATTAATTGATTAAAAAATAATTAACTAATTAATTTGATTAAGCAAATGGGTGAATTAATTAATTAATGTAATGTGATTAATGAATTAATTAAAATCAAAGAGATTTTAATTAAATTAGCTGCTATTCAAAGAGAGTATGTGAGATAAATTACAGAGAGAGCAAGTGGATAGCCTATAAACACAAGTTCTTGATGTTAAGAGATGAAGGAAAGAAAGGGATATTTATAGGCAATAGATAGGAGGGGTAGTTTGGAACAAAGAAATGTGTAAAGACTAAAAGTACAGGACTGAAAATGGGCCAAAAAAAGAAATTTTCAATGCACAGGGGTCAGCCACAAGGCAGTCTTGGTAGTATTGCCTGGCCATTTTGTAGTGCCGCAAGGGCCTTTTGCGGGTACCGTCATCCATTACGGCGATGATGCATGGACCACCTACAATCCTGCCCAAACGGCTAACGATACAATCAAGCGCTCTGACATAAACCCTTGGCGGGTTTGATTTTTGCATTTTTTAGATTTTTAGATCAGTTTTTTGGGCTTTTGAAGTTCTAAAAATTTATCAATCAGTACTAGTGAGTTCAAAATTAATTATCATTCAGTTTGATAGTTAATTTTGAGAGAAATTCAGTCGATTTTAGGAAAATACTATCTGGTTCTTAATGTCTGGTCAAGTTCAAAGCATGATAAATTTTTTAACTTTCAGGGTTGCTGCCCCCTTGACTTCTGCAGGCTAATCAACTAGTGGGACTGTCGTACTAGCCCTACGTAGCACACTAATCTTAGCATGTATTAAGCTGAGACTGCATCATGAAGGTGCAAAATTGAGGGTTCACAATGCCCAACTTCATCAGTTGTTCTAATAAACAAAAGTACTCTTTTTATAAGCAAATTTTGATTTAACTATTGGTATTTATAAAGAGATTAATTTAATTTTTAAATATTTTAACATGTTGTCATCAAATTTCATGCATTAAACGGTGGTTATTTTGAGTTCAAGCCATTGTAAGTTTTCTATTTGACTATTTTATGAGTTAATAGACATTTGGCAAATTCATTAAATGAGTCAAACATCTTGTCTGTCTGGATCACTTGCTTTTCATGTGGAAGGAAAATGACATCTCACCTATCACTTCTCTTTTTCTTCATTATACTCTCATACTTGTTTGTTTAATATTTTATTTTATTTGCAGGTCAATAATCACTGCTAAATCAATTTTCTTTTGAGATGCAGATAATTAGAAAACTTAATTAGTAAAGTTTCCTAGTTGCCTAATAAGTTCAAGGCTTCTAATTTTACTTTTAACTTAGAAATTCTCAAAAGTTTAATTTCTTTAATTTTGAAACCTTTTTAATTTAATTATGAAAAATTAATTTAAAAAAAAAATTCAGTTTGAGCAAGCCTTCTAAACTATTTAACATAGAAACTAATGACTCTTACTTAAAATTTTCATTTTCACTACCTTAGTTCCTTGATGTAGTCTTCTGATTAATCTTCATGAACTTCACACCTTATTCCAAATACTTGAAGAATTGGCCAATTGATTTGACCTTTATCTTAGCATGCCAAAATTTAAGTTAGTTGATTCTCTTAACCTGCAAAATAAATTAATACACTACATAAAAATGCACAACCAACTAATCTTTTAATTCTTTTATTATTATCAAAATCATATCAATACCATATTTGGATTACCTCTTTTTTTTTTTTTTTTGCCAACTACCATATTTGGATTACCTAATACATATTTGCATATAGGAATGAAGCTCCTTAACTTTCGAGACACTTTCTTTCCTTTTGGCTCTACAATCATTCATGCCCTTTTTATTTGATTGAGATTGATAAAGTATGGATATTGTATTGATTTATTGATTAATATGAATGCATATTTAATTATTATCTTGTACAAAAATTCTTTTAGATAAATAAAATATAAAGGGAATTATATAGTAGTGCCAAATAGATCAACGCAAAATAAGAATAACATTTTGAATCCATAATCTCTTAGACTTGTATTCATTTATGGGAGGTTGAACTTAATAAAGATCTTCTATACTTAAATCAAACCTAAACTAGTGTCTCAGAATGCGTCCAAGTAGCAACTCCTTATTGTGAACCCTCATTTCAGCACCTTTAAAATTAATTCTGAACTCTTTAGAACCGATCAAAATTTTTTTTGGCACAGCCTGACGCCTTTCCGACCCTGACCAGGTCTTCTGTATCAGATAGTATTTTTTCAAAACTGACTGGATTCCCTATCAGACTGACTATTTAAATATTCTAAAATTAATTTCGAGCCTAATGATACTAATCAATAATCTTTTTGAGTTTTATAACTCCCGAAAACTTATCCGGAAGTCTCAAAAATTGCTAAAAATATTTGAAAAACTGGCCGAAAAAGAGATCTCGAAAAATGTGTTAGGGTGCCATGTGGCATGCTGTGCAACAAGCATGTTGCTCTGCATCAAACATGTGTGGTGCCGCATGCCTCGTATGAGGCACGCCGTATAACCTTGACACAACGTTGCACAGGTGCTGCAACCCAAATGGATCCCACTTGTGCAGAAAATGACCCTCTTACCATTTTTAGCCCACTTTTTAGCCCTTTCTAGCCCTACCTTTTATCGTCTTTTTAAATTTTCAATACCTAAATTACATTCATCTCCCTTTGCCTATTAATAGGCCTTTCATCCTTCATTTCAAACCACCTCAAAGTTGATATTGATTGCTATTTATCAACTTTTTTTTGTTTTTCTCCCTCTATCCACTCTCTAATTAATTAATTAATTATTTTAATTAATTAATTTTCTCAACCAAACTAAGTTAATTAATTATTTTAATTAACTAAAAAAAATCTTTTCTTAATCACTCAAAAGCTAATTAATTAATTAATTACCTTTTTTCAAAAATTAAATAAAAAATCCTTTTTACTCATCCACCATTTTTTTAATTAATTAATTAATCATTTTAATTAATTAATTCTCTCACTAATCATTTTCTTTAATCATTAATCAATCTAATCGTCCAGTATGATAAAATGGAATTGCGGTCCGACAAAATACTTTTTTCATTTCGTCCATCAAAATCCAAGGTATTTTCCATAAATTCTATCCCCAAACAAAAAAAAAAATCATTTTAATCAATCTATAAACCCCTCCACTTAATCATGAAATGAACTACGTGAATTTTGATCCCTATTCAATAGGGTACGTAGGCACATTTGGAATTTGAATCCAAACTTCAAATCCAATTTTTTTTGAATTAAATTTATTTTCCATTTTTTTCTTAAATGTAATAAATTATCTTTTTTATGATATTTGTAAGGGAATATGTGGTCTTCCTAGAATTCCATAAGGGTTAGAGAAGGCATCCCATTCTTTATCAGTGTAATTATCCTAATTGGAATTAAGAAGTGATTATGTGGTTCCCCTAAATCTTTAAGGATTAGAGGGAACACTTTCCTTGATTTGTGAATGTTTATCATTTCATCGATTTTTATGTATTCATATTATGCCATATTCATGCAATTTTATCTGTAATTATCATCTTATAAATGTCATTCATGAAATCAAATTTTCAAGTCAAATTAAGCTTAAGAGCTAAAGTTAGATTATTTTTAACTAAAAACCTAGTTTTTGAGCTCAAACCTGGTTCGAGGCTAGTAATTTTATCTTTGGGTAAATTAATTGCAAAATTAATGAATTGAATTCAATTTGGATTTTTTTTCCTTAATGTTTTTCCAGTTAAATAAAATTAAGGTGGCGACTCCCAAAAATCATTTGCAAAATCAACCAAATTAGAACCCAAGGGTTTCATCATGAGTCTAAACCCGAATGAGCATCTCGATTCCCTCCAGCTGACTAGGCCGGTGCACGGGTGAGGCCTCACACTTGTTCTCACCTTGTCTATGATGGACTAGGTCTATACCACACTGAAAATTGAGTGAGAAGCTCAACAAGCTGATCTCAACTTTGCCACATGAGATTTTATTAATACATGATAATCACATGACATATTGTGGAGCAACATTTATTTTAACTAATTGCTCTAACCAAATTTTAGAACGATATGAATAAAATAAGGAGAAAAAAGTTTAAATATATTTCTCATGTATACTTTGTAGAGCACATCAACACATTTTATTTTTGAAAACACAAAATTCCCCTAAAATTTTTAAAACCTTAAATCACAATACAATTTTTAAGGTCCTCACATTATCATCTTTCTGCCGCTTATGATCCCACTAGACTTGCTTTTTTTGTGCCATATGGACTGACTCCACTATCTCTCTCTCTCTCTCTCTTGTTTCTTATACAATTTCTCTCTTTTTCTTCTTATCTCTCTCTTTCTTTCTTATTTTCTGTTTGCTTCCTTGGAAAATAATATGGGTTGATTTCTGATTCCAAATTCTATTTTTTTTTTGTCCATTTATATATACTATAGAGTTTCAATTAGTTTTTCTTTGATTTTTTTTTTTTTACTTTTGGGTTGCAAGTGAAAATTGGATTAAAATTTGATGAAATTGAGATTTTGTTATTTGGCTTTAAAGATTAGGTAATAATTTTGGGGATGTTTACTAAGGAAATGGACAAAGAAAGGCCACATAAGCCTCTTGATTATTTAAACTATTGAGATAATTGATTTCTTTCTTTGTTTCTTCTTTCCTTTTTTTTTTTTTTTTATATTTTTTGATAATATTTTATTGGATCTTCAGTTAGATCTTGTTAATACTAGTTAGATTTTAGTCCTTGCAATTGGAATACTTATTTTTATTAATTTTAGAGTTTGAAGTTATGATCGTGACATTTAATTTTTATATACAATTTTTTATGGTCAAATTTTATTTTTTTTATTAAAAAGTTCATTTTCAATTTTGTGAGTTTTGTGAGGTATTAATCTTCTTCTTGAATTTGGATTAAATCGTCACTTCGTTAGTTTTGCTATAAAAAAAATCAACTGAATAAGTTAGCAGAAGAAGAAGAAGAAGAGAGAATTCATTTGATCATATTTCACTAATCACGAGTGGGGATTTTTTTTTAGACAGTTTCATACGGTCCTTTAGATGCTATTGATAGGTTTTTAGTTGTTTTTTAATGTGACAATATATGGTTTTATCTTTCACTTGTAAGTGCATCAGCAAACAATGAATTATTGCCTACTTCATTTAAGTCCAATATATTCATCAACCCAACTCGCACTTTTTGAAACATTCTATTCTTTTTTTATTATTATTTTAATTCACATAGGACTAGAAATAGAGCCAATAAACAAAAGTCAAAGACATTAAAATTTTGGTGCCATATCAACTTTTTGTAAGGTTAGAAATATATTTATGACTTTCAAAATGAAGTGTTGATAAGCTCCACAAAATATACACAAGAGCTATATTTGAGGGGTTTTTACTAATTTATGTTTTTCTATAAAGTATTTCTCAATTTAGGTTGTTTTTGTCTTAAATTCCCGTTTTGAATCTTAAATTCCCATTTTGGATTGTTTTAAATTTATTTTCCAATTTAGGTTGATTTTTACTGAGGTGGAGAGGATGGATCTAATCGCTAGTGGGAGTTGAAAACTAATGCAAGTTGCTGGTGGGAGTAGGTGCTTGACCTTTGGCTACTGGTGTGAATAACAGCGACATTGGTGTGGATAGCAGCTTGGTTCTGGTCGCTATTTGAATAGCAACCAGAGTTCACTTTTAAGTTTTTGTTTATTTTATAATATAGTATAATAATTATATATGATATAATATTTATTTATATATAATAAATTGCTAATATTTTAATTAGACTATTATTTATTATATATTATAAAATATAATTAATTTATTATATTATATATGATAATTATTAATTAAATAATTATATCAAATATAATTATTTAATATTATGTTTTGTAATTATATTGAATAATAATTTATTTTATTATATTAATTATTTAAAATAGTAATGACTTGATGCAAAATTTTTAGATTGACAATAATTACATTAAATACTATGTATAAGGTTCCAAATGAAACAAAATAATTTAAGAACAAAAGTAGTAATAGCATATTTTAATTACAATGATGAAATTTCAACTGCCACAGTTTCTATTTCTTCTAATATTTGAACGGAGACCCATTTGTCGTGTAGTATTTTTTCATGTAGTGTTCATCTGAATGAAATGTGACTATTGCGTTTGTGGACCTTTATCATTATCACCATCAAAATCACCATCACCATGATTATCACCCTTATCATCAGCAGGAGCAACACCATTAACACTACCAAGATCATATATATGTTGGTAAAAATCTATGCTCCTAAATCATTGTGGCATCGAACTTATCTTAGGAAATGAGCGCTTAATGGAAAGCTAGAGTCTTGAAATGACTGATAAAATAGTGGTAACATCGCATCAAATGGTGTTTGAGGAAATTTGGAATTAGAAAGTTGTGTTTATAGCATCAGAGGCATGGTAGGTGAAGCCTACGGGGTAAATGCTCCAAACAATGAAAAACCTAATAAGCTTGGTGCAGAAGGCTGGTGAATGTACTGCCCCAGGTCTACAAATGCGTTCGGATAAGATAACATAAGTGCAAATGGACCTCTAGTAAATAATGGACTAGGATTATAGGTAGAAGCAATATTTGGATTCCGTAGATGATGAAAAGAAGAAGGAGGTGGGAGAGAAGTAGTTGAGTAGTAGATGGGTTGCATATTCTCTACGCCACTAGCATCGTCGACATGCTTATTGAGCATTTGCATGAGGATCATCTCTAAGTTCTTGCAGTAATGGTCATAAAGAAGGTGCCGGCTAAGGAGGTGGCATAGTGAACATTTGTCTATCCTTGCTAAGTGCTCCTTATGATTCCCTAACAAGCTCTTGGATTGCCTCAAGATTGGTGGATATTGTGTTATGCTACAACGCGTTCAGCTACAAAAAATGTAAATACTCAGATTGTTTAATTATGTTAGTCATTAATTGATTATTTGTGAAACTAACATAATCAAAATAAGATGTAAGACTAACCAACGCTCTAGTTGCAACTCTTTGATGTGATATCCATCTTCTTATTACTGCCTAATAACACTCATGGTACTCTGAATGGCAATAGTACTTGATTATTCTAGAGTTGAACCTATGTATCACTCAAGCTAATTTTCATTTGCGTGGTTGTGTAACACCATAAATTGTAAAGCTTGAGTTTGAAGTGGAGCTTTGGGTATTGGCTTTTGCAATCCAAATTGTTAAAGGACTCTATCCGATTGATGCCACTCAACTATATGAATGCATATCAAAGACAAAACTGATCTTCAAATATATCAGCCTTACAAGCAGACAGGTGGAAGCTCGCTAAATATCTCCTGTGTATGGCTTCCAAATGAACTATAAAAATAAAATATTTTTGAATTAGAATAATTATAATACAAGTTAAAAGATGATTAGTAAATATGTTATAAAATACAACAAACCTCCCCGGCCCAAGGTACATCTATCTTCTATCTAATTTCACTTATTTGAAGATTTTTGATGAATGCATTTCAAAGCAATCTGATGCGAAAAGAATGATCACTTATGCGATAATTTTGTTGTGTTGGAAAGATCATAAAGCCCGATATATGATACATCTTGCCTTCTATAAGTAAATTAAGAAAATTTCCAACTACTTGTTTTGGAAATGTTCCTTGCATTGTATCATCCTAAAAGTAATTGTTAAAAAAACATAACAAAAGAATATAATAAAAAGAAAAAAGAAAAAAACTTTTCATCTATCACTAGGAATTCTAGACTGAAGAATTCATTTAGATCATATATATTATAAAAATCCCATATCCTTGTAATTCAAACTTTAATCCGAATGTTTCTGCTGCATCCATCTATTTCTGATATTAGAGTATAAGACATCACAGCTAGAAAAAACACATATGCATAGTGATATTATTATCTAAAAAATTAAATATAATAGCATATAAAATTTATTAGTGGTTATATGTATGGAAAAATGTATAAGATATATAATACGAAAGATTTTTCATAAATCACCAATAATTTCAGAGTAAAAGATAGTTTTTGCATAATTATAAAATTCATAATCTTCACTATTATTTTCGTGATTTATTAATATTCGTATTTCTTTATGAGAAGTAACTCTTGAAAGAGCTACATATAATTGTTTGTGACAAAAAACTTGTTGATGTAGATATAAACCAACTTGTTTTAAAGTTTGATCTTGACTTTTATTTGTTGTCATGCAATAACATACTGTAATAGGAAATTGGCATCCTTTTAAAATAAAAGACCATTTATTTTCTTTCTTTGTTAAAATAATTCTAGGAATATAAACATTTTCACCACTATGAGAACTGGTGATAATTTTAGCTTCAATAATCCTACTTCCTAATTCAATTACTAATAATCTTTTCCATTACACAAACCAATACTTGGGTTTATATTTCTAAGAAGCATAATTAACACATTTTTTTTTATTTCAATTCATGAGTAGGAAATCAATTAAAATTTAAAGTATTTAAAAATTCAATTGGATATAAAATTTCTAATTCATCTATACTATTATTGGAGGTTCATGTTCTACATATAGAATCAAAACTATAATATATTTTTTCTTCACCAGGTATAAACTCAAGCATTCTTTTATTTACAGTATCAATAATTTCTTTTGTAAGAGTTATAATAGATCGTTCTTTTATATAAGTGGTATCAACATAATTGTTTAAAAAGTAAGGATATGTTACATCAGTTATTTTTTCATCAGATCATCAAAATTGAGAATTAATAAATCATAGGAATTTCTATCCAATCAGTACAATTGCCAAACTTGTCAATATTTATCGTTTTTACTTTACCCTTACCGACTGATAAAATCCATTTACCAAAGTCAACTAATTCATCATTATTTCTAATCATTTGATCTAAAGAATTAAGTCACATATTAATCGTCAATGTATAAATTTTAAAATATTTCTATAAATGAGATCTTGTATTTGATGCATTTAAAATATCTTATTTATTGCTTCTAAGAACAATAGGTAAGATTTGTTTAAAATCACCTCCAAGCAAAATTGTTTTTCCTCCAAAAGGTTGTTTTGTTATTCCATTATTAGATGAATATAATATATCTCTTAAAGATCTATAAAGAGCTTCAAAACAATATCTATGACTCATAGGTACTTTATCCCAAATTATAAGTGCAATCTCTTCTATTAATTTAGCTAATTGAGTTCCTTTTTTAATTTCACAAGATGAATGTTCTATTAAATCAATTGGAATTCTAAATCTAGAATGTATAATGTTTCTACCTGACACTAATAAAGAAGATATGCCAAAAGAAGCAACAACTAAAACAATTTTTCCTTCGAATCTTAATTTTGCTATTATAATTTCATATAAATATGTTTTACCTATTCCTTCATGACCATAAACCAAAAATAATTCACCTAATTTATTCTCAATTGAACAAAGAACATCATCATATACTTTATGTTGATCATTATTTAATGTTGTGATTGCAGAATCATGGTATGTTTTTAATTGTATAGTGTCATAATTTAATTCTTCAATGAGTAATCTATTATTATATTTACAGCAAATGATATATCAGGTACAGGTAAATTATAATAAGCAAGTGAAGTTGATTTTTTATTAAAAAAATTTTCAAGTTCAACTAATACTTTGTTTCTTAGATAAAAGTCAAAAATAAAAGTATTAGGAATTTCAAAATTTTGTTGCAATTGATATCTTATTCCATCACAAAAATGTTTCCAAAACAAATTAAAATTTTATTTGGATCTCCAATTGCACAAAAAAGTATCAAAACTAAAAATAAATGTCTAAGTTGATAAGAAGATGCATGAAAGATAGCTTCTTCCATAGCATGAATCCATTCATTATCATTACCAAGTAATCCATAAGAATTGCAAGCAAATTGGTATGTGAATGAATAACACCATTAATAGTTTTTATTTCATAAAATGTTATAGGACATCTAATAATATTCAAAAGCATTTGCAAATAATATAATTCGCATGAATTTGGATTAACATAAGCAATTCTACCAATTGATTTCCCTTTTTTTTTTTCCTCTTAGTCTATATTTTATCTTTATGACTCCAAACTCATTTTTTAGGGAATTTAGCATACGTAAGTGTACATGCATTTTCATCAATACTATTTGTATATAACCATTTAGTAAACATAGTTTGAGAAAAGAATGAATTATCAACAATGGAAGACAAATTTTGGTTTGATTCAAACAAAACAGTATTCATATGTTGCAAGTGTATAATGAGTTTTTCAGTAGGGGAATCTCTACAATGTATTGGGAACTCAAATAAGCACCAAGCTGCTTCACATGGAGAAATATATCGACAATCTAAATAGGTTTTAATTTCATCAACGCCATCATTTCTTATTTCACTATTTTCGGTATCAGATCTAAGATTGGTATTTATCATTGTTCGGATTCTATCAACTCCTTTATTAACATATTTAAATAAATATTTTACTAACATGGATTGGCTACAAAATTCTATGCAAATATGAACTTCATATTTCCAAATTAAATATCTGTTGTATGGAACAATAAATTGATTATCTATTTTTTCATTATTTTTAATAATATACCTATCATCATCTCGGCATTTATATGTAGGGAATCCATTTTCATAAAAAATTGTTTCATTTTGGAATCTTTTAGGAAAATGTTTTGAACATCAATTATTTTTGTGCATGGACATGAGGGATCTAAATTACCACATGGACCATGAACCATGAATTTTGAAACAATTTCATATGCTTTAAGATCCATTTCTTTATAAGGAATTTCAGTAGATATCATTTAATCAATATCATTTGGGTTAGTTGGTTTATCATTATTAGATAACTAAACTAAACAATGAATATGCGGTAATCCTCTTTTTTGAAACTCAACAACATATATCAAAGCAATTTTTTCACCAAAATGTTTATATTTTTTTATATCATCAATTAATTCACGTATTTTTATTCTAAAGACACGGCTAATAATATATGGTCTATTTTTCAAGTTTTTGTGCAAGGATATGGAGCAACATTCAATCAATTTCTAACCATTGAGGATTAAATGGAAATGTTATAAAAAGTTATGGGTGGCCATAAAATTTTACAAATTGCCATTGCATCATGATAATGTTCAATCATATATCTTGGACTTCCTATAAAGGAAGAAGTCAGAATTATATATTCCCCAATATGATTTGGATTTGTATCAACTTTGAATACAACATTTTGTATTGAGATATCAACTTTAGAATGTAGTGTTTTTTTATTTCATCTAATAAAATCTAATCTTTCTTCTTCTATAAATTGTTGGAATAAACGACCTCCTCTTCATAAAGTTTGACCTTCATTTAATTGTTGTTGTATCCTAAATGCATAGAATTCTCTTATTGTAATAAATTTTCTTGATTTATTGGATTGGTCAACAAATGTAGCATAAGGAATATATACACGATAACCATCTTCTCCATATGGAAATAAAAGTAGACATTGCATAGACATAAAACTTGGGTGCAAAGAGCTAATACATTTTAAACAACCAGTTTTATATTCTACAACAATATCTCTATCTTTATCAAAATAACCAAAATCACCAACAATTAAACTAGCAATTTCAAAAGAAATTGGCAAGCTATATTGGTGGGAATCTTGAGCCCTACGACCCATAATTTTCAATTTTGCTAGTGCAAAGTTATTTTCTTGAAATCGATCTCTTGCCATTTTAAAAGATTTTGCAATTTCATTATAACAATCAAACATCTTTATCAAGTTGTCAACACTAATTTCATTGATTGAAGATTGAGATTCATTAGGAAGAAAAGATGATATTTGATTATTAAATTCATTCTCTATATCATATACATATAATTGAGCAAATTTTGGAATTTCACCATATGTAGGAAATAATGAGCCAATTAAATGATGATTTTGATTGCAAAGAAGGAAAACAAATGGTCCACAAGTTCTATTGATTTCATGATCTATTTTTCCACCAATAGATCTAAAAGCAAATAGCAAGTTATAAATACTAATATTTTCTCTGAATTTTGCAAAAATAGGATCCCATGAAGAAGACAACAAAACTTTTAAATAATCAAGAGGATGACACAAAAGAGGGAGTGAAACCATCCCTTGGTTGCAACACAAAGTATATGTATAGATGGTACAGACAACACATTTGCCAAGCCAATATAAAGAGTAGCAATGAGGGCACTTGTTATCAAGGATATAGAAGTTAGATTTCTTTAGATATTGTCCTATTGGGAAAAAAATAAGATTAAAAAGTATTTGTGAGGCCTTGCCCGAGCACCGGTCCAATATGCTAAGTGGGATCAAAATGCTCATTTGGATTCAAACTCATGATAGAACCCTTAGGTTCAAATTGGTTGATTTTGAAAAAGAGTCGCCACCTTAATTTTATTTTATTTAAGAAAAAATTAAGGAAAAATCCAAATTTACTTCAATTAATATCCCAAATAAAAAAGATTACTAGTCTCGGAACCAAAGAGGATTCAGGAACTAGGTTTTCAATTTATTTAGAAAAATGATTAGTTTGGCAAATTTAATACAAGATGATTTAAAATGAATTTCATGAATAGTTTACATAATGCATGACTAATTATAAAATGTATGAATAAGCAAATAAAGATCCATTCAAAGCAATAAAGCAAATAAAGGAATTAACTTTACAATTCAAAACCAAAATAGGGGATACTTCCTCTAGCCCTTATGGGTTCTAGGGAAGTCACACATTCCCCAAAATAATTCTAAAGCGATTATTAAAGAAAAATAATGCAAAAGAAAGACAAAATCAATATTATAATAAAGAAAACAAACTAAAAGAAAATATCGCAAAGAAAAGAAATAATTCATAAAAGAATATACAAGAGAAAGGTTATATTTTATTTAAATTGGATTTGATGCTTTAAACAAGCAAGCCTACATATCTCTTTGAATGAAAATCAAAATCCATGTAGTTCGCCCTTCTTGCGAAGAGGTTAGTTTAGCCTAGCCATTTTATCATGTTTCTATTCATTAATTGAAATGTGAGTTGATTGATTAAATCAGATTGATTGATTACCAAGTTGTTAATTAGGCCAGGTTTTAATTAACAAGTTGATGCAATAATTCAAATAATTTACCTAATTGACTAAATCATATTCAAATTAATATACCTTAAAATAATGAAAGAAGATGATAAAACATGCTAAGCAAAGAAATAATAAGCGAAAAGAATAAACTAAGCAATCCTAAAGAAAAAATAACAAAGTAAACAAACAGAGCAATATAAAGCAAAAGAAACACTAAAGCAAAACAAAATAAGAAAACAAGAAAATAATTACCTTATGAGGACGAGACTTAGGGATGTAGGGCAGATGAAGCGCACAACTGGATCATAATTCCACCTTTTCGGCTTGGCAGAATGACAACCTTAAAATAGGGACTTGGACGGTGTTATTGGGACCTCTTCAGACTGATTTGAGAAGAACTACCTCAAAGCAATCACCCTAATAAAATAAAATAAAATTTTAAACTAAAAGTTCATTCCTTTTGGATCAAATTTGTAGAGATGGTTTGCTTGATGCAAAGGCTAATAAAGCAAACCAAGAGGTTAAAAGGTTATTGTTTTGAAATCAATTAATTTGATTAAGCAATTCTGAGTGTGGAAATAAGGTAAGGGGATGTTGCTTTTATAGGGAGAGAGTTGGGAGGCAAAACAACGAAGTTTCGACGTGGGATTCGCTTCCCAATGCAAGAAACTGCATAGGAGGCCTCGGGAACTGCACACAGGGGCTTCGAGAATGAATGGAATCGATGAAAATTGCACAGAAGCTGTGTGGTTCCGCACAAAACCTTTGAAGTTTCGCAAAGGCTCTGTGCGATTTTGCATAAGCTCTGTGCGATCACCGTTGTCCTATGTGGTCTCTTGGAGACCGCCCGCCATTTTTGACTCCGTTCTCGTCCATTTCAGCTTTGATTTAAGTCCGGTTTGATTCTATGGGTTTGTAATTGAGTGCCGGTTGTCTGGAGGTGCAAATTTGAAAGTTCACAGTATTGTAATTTATAGATTAAAACTAAACTTAATGGTGTATTTGTTTGTGGTATATTTATATGTTTTTTGTGTTTGTTAATTTAGGCATTTTGTGATTAATTCATGTTTATGTAGGTTAGAATGTGTTATTTTACCTTTTTTTAGTTTTAAGGAAGGTTTTAGCTCATTTTGCAGGAATTAGGCATTAAATGGAGCAAAAGTTTGGGCAGAAGCATGTGCAACGGGCCTGAAAAATCTCGCACATAGCCTAGCCAGAGCACGCAGGGCAACTGTCCAGGAGTCCTAGCTCCCCAGTGCCAGCTGTCAAGGGCCAATGCACGCCAACGCAGTAGGTAGCAGCAGCAGCAGCACTCCCAGGAGCGTCCGCAGTGGTCATCCAGCGTGCACAACGGGCTGTCTCCAGCAGGCCACGTTCAGCAGCACAAGCAGCCCCAGCTCCAGCGCCCGCTGCCAATGAAAATCTTAGCCCAAGCTCGCCAGCTGCCTAGCCCTAGCGCCCAGCTGCCCAATCCCAGCGCCCGCCGCGAAGATCTGATCAGTTTAAGGAATGTTGATCCAAATTTTTAGTTTCCTTTTTCATTTAGGTTTTTTGTTTTTAGAGGTTATAAATAGATCTGAAATGGAGGAAAAAGGGGAATCTGGAGTTTTGGGATTACGAGTTGTAATTGGCAAAAAAATTCCATTTTATTTTCTTAGTTAATTTTCCAGATCTTATTTCGAGATTAGGCATCCAAATTTTGTTCTGGGGAATTTATTTGGTGGAAATTCAAGAGATTTAATTTAATCAATTCAGTTGTAAGGTGAGGATTGATTCTTATTTCTCCAATTTAATTAGTCTAGGTTAATCAAATCAATAGTCTTGTTTTGATGGATTCAGTTAATTATATTGACAATGAGATGATTTCTTTATTTTCCATGAGCTAATTTCATTCTAGTCTAGGGTTTGTATGATGTGTTCATGATATGGAATTGAATTAAATCCCAATCAATTATCCTTTTTATTCTTAATTGAATTGACTAGTTGTTTAAGAACAATTGCTTAGCTACCAATTGTTTTACTTAGGTTTTGAACGAAGGAACGAGAGTTGAAGTTCAATTCTCGATTTCATTCTTTTAAGATCTTAAAATAAATTAGAAATATAAGTTTTAATATTAGGTCCTTGTTCTTAATGTATGAACTGATAGAATGATTTCTATGAATGCGAGTGCTAATAGACTGATTTTTATCCTTTGATTTATTAGAAACTAGGGCTTTAGCATAATTAATTGGGACTATTCTTGAACATAAAGGATTGATAAACTGAATACAAACCCTGGACTATTTTTATTCATTAAATTTTTACTTATTCACATCTGCATTTTCTTTTAATTTATTGTTTTGCTATTAGTTCTTTTAAAATTCAAGAACTAAACAAATCTTTTTATATTTAATTTGCTTTCACAAAGAAGCAAGTGATTTCCATTTGCAATTCCTTGAGAGAATACGACCTTGGGTGCTTCCTATATACTACAATTGCCCTGTATACTTGCGGGTCGCTTTTGGACAGTATATTTTGAGGCGAACAAGTTTTTGGCGTCGTTGCCGGGGAATTGCAAAGTGAATTTGTTTGTTTCATTGTAATTATTTTTGTTCCTAGTTTTTGCTTTTATTTGTCTTCAGACATTTTATGCATGGGGGAAGATCTCTGGAAGGAGAAATTGTCCCTTTTGTTGATAACATTTACAGGGTCGGTAGAGAAAGAAGAGAGCTGGATCTAATTGAAGAAGAAGTTGATTAAGAAGAGAAAGTGAATCAAGAAGAACAAGTCGATCAACAAGACATAATGGCACAGGAACGCTGAACCATAAAGGAGTATACCCAGCCAATCATAGGCACCGTGACATCATATATCAGGCTTCATACGGCTGCCTGGAATTATGAGCTAAAGAACATACATTATAGCGTGCTCCCATCCTTCTATGGAGTGGCAAACAAAGACCCCTTAAATTTCATCAGAGATTTCTATGCCACCATTTAGACCTTTCCTTTACAAGGTCTAACTGAAGATCAGCTGTGGATGAGATGTTTTCCCTATGATTTGAAGGACGCAGCTAAATCATGGTTGATGACACTTACTCCCAACTCCTTGACTACTTGGGAAGAGGTGTACAACAAATTTATGGGAAAGTTCTACTCTCACCAAAAGACAGTTGAACTGAGATCGAAGATTGCAACCTTCACACAAATGGAAGGAGAACCTTTTCATGAGGCATGGGAGAGGTTCAAAATGTTGCAAATCCAGTGCCCCCACCATCACTATCCACTGCAGTTGCTCAACCAATTCTTTTATGATGGGCTTACATATCAAAGCCAAAGCATAGTTGACAATGCAGTTGAAGGGGCAATGGGAGAGAAAACCGTTGAGGAGACATATGACCTGTATGAGATGCTCGGGGCTAACTCTCAGCAGAAAAGTGTGAGAGGAAGAAGAGTTGGAATGCAAGAAGGAGCCCCTGTAAAAGATGTGGCCATGCAATTAGCCGAGCTTACTAAACAAGTCAAGCTCCTATCCATGAAAGGAAGCACATCAGCTCAACAATAAGAGGTATGTGGTGTTTGTGGCATTTTTGGCCATGGTGCTAATATTTGTCCCTCTAGTTTTGATGTTTATGCAGGTGAGCCAGAGCAAGCACAGGCTTTGGATGGTTTTCAACCTAGGATAAGGAATGATCCCTACTCCAACACTTATAACCAAGGTTGGAGAAACCATCTAAACTTTTCCTGGAGAAACAACAACCAACAGCAACAGCAGCCTCAATTCTAAATGATGCAAAGAGGCAACCACCAAGGAGAAGCATCGGGCCGTACTAAAAATCAAGAGGCCAACAATAGAAGATTTGATTCTCTGGAAGCTTCAATAAGAAAGGCGGAGACTCAAGTTGGGCAAATTGTGAATCATATGCAATCACACCAATAAGGGAAACTTCCTAGCCAACCAAAGTAAGCTAAGGCCATATCAGTCCTTAGGAGTGGTAAGGTAATTAATAAGACTATTGGTGATAACTCTGATAATGCAGGAGTTGATTTTGATGAACCCGAAGGGGAAAAGAGCGATAAAGAGCCTGGAGAGAAGGAGAAAGTTATGGAGACGCCATCCTCCCCTCCTCAATTGCACAAGGCGGATGATCCTTATAGACCACCCATTCCATTTTCGAGTAGGCTGCAAAAGGGTAAGCAGGATAAGCAATTTAATGAGCTATTCAAAATGCTATCCAAGGTAAGTGTTAATTTGCCTTTGCTTGATGTGATAAAGAATGTGCCTTCTTATGCTAAATTTTTCAAAGAACTGAATTCTAAGAAAAGGAGGTTGGAAATGGAAGAAAAAATTGTTGTGTCTGAAGTGGCTAATGCTGTACTCCAGTATAAGTTACCTCCCAAAGCTAAATACCCTGGTAGTTTTTTGATTGAAATTAGTATGGGGAATGGGGAAGAGGATAAGGGCATGCTAGACTTAGGTGCAAGTATTAATTTGATGCCCTATGCTTAATTGAATCTAGGAGAATTGAGCCCCACTAAAATGTGTCTGCAACTAGCTGATAGGTCTTTGAGATTCCCTAAGGGAATTATAGAAGATGTGCTAGTGCAAGTTGGAGGGTTAATTGTGCCTGTTGACTTTGTGGTATTGGACATGGGGGATGAATTGTCAAATGGGCTAGAATTGCATATCTTGTTAGGGCGCCCTTTCATGGCGACAACTAATACCTTGATTGATGTTAAGAATGGAAAGTTAACCATGACTGTTTTGGGTTAAACTGTTGAGTTTTCTATTTTTAACAATCTTACTGTGTTGAGCACATCATTGCATTAAGAGTGCTCCTTTATTGATTGTATTGATGCTGCTGTTCAACAAGTTTTCTTGCAGGATGCCTTCGAGGATAAGCTGGAACTAGCAATCACACTTGAAAAAGAAGCTGAAATCTATGTTCCTGAAATAGTGAGCTACATTGAGGGTCTAGATGCTGTGGAAGTAGGAGAGGTAGGAAAGGAGGAGATTGTAGAGCTTCCTTTGATTAAAAAAGGAGAGAAAGAACCCTCACCAACCTTGGAACTTAAAGAGCTGCCTAAGCACCTGAAATATGTGTTCTTAAGTGAGGGAGAGAATTCACCTGTGATAATTTCCACTTTATTGAGTGACAAAGAAGAGGAAAGATTAGTAAGTGAATTGAAAAGGTTGAAGAAGGCAATAGGTTGGGGGTTGAGTGACATCAAGGGAATCAGTCCCTCTATATGCATGCATAGGATAACATTAGAAGAGGGAGTTAAGCCTAAGAGGGAGATGCAAAGAAGGCTGAATCCCTATATGAGAGAGGTAGTGAAGAAGGAAGTGCTGAAATTGCTTGATGAGGGAGTGATCTATCCTATTACGGATAGTGATTGGGTGAGTCCTGTTCATGTGGTTCCTAAGAAATCAGGAATCACAATTGTAGAAAATGCAAACAATGAGTTAATCCCAACTGTGAGGCCTTCCCTGAGCACCGGCCTGGTCCACTAGAGGGAACCGAAATGCTCATTCGGGTTTAGACTCACGATAGAACCCTCAGGTTCGGATTTAGTTGATTTTGAAAATGATTTTTAGGAGTCGCCACCCTAATTTATTTTAAACGGAAAAAATTAAGGAAAAACCCAGTTGACTCCAATTTATTAATTTTTCAATTAATTTACCCAAGGATAAAAATCACTAATCTCGAACCAGATTGAGTTCGGAGACTAGATTTTTGGTTTTAAATAATCTAAATTTGGCTCTTAAGTTTAATTTGACTTAAAAATTGGATTTCATGAATGACATTTATAAGATGATGTTAAAGAAAATGCATGAATATGGCAAAATATGAATGAATGGTGAAAATAAAATATTTATAAATTAATTAAAAAAAAAGGAAAAGAGATTGATTGGGATTTGGATTTGAGGTCTGGATTTAGATTCCAAACGTGCCTACGTACTCCATTGAATAGGGATCAAAACCCACGTAGTTTGTTCCACTGTTAAGTGGAGGGATTTAAGAATTGATCAGATTGATTTTGGTTTGGGTGTGTTGAAAGTGAGGAAAAAGGCTAATACCTTGACTTTTGGTGGGCGAATGGTTTTACCGGACCGAAGTTCCGTTTTATCGGGACCGGGTGATTGGATGGATTGAAAGATTAATTAATTAATTAAAATGATTAATTAATTAATATGATGGAAAAGATGGATGGATTAATTAATTAAAAAGATTAATTAATTAATTTGGATGAAAAAGTGGATTAAGAAAAATGATTAATTTGATTTTTTAAAAAAGGAATGATTTTTGGAAAAAAGAGTGATTAATTAAAAAAATTAGTTAATTAAAAAAATTAATTAACTTGATTAGAGTGAGATAATTAATTAATTAAAAAGATTAATTAATTAATTAGAGAGTGATTGGAGGGAGAAGAAGAGAGGAATTTGAGGATAGCCATCTACCCAAATTCAAGGATGTGTAGAAATGAGGGAATAGGAGCCTATTTATAGGCAAATGGGTAAAAGGTAGTTTAGGTAATAGAAATGTGAAAAGACCAAAATGATGGGGTCAAAAAATGGCTGATAACTAGACAAAGAGAGGTAAAAAGGTCATTTTACGCATGTGGGGCCCACTGGAGCAGAAGGAGGGCATACCCTGGCGCAGCGCCACACCAGGCCTGTGCGGCGCCACGTTAGGCCTTTGCGGTGTGCCACAAAGGGGCTGTGCGGTACCACGCATACTTGACGCGGTGCCGCACGGCTCCCGTGCGGCACGCCACGTGGCATGGCACGCTTCCCGAGGTTGTTCTCTTTTTTTTTTTTTTTTCTTTAGAGATTGGTTGTTGGCATGGAGTTTGAGAAATTTGAATGCCTGGTGGCAATGTGAATGAAGTCTAAAAAAAATTTCTTTCGAGGGCGCTGCCCCCGAACCCCTGCTTGCTAACCGGTTAGCAGGATCACCGTAACAGCTCCGCGCAATGAGTTAAATTCAGCAAGTGCTAAGGCTGTGGTTGGATGCTGAGGGTGCAAAATTAAAGGTTCACAGTTGCCCCCTCATCAGAATTGGCTTTGAATAAAAGGTGATTCTGATGATAGTAAACGTTGGGAAGAGGTGCCATGTCAGACTCTGGGCTTATGTATTCTTGTCATGTCCTTTGGGAGGAGGAACTTTATCAATGGCTATCTGTTCAGCCTTGATGTTAGTTGCAAAATTGGTCTTGGTGAATTTTAATTAAGGCTATCTGTTTGGCCCTAATGTTGGAGATGAAGAATGTTTGAGGCGAATCTCAATCAAGACTATCTGTCCGGCCTTAATGTTGGAGATAGAGAAAGTTTGGTGAATTTCAATCAAGGCTATCTGTCTAGCCTTAATGTTGGAGATAGAGAAGGTTTGGTGAATTTCAATCAAGGCTATCTATCCGGCCTTAATGTTGGAGATAGAGAAGGTTTGGTGAATTTCAATCAAGGCTATCTGTCCGGCCTTAATGTTGAAGGGTAAAGATGACTTAGGTCAATCAAGGCTATCTGTCCGGCCTTAATATTGGAGGTAAAGATGACTTGAGTGAATCTCAATCAAGACTACCTGTCCAGCCTTAATAGTGGAGAAGATTTTGATAAATATCAATTAAGGCTATCTGTTTGGCCTTAATGTTGGAGGTAAAAAAGATTTTGGACAATATTTCAATCAAGGCTATCTGTCTGGCCTTAATGCTAGAGGTAAAGATGATTTGGGGTAAATCTCAATCAAGTCTATCTGTTTGGCCTTAATGTTGGAGGTAGAGAAGATTTGGGTAAATTTTAATTAAGGCCATCTATCTGGGCTTAATGTAAGGAAGATTGGGTAAATCTCAATCAAGACTATCTGTTTGGCCTTAATGTAAGGAAGATTGGGTAAATCTCAATCAAGGCTATCTATTTGGCCTTGATGTTGGAGATAAAGAAGATTTTGGATAAGATAATTTAGTGAAAAGAGAGCCTCGACCTATGGCGAGTCGGCTCGCGAGAGATTTTGAGGAAAAGCCTCAGCTTATGGTGAGTTGGCTCAAGATTTTGGTTGTGCCAAAGAAACTTGAGCTTTTGAATGTGAGGGGTTGGGCCTTTCGGAAGGCTTAAAGGAACTTTGCTAAGAGTAAAGGGACTCTGGAAGTCACACTTCATTGATTAAATCTGAAAAGGTATCAGTTAGCTTCAAAGAGACACTGGTCAGTTTTAAAAGGTGTCAGTAAGCTTGGAGGAAGTATTGGTTAGCTTTAGAAGATGTCGGTGAGGCTATTGGCTCAGCTTATGCATGATGATGTATGATTGCAAATGATTGCATGGGTACTGATGCACAAATGATGCATGCATGTTTCAGAATTTATATACTTTTTATTTAACTTCTATGCCATGCATGATTTGTGATGATGCTTGTAATGGATGATTGTATGAACACATAAGGGTGGAGACATGCATGTGTGGACTAAGAAACTCGACAAAGCTGAGGAATTCAACTTAGGTTAGTATGGAAAAATTGCCATGGTGGCATTATGAGGAGTTCGAGGGGTTGCTTCATATTTCAGAATCTGGTGGCCCATAGTTTCTGTTTTGGTGCTGCCAAAAAGGAGTTGTGCCTATTCCAGAGAGATAGGGAATATGGCTTGGCTGTGACTCAAAGGCAACTCTAGTGGTGCTAAAGTTGAAAGTCTGGCATTTTTTGAATTTTTCAAGAGCTTTTGACTTGCCTTAGGATGTTGCAAGCCAAATGATGGTTGGTGATAGTTAAGTGAATTTGACCACTGTGATTGAAAAGTTTCATGATTCCGGTGACCAGGGAGATATGAGGGGTGCAGAGGCTCAACATGAGGGTCTTATTTTTTGTTTGAGTGATGCCATAGAGGTATTTTGTGGCTAGAGCTGTGCTGGCGAAGACACTAATGAGCCTCAATTACTTTGTTAAGGATTTAGAGAGATGAACTGTCTTGCTAGTTATTCCCCGGTGATAAAAATTTGTCTATTCTTACCCTTTCTGCTTTGGTGCTTTATGGATGTCTGTTTCAGGTTTTGGGTTATCTCGAAAGCGTGGTTGATGGATCATTTTTAAGTGGTGGCCCCTGCTTTTCAGTCTGCTCATGCTTTATTGATACTCGGTTAGAGATCAGATAGGATGATTGCTTGCAACTTGCCCCCGGTAGACACATTTTTAGCACTACCAATTGTAGAGGATTTGATCTCTCATGACCGGGAGCCATGGGTGTCGAGTGATTTGCCTGTTGGGCTTGGTTTGAATGACTTTCCACTAGGAAGTAAGGATCTTAAGGCAAATGGGACAAACTCAGGACGTGCCCCCAGCTTTTTTTTCTTGGAGTTTATACAGATCACAGCTCCCATTGCTAGAGCTATCAGGTGATGGCTAGCTAAGGGGTTATCAAACTGTTTATTTTGGGATTTCACTTGGGATCACAGAGAGGTTGATAAAGGTGGTTTGGCCAATTGAGAAAGAGTACCAAGTTGCCCTGCGGAGGGTGACATAGCTGAGGAAGGATGGGCTGCAAGAGAAGCCATTGGTGGAGCGAGGACTGCAACATAGACAAAGGGGTGACTCAATCTTTGAAGGAGACTCGAGGATCTACTGGAAGTGCAACACCATAGCTTACAGTAGAGACTCAAAGAAGGATATTACGACAGACTTTGACTTTGACGAAGACACGAGAGATTTGCATCTTAGGGGGTAGAGGAGGACTGGCTAGGCCGTGACTTTTTTTTTTTTTTAAAGTAATTACAGGTTAACAAGACTACACGGAATAGAATAAGCTATAGACGACAATGAAAGGGCTATCCTTTATGATGGGTTTGTATTTTGCAAGATTTGATCATCACTGAATGAGACATCTTTTATCTTTGCTCTAATTCCTGCCTAAGCCGCCCTTTCAGGTTTTCAGCTTAGCGAGCATTCATTTTTTTTTTTTTTGGTTTAGGCAAAAGAATCAAGTGAATGATGTACTAGGCACAAAGAAAATGAGAATGCGATACAAACAAAATATTTTGTATTATGATTTGGACCGTGCCCGAGTTGGGCTGCCTACGTATCCCTTACATCACTTTTTCATCAATTTTTTCTTTTAGGGAGAATCAAGTCCACGTAGTTCTGATTACATACGCATGAGAAATAAAAATGAAATGCATATGTCATCTTCAGATGATGTATCGCTTCAGCTGATCCGGGTTGCCAAGATGGGAGAATTCACTTTCGTTCACACTCGTGAAGATAGTGCCTCTGTCGGATAGGATCTTCCTATTTTGTCTTCATTCTTCACAACTTCTTCTTGGCAGGCTTCTTGTAGGTCAGGATCTTATAAACTGTGATGCTTGGAGTATCCCTATCATGTCCTTGTCTTTGTGCATAATAGCTTATGATCTTTTCACTGTTGTCACGCAGATGTAATGTATGAGATTTTTTTTCTATGTCTTAATTAGTTGATCCTTTTGCCTTTTTTTATTATTTTTTTATTTTTTTTTCTCTTTTTTTTTTAAAGATGTCCCATTTAAAGATGAATTAGAAAAATTAAAGCAAATCAGAAAGTTCAAACTTTTATTACTGAAAAAAGAGTCCCATCACGAGTACATTAAAGGATAAGCCTAAAAGACGAAATACAGACTCAAAAGGACAAGACCTAACAGACTCAAATTCAAAAAAGATTTAATAGAAACAAACTTTGACATAGACTCTTACTCAAGTAACTTCCACCCTAACTCAAACGACTCAGACACGGATTCGGAGAACTTGGATAAGGGCACAACAGTGTTGGCACTCTTCTCAAAATACCGGTTATTAGATGGAGCTTAAGATGGTCAAGTGAGCTTTGTGGTTCAGAAAAGGATTGGTGGTGGTGCTAGACTTTGGGTTTGGGAGCAATGATGTCTCCACTGTCAATGAGGTCTTGGATTTTATGCTTCAGAATCTGGCATGCATCAGTTTTATGCCCTGGCCCTTGATGAAAGTTGCAGTGCTCATTAGCATTATAACCCTTGGGCAAGGGGTTTGGAGGAGGTCGTGGGTCTAAGGGCTTAACCAGATTAGCCTCTAAGGCTTTCTTGTAAATGATGCTAAGGGGCATGCCCAGCTTAGAGAAAGTCCTCCTTGTTTTCATTGGCTGGTGATAGGATACAACATTTACCTTCCCTCTCTTTGGGTGGTGTTAGTGATGTTCTTATGATACCTTGAACTAGAGGATTCATCTTTGATTCGTCCTGATTGAATCAAATCCTCAACCTTAGTGGCGGTGGCAATGAGAGTTTTGAAATTAGGGAGGTACTGTGTTTGCAGATGAGCCTGATATTGGGGGAGGAGGTTCTTGACGATGATGTCAATTTGCTCTACTTCAGATGGATGGTTTACCATTTGAGCTGCTTTTGTCCTCTACCTTGTAAGGAACGCGGTGAAGGATTCTCTTGGCCCTTGTTTGGTGGTTTCCAAATATCGACGGGTGACATCCACCTCGATGTTGTAGTGGTATTGCTTGACAAATGCATTACATATGTCATCCCAAGTCTTCTTGTAATTTTTGTCGAGATCTAGTAACCACTTAATAGCAGCTCCAGTCAATGACTGCTGGAATAGCTGAGCAAGGAGCTCATCGTCCACATCGAAAGGTCTCATGGCACCCACATACATTTTGAGATGAGTTTTGGGACATGTAGTGCCATTAAACTTGTCCATGATTAGCATTTTGAATTTTGGTGGAACTCGTGCATTTGGGAAGAGAGCTAAGAGTCGACATCTATCATGTCCTCGTGCTTTTTAACGTTCTTAAGCATTTTTTCCATGACCTCAACTTTCTCCATCAATTTCTTAGCTTCGGGAAAGCTAAAGAAATCGCCACTTTGAAAATGATTCATAGTAGGAGAGGGAGCGGTTGTGTTTAAGTCCATGGTAAGGGAGGTTGGAGTCTCAGGCGCTTTCCCTTTATCGATGAGATCGGTAACGGGAGTAGTGAAAGTGGGGGCATGGCTGGTCCCCGCTTGGGTATATGCAGGCTCAACACGAGTAAAAGGGGGAGTGACAGTGGCATTGGTCATTTCTTTGACCTCATTAATGATAAACTGGCATTGAGAGTTGAGGGCATCAGTAAAGGTGGTAGACTAGGCTTTGAGAGCATTGGTGAAAGTTTCAGCTTGGGTTTGAAGAGCGATGGTGAGTGTAGCTTAAAACGTTTCCTCTTGTTTCTTGTGGAGGCTCGTGAAGAAAGCGCTCATGCTGTCTTGATCGAAGTTAAAGGTATTGGCCATTGTTACCTTGAAACAGAAAACAGACAGAAAAAATGGATAAGAAAACAGATTTGTGAAGGAAAAATGGCATGAATGTGAAGGTGTGTCGAGAAAAGGATTCCCTCCACATGGTTGGTCACCGGGTTTTCATGTTGACAGGGTAAGTGTGTGAGGTGTTTTTAGGGTAACGGACCACTGGTTTGGGTCTTTGACGTGTTTGACCTTGTTGAGCTTCTCATATTGTGTATGCATGATCATGGCATGATGCATGCTGAAAAAGGTTTCATGAACATGCAAAAGTATTGATTATTACGGTACATGGAACCTAAGGTCAAAGGCTAAGGCGACTATATGCACAAGGGTAAAGGGTGATTTGATTTAAGGGTCCCCGTCCCACTAGAGCATCGATATACCTAACCACATATGAGGCAAGGAGCCTCGTGTGGGTCCAACAGTATTGATTGCTCGTTACACCACCGAAATGATCGGGGATTCGTTGCGGGGTGGAATGCTTTCACTGTCTCCCAACATATTCAAAGAGAGTTGTCGAGGCAATGCTACTTGCCATCCAAAAAGTTTCCCTAAAGTTAAGGTTTAGACAAAGAGCCTTTATTATGCAAAGTGATGCATGAAAGTCAAATTATACTTAATGAGCCAAAAGGAGATTATTTTGGAAAAATTTTCCTTAACCAAATAGTAATCCTCTTATCTTCCTTTTTAAAAAAGGTGGCAACCAGTCCCTAGTGGAGTCGCCAGCTGTGAGGCCTCCCTTGAGCACTGGCCCGGTCCGCTAGAGGGAACCGAGATGCTCATTCGGGTTTAGACTCACGATGGAACCCTCGGGTTTGGATTTAGTTGATTTTGAAAATGATTTTTAGGAGTCGCCACCCTAATTTATTTTAAATGGGAAAATTAAGGAAAAACCCAGTTGACTCCAATTTATTAATTTTTCAATTAATTTACCCAAGGATAAAAATCACTAATCTAGAACCAGGTTGAGTTCGGAGACTAGATTTTTTGTTTTAAATAATCTAAATTTGGCTTTTAAGTTTAATTTGACTTAAAAATTGGATTTCATGAATGACATTTATAAGATGATGTTAAAGAAAATGCATGAATATGGCAAAATATGAATGAATGGTGAAAATAAAATATTTATAAATTAATTACAAAAAAGGAAAAGAGATTGATTGGGATTTGGATTTGAGGTCTAGATTTAAATTCCAAACGTGCCTACGTACCCCATTAAATGGGGATCAAAACCCACGTAGTTCATTCTACTGTTAAGTGGAGGGGTTTAAGAGTTGATCAGATTGATTTTGGTTTGGGTGTGTTGAAAGTGAGGAAAAAGGCTGATACCTTGACTTTTGGTGGGCGAAGGGTTTTACCGGACCGAAGTTCCGTTTTATCGGGACCGGGTGATTGGATGGATTGAAAGATTAATTAATTAATTAAAATAATTAATTAATTAATATGATGAAAAAGATGGATGGATTAATTAATTAAAAAGATTAATTAATTAATTTGGATGAAAAAGTGGATTAAGAAAAATGATTAATTTGATTTTTTAAAAAAGGAATGATTTTTGGAAAAAAGAGTGATTAATTAAAAAAATTAGTTAATTAAAAAAATTAATTAACTTGATTAGGGTGAGATAATTAATTAATTAAAAAGATTAATTAATTAATTAGAGGTGATTGGAGGGAGAAGAAGAGAGGAATTTGAGGATAGCCATCTACCCAAATTCAAGGATGTGTAGAAATGAGGGAATAGGAGCCTATTTATAGGCAAATGGGTAAAGGTTAGTTTAGGTAATAGAAATGTGAAAAGACCAAAAGGATGGGGTCAAAAAATGGCTGATAACTAGACAAAGAGGGGTAAAAAGGTCATTTTACGCATGTGGGGCCCACTGGAGCAGAAGGGGGGCATGCCCTGGCGCAGCGCCACACCAGGCCTGTGCGGCACCGCATTAGGCCTTTGCGGCATGCCGCAAAGGGGCGGTGCGGTACCACGCAGACTTGACGCGGTACCGCACAGCTCCCGTGCGGCACGCCGCGTGGCATGGCACGCTTCCCGAGGTTGTTCTCTTTTTTTTTTTTTTTAGAGATTGGTTGTTGGCATGGAGTTTGAGAAATTTGAATGCCTGGTGGCAATGTGAATGAAGTCTAAAAAAAAATTCTTTCAAGGGTGCTGCCCCCGAACCCCTGCTCGCTAATCGGTTAGCGGGACCACCGTAACAGCTCCACACAATGAGTTAAATTCAGCAAGTGCTAAGGCTGCGGTTGGATGCTGAGGGTGTAAAATTAAGGGTTCACACCAACTAGGACTGTTACTGGGTGGCGTATGTGCATAGACTATAGGAAATTGAACAATGCCACTAAGAATGATCACTTTCTCTTACCCTTTATCGATCAAATGTTGGATAAACTTGCTGGACATTCTTATTACTATTTTCTTAATGGACTTTCAAGTTATTATCAAGTGGCAACAGCACCGAAGGATCAAGCAAAAACCACTTTCACATGTCCATTTGGAACATTTGCTTTCCGAAGGATGCCATTCGGGCTATGCAACGCTCCAGTAACATTTCAGAGATGTATGATGTCAGTATTTTCTAACATGATTGATGACTTCATAGAGGTATTTATGGATGACTTCTTTGTCTTTGGTAATTCATTTGATGATTGTCTCAATAAATTGGTGCTTGTGCTTGAAAGATGTATTGAGTGCAATCTTACTTTGAGTTGGGAGAAGAGTCACTTCATGGTAACTCATGGCATTGTGTTGGGTTATGTTGTATCTAGTAAGGGTATAGAGGTTGATAAGGCCAAAGTGGACTTGATTGCAAACTTACCCCCTCCCACATCTGTTAAGGGGATAAGAAGTTTTTTAGGGCATGCAGGTTTTTATAAGAGGTTTATTAAGGACTTTTCCAAATTAAGTCAACCTCTTTGTAGGTTACTAGGAAAAGATGTTCCTTTTGATTTTGATGATGAATGCATGCATGCCTTTGATACCCTGAAAGAAAAGCTCACCACTGCACCTGTCATTGTTGCCCCTGATTGGGCCTTACCTTTTGAAATCATGTGTGATGCATCTAATCATGCATTAGGGGCTGTTTTGGGACAAAGGGTTGAAAAGTTCTTAAGAGTCATATATTATGCTAGTTTAACCCTTAATGATGCTCAAGTGAATTACACCACAACTGAGAAGGAAATGTTAGCTGTTGTCTTTGCATTAGACAAGTTTAGGGCATACTTGATTGGGTCTAAAGTAATTATGCATTCTGATCATACTGCTTTGAAATATCTTTTGTCTAAACAACACGCTAAAACGCGTTTAATTAGGTGGGTTTTACTTTTGCAAGAATTTGATTGTGAGATTCGGGATAAAAAGAGGAGTGAAAATGTGGTGGCTGATCACTAATCTAGGTTACCCGTTTCAAATGATGAACTTGCATTAAATGAGACCCATAATGATTTGGAGTCATTACCTGATGAACAGTTGTTTGGGGTATCACATGTCCCATGGTTTGCTGATATTGCTAATTATCTTGCATGTGATGTATTGCAAACTGACATGTCTTATCAAGAAAAGAAAAGGTTCTTTTATGAGTGTAGGTATTATTTTTGGGATGAACCTTATTTGTTTAGAATTTGCAAAGATGAGATTGTTCGCAAGTGTATTCCAGATGATGAACAATAAAGTGTCCTGAAATTTTACCATGATCTCAGTTGTGGTGGGCACTTTGGAGGAAAGAAGACAGTTGAGAAAGTTCTCCAAAGTGGTTTGTATTGGCTTACTCTTTTCAAAGATGCTCACAATTACTGTAAGCAATGTGATAGGTACCAAAGAGTAGGTAATATCGATAGGAGAAATGAAATGCCCCTTACTAACTACATTGTTGTTGAAATTTTTGATGTATGGGGTATTGATTTTATGGGGCCTTTCCCTATCTCCTTTGGTTTTCAATATATTTTGGTTGCTGTGTATTATGTTTCTAAGTGGGTGGAAGCAATTCCAATCGAACTAACGATGCTCAAGTTGTAGTTAAGTTTGTGAAGGATTTTATTCTTAGTAGGCATGGGGCACCAAGGGTGATGGTTAGTGATGGGGGAAGTCACTTCTGCAACAAGCTGTTTGAGAAGCTAATGTAAAAGTCAGGAGTAAAGCATAAGGTGGCAACTCCCTATCACCCACAAACCTCCGGGCAAGTAGAAACATCCAACAAGCAAATCAAATGGATTTTGGAGAAAACAGTGAATGTATCTAGGAAGGACTGGTCGCTTCGTCTTAGTGAAGCATTATGGGCATACCAGACAGCATACAAGACTCCTTTGGCGATGAGTCCATTTCGGTTGGTGTATGGCAAGGCTTGCCATTTGCCAGTTGAATTGGAACATAAAGTGTACTGGGCTATCAATGCAAGGAATTTCAACCTGGAGAAAGCAAAGGAGAGAAGGATGCTGCAATTGTCCGAATTGGATGAACTCCAAAATGAAGCATATGAGAACTCTCGGATATACAAGGAGAAGACCAAGGCTTTGCATGACAAGAACCTTGTTCGAAAAGTGCTTGAACCAGGTATGAAAGTTCTTCTATTCAACTCTCGGTTATGCCTTTTTCTAGGTAAATTCAAATCCCATTGGAGTGGCCCTTTTATTGTCAAAATGATATTTCCCTCTAGAGTTGTTGAATTGCTTAACTCTCGAACAAATAAAACTTTTTGAGTCAATGGTCAAAGAGTTAAGCCATACTATGAGGGTGTGGAAGGGCTTAAGGAAATTCAAAGCATTTTGCTCGAGGATCCTTAAATCTTTTCGAAGCGTCCAGCTAAGACGACGTTAAAGAAGCGCTTTTTGGAAGGCAACCCAAATCAGTTATTTTCATTTTATTGCTCTTGATTTACTTGCAAATCTAAAAATTAAAAATAAAAAATAATATATATATATATATATATATATATATATATATATATATATATATATATATATATATATATATATATATATATATATATATATATATATATATATATATAAAGAAGTCTTTGCTTTATTTTTTATTATTTTTAATAATGTTAGTTCAGATTTATGCTGTGGTTTTGCTGTGAATTTGTGTTGTTCTCAGGAGATAGGAAATGTGCAATTAAAGCATCAGTGTAGAATTGGTAATCAGACTAAAGAATTGGTGCACAGCTAAAAATTGGCATGCGAGCAACCTACCAGCAGTGGCCGCTGCAGGCCACAGCACGCGCAGCAGCAATTCTCGCTACAGGTAGTCCACAGTAGCGTCCGCAGTAGGCTGCAGCGTCCGCAGCAGCCCGCAAGCTTCAGCAGCTTCCCAGTAGCATGCGCAGCAACAGTCCTTGCCACAAGCAGTCCACAACAGCGTCCACAGCAGCCCGCAAGCTTCAAAAAATGCCCCTGCAGCGTGCACCAAATGAGTCCAGCGCACGCAACAGGATGCCACCTGCAGCGTCAAGGGCACCAATTCAGAGGGGCAAAAATGGAATTTTGACATTTAAATGTCCATTTGAACAAATAGAAATAGAACAAAAAAAATTTACTGCTCTCTCTCTCTCTATTCGGTCTCCCCCTCTTTTCTCTTGAGCCCAACCCGAATTTCCCAAGAATCCATCCCTTTAACTCTAAATTTCTGCACAAAGATCATTACCCACTCCCCCAAATTCTAATTCCTCTCCATAATTACTCTCAATCAAGCAAATAATGTCCAAGACAGTCAAGAGTGTAGGCAAGAAGGGTTCCAAAACTAAAGGCAAAGGCAAGAAAGATGTAGAAGATTTGAGAGAAGATTATGGGGCTCCATTTTGAATTCTCACAAAAGCAGAAGGAGAAAGGTATTTGGCACTCACCCAATCTAATCGCATTTATAAACCTTATAGATATTTTGATTTTGATATTTTGCAAGCTTTGGGTTTAGATGATAAGGTTAAGAGATTGAGTGCCATCTTGGGTTAGGGTGAGTTTATTAAGCTTGATTATGATGTTTATCCCCCAATTGCTCTAGAATTCTTTACTTCATATTGTCCACTTGAAAGGGACAACCAAATTTACTTTCGAATACAAGATAAGGAGTATAGAATTGGGCATGCAAAATTCTGTGAAGCATTTGGATTTCCTACGAATGGGGTCGATTGTATGGAGAGTAAGTTTAATGTGGATGAATTTTGGGAGAAATTAACTGGGCTTAAGAAATTCGATCCTAAAAAGGCACCTAATGGGTTTATCAAAGATCATGCTACTCTTGTTTTGCACAAATTTATGTGCCATGCTGTGTTTGGGAAATCTGAGAGTAGTAAAGTGTCTCACAAGGAGTTATACGTGCTATGGTCTTTGGCGAATGGAAAACAAATTGACACAGTTTCTTTATTGTGTCAAACAATGATGGATATGATCACCCATAGAAGGTACCATTTGAATATGGGCCATATTGTTTCTGCCTTAGCATTTTCCTATGAGCTTATCGACTTCAATTCCTTAGAGTTAGAACCATTACCAAGGTGGACTTTCACTATGGATTCTTGGATTTCATCCGAGGTGGCAAATTTAGACCAAACTCTGAGGGAACCTGAGACCCGAAAATGTTGAAGGGATTATCAACTAAAGAATCCACCATCAACTGCATTTCACAGAGGATCCTCTTCGAATGCGCAACTTGACTTGCCGGCTCTTCCTTCTACAGAGCCAACAGGAGAGGTGGAAGGGTGGAGACAAGTGTTGAGCAAACTTGAGTCAATGGAGGAGCAGAACCGGGTTATGATGGCTGAAGTGAATAAAAGGTTCGATAAAGTGGAAAAGGAGCAGAGGTCACAACGGCATAAATTGGCACAAATCGGTGCGAAGCATGGTATTGATATGACATCACCTCCTCCTTCGCCATCAGAAGCAAATGCATAAGGTAACCTTTCTCTTTTAGTTACTAGTTTAGAATTGTTAATCTTTTTAGTTTTTCCTTTATGAAAATCTTTGCATGCATTTCCACATTGAGGGCAATGTGGAATTTAAGTATGGGGGGGAGTAATTTCTTTATTGTGATTTGTGCTATTTTGTTTGGAATTGTGCATCTTGTGATAATGTTGTGTGAGTTTTTGTTTTGTTTTGTCCTCTTTGTTAAACGTACTTAACTATTTACTTGGTTCGGCTTAAGATGTTGATTTTTGGACTTAAAATTTAAGTGTGGCCGATGATATATAAAGGTTTTGTTTGAAGTAGATTATTGGCAATTGCTAAGGATATGAAATTCTTTTTGCATGAGATTTTGCTTTTATGCTGAGTTGAAATCATTAATTTGTGTGAATTGCCGAAAGAAGCTTGTGTATGCTCAACTTAGAGGGGGCTTATGCAACATATTATCACAGAATAGTCTCGCCCATTTTAGAACATTCTTGCCAATTAATCGAAGCGAAATTCTTTTGGTCCACTTAGGAAAGGAAGAAATGATTAAGGCATTTCTTGTTTTAGCCAAATCCTTATATCCACCCATTTGATGTGTTTTTTTCCTAGTTAGCCCTTTGAGCCAAATGAATGCATTAATATGCATACGTTTAACTTGTGTTTCTTTGATGTTGCTTAGCCATCTTAGTACCAACCTGTTATTTTCTTTGATTAATGATGCATAACAAAGTTTGAATTTTATTTTGTGGAGTCTCCAAGAATGTGAATGAATGGAGTGAAGAATTAAGTGTGGGGGAAAAAATGATCTTGAAAAAAAAAATTTTGCTGATAAACATACTCAATTTTTTTTCCTCCAAAAAGAATGTGAAGTAAAAAGTTAGAAGTTCAGAATGAATGTCACTCCATGATGGTCAAGGCAAGAAGACTTATGTTTTGCATCATTTTCAAAGAAAATTCTTATTTGTTTTAGGTTATTTCTTGATTAGCCCTTTACCTTTTAAAACCCCGTTACAACCTTAATAAAGACCTTTTGATATTTTCAACCTTTTTGGACTCAATTAGTGGAGATAAAATTGGTAAGGATGCCTATGAGGTGGATGAGCATGTATGAATATTAATCTTCTGATTAGAGACTCTCTTTGATGATATGAGTGTATATGCCTATCATGAAGTGCAACAAGTTCAATTTGGTAAGCCACTCAATGATTTGATTGATTCTTGGTGGAATTGTGGAGATCTTGGGTGAATTGAGTTGAGTGTTCTGCACTTGTTATATACTCTTCTTCAAACATGTATCTTTTGAGGCACACACTGATTTTTTCTAAAATATATGAGGGTCTTGATGCTAGCTAAGGACAATTGTTGAGTATGGTTTGCTTGAGGACAAGTAAAGAGTAAGTGTGGGGGAAGTTGTTTGTGGCATATTTATATGTTTTTTTTGTGTGTTAATTTAGACATTTTGTGATTAATTCATGTTTATGTAGGTTAGAATGTGTTATTTTACTTTTTTTTAGTTTGAGGAAGGTTTTAGCTCATTTTGCAGGAATTAGGCATTAAATGGAGCAAAAGTTTGGGCAAAAGCATGTGCAATGGGCCTGAAAAATCTCGCACATAGCCTAGCCAGAGCACGCAGGGCAACTGCCCAGGAGTCCCAGCTCCCTAGCGCCAGCTGCCAAGGGCCAGCGTATGCCAATGCAGCAAGCAGCAGCAGCAGCACTCCCAGCAGTGTCTGCGGCGGTCGTCCAACGTGCGCAACGGGCTGTCTCCAGCAGGCCATGTTGAGCAGCGCAAGCAGCCCCAGCTCCAACGCCCACTACCAATGAAAATCTTAGCCCAAGCTCGCCAGCTGCCCAGCCTCAGCGCCCAGTTTCCCAGTCCCAGCGCCCCCCGCGAAGATCTAATTAGTTTAAGGAATGTTGATCCGAATTTTTAGTTTCCTTTTCCATTTAGGTATTTTGTTTTTAGAGGTTATAAATAGATCTGAAATGAAGGAAAAAGGGGGATCTGGAGTTTTGGGATTACAAGTTGTAATTGGCAAAAAAATTCCATTTTATTTTCTTAGTTAATTTTCCAGATCTTATTTCGAGATTAGGCATCCAAATTTTGTTCTGGGGAATTTATTTGGTGGAAATTCAAGAGATTGAATTTAATCAATTCGGTTGTAAGGTGAGGATTGATTCTTATTTCTTCAATTTAATTATTCTAGGTTAATCAAATCAATAATCTTGTTTTGATGGATTCAGTTAATTATATTGACAATGAGATGATTTCTTTATTTTCCATGAGCTAATTTCATTCTAGTCTAGGGTTTGTATGATGTGTTCATGATATGGAATTGAATTAAATCCCAATCAATTATCCTTTTTATTCTTAATTGAATTGACTAGTTGTTTAAAAACAATTGCTTAGCTACCAATTGTTTTACTTAGATTTTGAACGAATGAACGAGAGTTGAAGTTCAATTCCCGATTTCATTCTTTTAAGATCTTAAAATGAATTAGAAATATAAGTTTTAAGATTAGGTCCTTGTTCTTAATGTATGAACTGATAGAATGATTTTTATGAATGCGAGTGCTAATAGACTGATTTTTATCATTTGATTTATTAGAAACTAGGGCTTTAGCATAATTAATTGGGACTATTCTTGAACATAAAGGATTGATAAACTGAATACAAACCCTAGACTATTTTTATTCATTAAATTTTTACTTATTCACATCTGCATTTTCTTTTAATTTATTGCTTTGCTATTAGTTCTTTTAAAATTCAAGAACCAAACAAATCTTTTTATATTTAATTTGTTTTCACGAAGAAACAAGTGATTTCCATTTGCAATTCCTTGAGAGAATACGACCTTGGGTGCTTCCTATATACTACAATTGCCCTGTATACTTGCGGGTCGTTTTTGGACAGTATATTTTGAGGCGAACAGTATTTCATACTATGATGTTGTAGGACCATTTGGCGGAAACAACGTGAACGTTCAGGTGTGATAGATTCTATGTTGTTGCAGTTTCTAAAATTATTCCTTATATCTAGTACACATAATTATAATTAGGTTATTAATTTTTTTAAAGACACAACATTTTTTTAAAGAGTAAAATAAGGAAAGCTAAGTATGTTAAATGCCTATAGAATATGGATCTTCAGATATGAGAATATTAATAATGCAAGATGAAATGCCAAATGAAAAAGACTTAGGATTTGTAGCAAAGTTGCTAGAAAAGGAATTGTGCCTCGTACTTTCTCAAGTTTTATAGCATCTTCGTTTTCTAGGTTGAACCTCTAAATAAATTTTTTTAATTATTATTTTTTAAAAATTTTATTTACAAACATAATTATTCTTTAAAAGTATAAGCAATTACCCTCAAATGAATCAATTAATGTAATAACAACATCATGCAAAGTTTGATCTTGTAGGTCCTCAATATTTGTATTATTCATAGTTAAGGCTAGATTTTAAAATAGAAGAAATAAATAAAATATAAAAGGAAAGAAAATTAATTGGAAATAATAACAAGTGAATAAAAAAGGCAAACTATACATACATAATAAAAACTTACATGTACGAGCTAATGAGAGATGTTAAGGAATCTGAAAAAAAAAAATGTATCTAAATTAACTTCTAAATAGAAAATGTATATGAGTAAATAATAAAACTAATAATTGTGAACTTTTAATTTTACACCCTCATCATCTGGCCATAGCTTGACACTTGCTAAAATTAATGCGCTGTGCAGAGCCGGTACGATGGTCTCACTAAATATACATATATACCTTACTAGTAAAAACTCAGCGGGAAAAAAAACTAGTGAAGGAAAAGAATACAATATTCTTGTATGCAAATAGTACACTACCTCATTAAAAACCTTATCAGGAAAACCTAATAGGACAAAACATTTGGTTAAGGGAAAAAGAGTACAATGCTAAACTCCCCCTATTTCCAATATCATTGAAGATCTTTGAGATGGCTCATTCCAATATTATGAATTAATTTCTTAAATGTTGCAGGTAATGCCTTAGTGAACAAATCTATTGGATTATCACTTGAACAAATTTGTTGAATACTAATCTCGCCATTCTTTTGAAGATTATGTGTAAAGAAGAATTTTAGTGAAATATGCTTTATTTTATCTCCTTTAATATATCCTTCTTTTAATTGAGTAATACAAGCTGCATTATCTTTAGATATTGTTGTTGGGATTTCTTTATCTAAATACCGACCACACATTTCTTGAATATGTTGGGTTATTGATCTTAACCAAACACATTCTCGGCTTGCTTCATGAACTGCTATTATCTCTGCATGATTTGATGAAGTAGCAGCTATTGTTTGCTTTGTAGAATGCCAAGATATAGTTGTATTACTATATATGAATAAATAGCTCATTTGAGATCAAGCTTTGTGTGGATTAGATAAATATCTTGCATCTGCATAACTAACCAATTGAGGTCAGATTCATTTCTATATAACAAACCTAAATCAATAGTTCCTTAAAGATATCACAATATGTGCTTAATACAATTACAATATCTTTGGGTTGGCAAAGAACTATATCTTGCTAGCAAATTGATAGAAAAAGTAATATCATGCGTCGTGTTATTATCAAGATACATTAGTGCACTTATTACACTAAGATATGGTACTTCAGGACTAAGAATTTCTTCATTATCTCCTCGAGGCCGGAAAAGGTCCTTATTCACATCAAGTGATCAAACGACCATTAGACTACTTAATGAATGTGCTTTGTCCATATAAAATTGTTTAAAGACCTTTTCTGTATAATTTGACGGATGAATAAAAATTCTTTTTACTAAATGTTCAAATTTTAGACCTAGACAAAACTTTGTCTTTCCAAGATCTTTCATTTCAAATTTCTTTTTTAAGTTACCTACTACTTTTAGAAGTTCTTCAGGAGTTCCAATAATATTCAAATCCTTAACATAAACAGCAATTATGGCAAACTCAGATCCATATTTCTTTACAAAAACACATGGACAAATTGGATCATTTTTATAACTTTCTTTTCTCAAATATTCACTAAGGCGATTATACCACATGCGTCCAGATTGTTTTAATCCATACAAAGATCTTTGTAACTTAATTGAATAAATTTCTCAAGAACTTGCATTGTATTTTTCTAGAATTTTAAATCCTTCGAATTTTAAATCCTTCAAGGATTTTCATATAGATATCAATATCAAGTGAGCCATATAGGTAAGCTGTGACTACATCCATTAGGTACATATCAAGTCTTTCATGTACTACTAGACTAATAAGATATCTAAAGGTTATAGCATCCACCACAAGAGAGTATGTCTCCTCATAATCAATTCCAGGTCTTTGTGAAAATCCTTATGCAACAAGTCTTGCTTTATACCTTGTGATTTCATTTTTCTCATTTCTTTTTTGCACAAATACCTATTTGCATCCTACTAGTTTCACACCTTCATGTTTTTGGACTACTAGTCCAAAAACTTTACACTTTTCAAGTGAATTCAATTCTACTTGTATTGTATCTTTCCATTTAGGCTAATCATCTCTATTTCAACATTCTTGAACATATTGTGGTTCAAGATCCATATTATCATTCATAATATATAATGCTATATTATATGCAAAACTATAGTCCATAACCATTTCATTTCTATTCCATCTTTGTCAGAATTAACATAATTTATCAAGATCTCTTCATTTTTACCATCTTCGGGTTTATGTTAGTATATGCCTTCTCAATAAAATCATCTTTATTATTTACTATTTTTCTTTTTGGAGGATTTTTATCCTTAGAACCAATAGGTCTTCCATGCTTCAGGCATATTTGAGATTCATTAATAGATTGTCCTTCTGGGACATCAATATGAATTGGAACATTGACCGCCGGTATATGAGATTTTGTTACTCTTTTGGATCATCAAGGGCATCTAGTAGTTGATTTACTAATTTTTGTAGATGGATTATCTTTTGAACTTCTTGTTCACAATATTTTGTTCTAGGGTCTAAATGAGACAATGATGAAGTATTCCATGTTATTGTCTTTTCCACCTTTTTATTTTCCCCCCTAATGTTAGGAATGTTGCTTCATCAAAATGATAATATGCAAATCGCACCATAAACACATCTCTTGTTAATGGCTCAAGATATTTAATCATTGAGGGATATTCATATCCAACATATATTCTTAATCTCCTTTGGGGACCCATCTTAGTACGTTGTGATAGAGCAATAGGAACATATACCACACATCCAAAATTCTTAGATGAGAAATATTTGGCTCTTAACCAAAAGCCAATTGCAACGGCGAGAACTTATGGTAGCTTGTTGGTCTAATATGTATAAGTGCTGCTACATGTAAAATAGCATGTCTCCATACTAAAATAGGGAGTTTGCTCTTCATAAGTAATGGTCTAGCTATTAATTGAAAGTGTTTAATAAGTGATTCTGCTAAACCATTGTGCATGTGAACATATGCTACAGGATGTTCAACTTTTATCCCAATTGACATGCAAAAATCATTAAAAGTTTGGGATGTAAACTCACCAGCATTATCAAGACAAATTGTTTTAATTGGATGATTTGGAAATTATGCTCATAATCGAATTATTTGAGCAAGTAATCTCGCAAATGTTAAATTGTGTGATAACTTAAACATCCCTGTGGTTCTTTTGACTATCTCCCTTTTTCAACCATGTCTCCCACCCAAACATATCCAATCACTGGCTTAGACATCACTTTGGTTCTTTATATGATCCCAAACTTTCGGGTTCACTATCATTGGAATTACCTTACACACAAGACAATTTTGATGAGGAGGCAATTGTGAACCTTTATTTTACACTCTCATTATCCGGCCGCAGCTTGACATCTACTAAGATTAGTGCGTTACGTAAAACCAGTACGGCGGTTTTGCTAGCTGGTTAGCGGGCAGAGATTAGGGGCGCTACAAAAATGGACTTTTAGTCACATTAGTGCGAGGATACTTAATTTTTCAAACTCTGACACTTTTTCCACCCAGACCAAACCTTCTGTATCAAATAGTGTTTTTCTAAAACTGATAGGATTTTCTCTCAAACAACTGCCTAACTATTCTAAAAGTAATTTCGAGCCTATCAACACTAACCGATAAGATTTCTAAACTCTATAACTCCTGAAAACTAACCCAAAAATATCAAAAACTGATCCAAAAAATGCCTGAAAAATAGAGCCAAGCTACGTCAGACCTGACGCGGCTCTGCATGAGGGCCGGTTCGAATCCGCATATGTGGCAATGAGGATCCATGCTAGTAAAGCGCAATGGCCACATCTCTCAAACGTGGATCCGCGCAGAGCTTACACGGAGTTGCACTGCCTTGAGTAGAGCCGCATAAGATCTATCCTCCTTGCCCAGGTTAAAATGACTAAAACGCTCCTATTCTGGATTTTTTTTAGTATTTTTTTGCCTTATCCTTTACATCTTTTCACATTTTCACTTCTCAAATCACCCTCACCTCATTTTCCTATAAATAGCTCTTCTATTTCCTCATTTCAAAATACACATTGAGTTAGAGTTGATAGCTATCCTTTAATTTCTCTCTTCTTCTCCCTCCAACCACTCTCTAATTAATTAATTAATCTTTTTAATTAATTAATTAATTATCTCACCCTAATCAAGTTAATTAATCTTTTTAATTGACTAAAACTTTTTTTTAAATTAAAATTAATCACTTAATTATTTAATTAATTAATCTTTTTAATTAATTAATTAATTAATCACTTTTTTTCCAAAATCAAATTAATTTTTTTTTAAATACATCATTCATCCAAATTAATTAATTAATCTTTTTAATTAATTAATCAATCCATCCTTATCATCATATTAATTAATTAGTTAATCATTTTAATTAATTAATTAATTAATCCCTCAATCAATCCAATCATCCGGCCCTAATAAAACGAAATTTTAGTCCAATAAAACTCTCTACCTATCAAAAATCAAGGTATCAGCCTTTTCTTTTTAAAGCCAAATCAAATCAATTAATCCAATCAGCTCTTAAACCCCCACACTTAATCATGGAACGAATTACGTGGGTTTTGATCATCATTCAATAAAGTACGTAGACATGTCTGGAATTTAAATATAAAACACAAATCCAAATCTCAATCAATCCCCTTTCCCCTTTTTAATTAATATAGTTTGTGGATATTTTATTTTAATTTTCTTATTACACTCATACCATGTTCATGCATTATAATTGTTATATAATATTTGTCATTTTATGAAATTAATATTTAAAGTCAAATTAAACTTAAGAGTCAAATCGCGTTTATTTAAAATCAAAAAATTAATCCCCAAACTCAACATGATTAGAGATTAGTGATTTTATCCATGGGTAAATTAATGAATTAGAGTCAATTTTGATTTTTTTTCTTAATATTTTCCCAACTAAATAAAATTCAGGTGACGACTCTTAAAATCATTTTCAAAATCAACCAATCTAAACCCGAGATTTTCATCGTGGGTCTAAATTCAAATAAACATTCTAGTTCCCTCTACCTGACTGGGTCAGTGTTCGAGCAAGGCCTCCCAATAATGTAATATTAATTAAAATTTTAAAAATTCTATGAGCAACAGAAGTAGTGTGAAATCAATTTATGATATGTGTAGAGTATCGGTAAAAGAAATGTCTTTCTTCATAGTGCTAATTTAGAGATGAAAGCGGTGAAATGTAGATTAAAGGTAAAACAGTTGTTAATTTATCATTAATTAAAAGCATAAAGAATTAGGTTAATAGTTATATAGAAGCATTATAACTCTAACAACATGTCATTTAATAATACAATTTCTTTATTTTTAAAAAAGTGTAACTTAATTATTAATAAAAAGATATTAGTTATTTATCATTTATTTTTAAAAAATAGAAGCATTATAACTCTAATAAAATAATACAAATATCAAAAATGAAAAATAATTCAATTATTTTCTTTGATGGTAATAATTTTTCTTGGTTTTTTTAAATTATAAATAAGTAGATAGCATTTTAATTTTTTATGAATAATCAAAGGTAATATTGATTTTGTTCAAATAAATTTATAAAAAAATAGAGAGAAGAAAAAATCAATTTGGAAACCACGTGAAATAATAGTTTATGTAGAAAAATAAATATTTGCCATGTCTTTAGAGCACAATAGCATTTTTTACTTTAGGTTTTCATTTAAGGAAGAAGAAATTGAAATAGTGAAAGCTGGATAACTTTAAAAGTTGCAACAAATAAAAAACACCAAAGAACAAATGAACTAAGCATTATTAAAATAGGAAAACTATGGAAAAACAAAGAGGCTTTCAACTTTGACAACACGTAAAACAATCGGTATAGAAATGAAAAAAACTGAATTTTATCCTAAGAAAGAAGACCTATAAATGCCCTATAAGCTGAACAAAAGAAACCCCATTGTGAAAAGCAAAAGTAAAGAGACAAAAGCTAAGTATTGTGAAGTAAGCATTTGGAGCATTAAAGTTTAAATATATCTGCTCAGCAGTTATATTGATTATAAAAGCTGAGTTTTATTAAATGAGAACGGCATAGTGAAAACAAAAGAATTCTAAATAGAAAAAGTGTGCCGTAATTATTAATAAAAAGATATTAGTAATTTATCATTTATTTTTTTAAAAATAAAAGCATCATAACTCTAATAAAATAATATAAGTAAGCAGATAGTATTTTATTCTTTTATGAATAATCAAAGGTGATAGTGATTTTGTTCAAATAAATTTATAAAAAAAAAATGCAAAATTAAAAAGGTGTTTACCTGATTACTGCAATAGAATATATTATTGTGAAGGGGTTTGTTCATATTGTTGGAAACTATTGCAATTTAGAATTATTCAATGTTGATGGATTCATTGCCGTTTAGGTTTCTTTAATTTTTTATAATTTTAATTTAGCTTTATTTTTAATACTAATAAATGATAAATTCATAAATCTAAAACCCTAGCGTTTGCCTTTAGTTTCGTTTAATTTTCTAGGAATATAAAAAATTATTCAACATGGTAGTTGAATTTATATTTTTTTTAATTTGAAAAAATAATAAAAATGAAAATTAATCTAAAACCCTTAGGAAAATTTTAAGTTATTACAAATTATAAATCAACTATTTAAGATCACTAAATATGCTTGTAGCTGTATTGGCAAGTGAGTAATACGGAGAGCATTTAGAAAGGGAATGAAAACTTATATTATTACATAACATAGAAAAATACACTGTCAATTTTGTAATACTACACCAAAATACATCCAGAGAAACAAAATATAAACTTAGTCATGGCTTTTCCTTTTTTTCTTCCTACAAAACATACTACTTAAAAGGAAGAAAAGCATACCAAGAGCAAAAGCAAACCCAAACATAACATGGCAACAAACCAACTTTGCCAAGCCAAAATTGCTTTAAAAAAAAAAAAGAAAAAGAAAAAACCATGCAAGTTCCATAATAGCCCAATCCCCTAGCAAACATCAAACAATATCAATGGACTGCCTCACTTTCCTAAGGATTTTCTACAGCTTTGCATACTTTTTTTAAAGAGTAAACAGCTAACCAGCCATTTTCTCAAAGTTAGAATTATTTTTAGTGCTATCATTTAATATGTTCTCATAAACAAACTTTGCAAAGACACAGTCTATGTCGCTGTAATCAACAATCTTAAGAGAGAAAGCATGTTTCAAATGGTCTAAAGCAAATATGGAGGCTTGGCATCCTGTGAATTTTCATTACTCAATCCCAAAGTGAAGTATATTTTTTTTGGTTCCATTCACTTCCTTATTAGTAGTACAATAAGCATGACAGATAAAAAGGCCCTCCTTTGTGGACTTGCAATCATAATTAGGCAAAGGAAGCCTTAATTGTTGAAGGGTACTTTCAAAGATATAGTCAATGTTAATGTTAATGGTAAACATCTGAAAAAAAAAAAAAAAAAAAAAAAAAAAAAAAAAAAAAAAACGAGAAAAGGGGGGAAAAGAGTGAGCAGTAACAAATGAAAAGCAAAGAAAAATGCATAATAATTAAATTAATTCAAAAAAATTTATATACCTTGGCAGCAAGCAAAATAGCAATAAACCACCAAAAATTGCAAGGAAAAATTTATTTTAAAGACCAACATAAGAAAATGGTCATAAAATAAAAATATAGAATAATAATATAACTATAACTATAAAAAACTTAGCCTGCAAGAAGAACACAACAACAAAATGAATAGCATATAAAGAAAAGAAAAAAAATATATAGAGAAGAAAAATCAATTTGGAAACCACGTGAAATAATAGTTTACGTAGGAAAATAAATGTTTGCCATGTCTTTAGAGCACAATGGCATTTTTACTTTAGGGTTTCATTTAAGAAAGAAAGAATCGAAATGGTGAAAGCTGCGTATCTTTAAAAGTTAAAATAGATAAGAAAGACCAAAGAATAAATAGACTAAGCATCATTAACGTGGGAAAATTACAAAAAAACAAAGAGGCTTTAAACTTTGATAGCACGTAAAACAATCGGCATAGAAATGAAGAAAACTGAAATTTATTCTAAGAAAGAAGACCTATGAATATCCCATAAGCTAAACAAATGAAACCCCTAGTGAAAAGCAAAAGTAAAGAGAAAAAAATTTAAAGACTGAAGCAAGCATCTGGAGCATATATATTTAAAAAAAAAAATAATAGTTGAGTTTAAATATATTTGCTTAGAAGTTATATTGATAATAAAAGATGGGTTTTATTAAATGAGAACGCTAGAGAAACAACAAAAGAATTCCAAACAATTGAACCAAAAAGAGAAAAGAATTACCAAATCAAAGCAAACAAGACACACTATTAGGACTTAGAAAACTATAGAAAGAAGGAGCTGACTTATAAGGAAGTCCATAAGAGCAAGACAAATCAAGAAAAAAGTCATGATGACATAGGATTTAATGAGACTTCTCGAGTTAAATGCATTCACTGTAGAGAGTTATAATTAAAGCAGTTTAAATAATATTTAAACAATATAAGCAGAGAGAAGCACAACAATTGAAAGAGAGAGACTAATGTAGGAGATCAAGAGGCACATATAGATGTGCACAGTGTCAACACCTTAACAGAAGTTAAAAAAATCCAAAAAAATCTACATAGATACTGGAAATCCCGCTAACAAATGTCAATCAATACAGCAAATTCTAATACTAGAACTACCCTTCCATCACAATGGAACTAAAAACAATTGAGTTCCAACAACTAAAACAGAAAAAAGAGGAACTAAACATAAAAGTCATAGTTCAAATAACGAGCAACAACATAATAACCCAAAATTAAATAATAACAAAGCCAGTCACTTAACCAACGAGCCAATAACCAAAATAAACGCTGCTCAAGCCCAAAATACACATGCAATGAAATGAACTCATGAAAAAGAGGAAGATACAACAGGCTAAACAACCGGCTAATAACCAAAACTAACTATTGAAGCCCAAAATGCACATGCAAGGAAATATGAACTCATGAGAGAGGAAAAGAACTTCCCTTTGCTCCAAGACATTAACCCACAGTTGATTCACATAAGTGCCAAAACTCTAAAAGACAAATCCACTTGCAGATGCACAAACATGGTGCCAACATCTTAGCAATCAACAAGCAATGAATTTGCATGCCTACACAGAACAACAAATGCACCAAAGAAGCAAAGTCAACTATTTTTTTTTTTAGAGATCAAGCCTTTTTGAGAAGGCAGGAAAAGATTTAAAAGCATTTTTAAAAAAAACAACCCTATGAAAATAAAATTGAAAAATCACCAAAATGGGAAGATCAACCCAAGATATAAACCCACAGCCGATCCATATAAATGCTAAAACTCCATAAGACAAACCCACCTTCGGATGCACAAACAAGCCGCCAACATGTTAGCAATCAACAAGTAACAACATGCATGCTTACATAAGACAGCAAATGCACCAAAGAGGCAAAGCCAACGATTTTTTTTTTTTTAGAGGTAAGACCTTTTGAGAAGGTAGGAAAAGACTTAAAAGCATTTCAAAGGAAATCCTATAAAAAGAAAATTGGAAAATCACTAAAATGGGAATATCAAAACAACTCAACATGACAAAGGAATCAAATCAAAGAGATAAGAAGTGAAGAGAATGATTTTGGGAAGAGAATAGATATTGGGAATTGGAAAAAGAAGATGAAAACAACTCAGCGAGATAAAGAGATTAAATCAAAGAGACGAGAAGTGAAGAGAAGGATTTTGGGAAATTGAGAATTGGGGAAAAGAAGATGAAAATAACTCAGCATGATAAAGGGATTAAATCAAAGAGATAAGAAGTAAAAAGAAGAATTTTGGGAAGAGAATAGAGATAGGGAATCATGAGAACTGTTGAGGGTTGGGAATGTGAGTGGGCAGAAGAGGATTTTGGGAATAAAAAGGAAGAAGGAATGGGTAAATTCATTAGGAGTTGGGGTGGTGGGTGGGAAGAGATTAATAGAGTGTATGCTATTACCATTGTGCCCTTGAAGAAATTTAAAAAGTGAGTTGCAAATGTTAGGTAAGAGGGAAGTTATGTAATATCTTGAGAAAATTTTATTTTTAATATTAAAATTTTTGGAGTATTTGTTTATATTTAATAAATAATCTAATTAGAGAAATTTGAAGTATATTTTTAAGCAATATTAAATTATTGTGAATTAACAAATATTATTTATTGAAATTATTTTGTTAGTTTCAAATTAATTAAGAAATTAACACCTTTTTATTATTTATTTATTCAAAAATATTATGATTTCATTATTATTGAAATTATATTAAAAATTATTATTTTTAATAATTATTTATTGAGCTATTTTAAATTTTGGTATCAATAATCGTTATTTATTTTTAAAATATTATTATTTTTATTAAATTTTAGAAAATATTATTATTTTAAATTTATGAAAATTATTATTATTATTATTATTATATTATTATTATTATTATTATTTTATTTTAGAAAAAAAATGAAATGATGATTATCTGGGAAAAAAAAAAAAAAAAAGAAGGGAGACAACAATCATGTTGTCCCAATGGAAAGAAGAAAGAAAAAGAAAAAGAAAAGGGGCAACATCATCATTATTATTATTATTATAAAAAATGGTAATTAGTAAAATTTTTACATCTATTATTATATATAAAAAAAGAAAGAAATCATTTTGTCTGTTAACGGGCAGAAAAATTTTATTTAAAGGGAAGGCAGAGCTGGCTGCTATATGGCACGGCAGAGAGAGAAAGAGAGAGAGAGAGAGAGGTAGAGAGAGAGTAGGCAGAATTATGATAGAAGACAGAAGCAGAAATGGAGCAAAACAAACAGTAGCTGTCGACCGCCAAAACGCTGCCTTTTGGTGGTCAGAACAGTACACGTGCTGGACAACAGAAAGAGGAGGTCAAAATCTTTTCAACACTATCTTGATTGCTACCATTCAACGCTGGAAGCTATCGTACTCCCCGTCGAATCAGTCGTAGGCTAGAATTTTCTGTGATAAATTCTGTCGACTTCCCGACTTCCATTGTCAACGATTTTGATACCGTTGAACTCCTGACATTTTTAGCTTTTATTTGGTATATCATTTTAAATTTTTGAACTAATTTGAAATTTTTACTCTGAATTAGATGATAGACTGGAATAGTTTTTTCAGTGAACGTCCGATAAACAGTAGATAGCTAGCAAATTTGAATCCTCACTTCAAGACCAACTTATTAATACTATTTTCATCGAAATTCGACATTAAAATAGTTTTCCGACGAATTTCCGGTAAGTGACTATCAGTCTTTCAAATCCGTTTCTGTTGATTATTCTAGTCTTAGAATATAGTTGTTTTATTAGGTTGAGTAATAGGATAGATTGATATTAATTTTAATATAACATTATTGAGTTAATTAGTTTAGATCTATAGAAATCTTTAGTGTAGATCGATAATAATTAAATCGAAAGTTTTACTGTAAGTTGTAAATATGAGATTTGTTGAATATCATTCGGATTGCAGTGATTAGAAATTATTTGGAGAAATCTTGATATTAACAAATAATAATAACATGTTAACTTGCCAAAGAATTAACATCATACAAAAATTACATACATATATCAACCAAAAATAATAGCATGAAAATAATAATATATAAATTATTATACATATCCTTTAATTTATTATTAAAAATATACTAAATATTGTTTGGGAAAAATAATAAATATTAAAAATTATAAACATACTTAACTAAATATTATCAATATTAATAGAATTCATTAACAAAACTAACTTTAATTTCTAGTAAAGTATTTCATAATTGACAAATAATTTTTTTTATTCTCCTAGAAATGGAAGAAAAAAATGAAATTGTTAGTGGAGTGATGAATATATAAAAAAAAATCAAAATATAGGCAAACAATATTATTCCCTAAAAATAATAGTGAACATAATAACTAGTAAACTATAATAATAATAATAATAATAATAATAATAATAATAATAATAATAATAATAATAATGTATTAAAGTTCATATATATTATATTATTAGCAAAATTACATTATTATTAGTATTACAATTATTTTACATATTTTTATTTTAAACATTTTATCTAATAATAAAAAAATAACATTTTAACATAAACAATATTAACAAACAAAAAATATACAAAAAATAATGACATAAAAATTTTAACATATAAAATAAAAAGCATACGAATAATTGTTTCATTAAACTATTAACATAATAAAAATTTAAATTCATTAACATATTAATAAAATTCATTAAAAAATTACCTTAATTAAAATAAGTGAAATTACCTTTACCAAATTAACGAAAATGCTATGTAATATAATATTTTTATCTCAACTTCTTGTCCCAAATGATGTATTATTTTATTTGCCAAATTTTTTTTTTAAAAGTGTATTATATAAAATATTTTTTAATACAATAATGTTATATTAATTAAAATAATAAATTAAAATAAAAATATTAAATTGCATAGCATTTCGCCCGTATTAACTATGGAGACTACTAAAACATCTCACTCCCACATGTAGGCTTTATTAATGGGATGCCCTACTCTTCTTGTCTTTTTGCCCCAAAGCCCAAGGAAGTTCTTTGCAAAGAGGACTCTTTCCGCTTTCCTTTGCGAGGGAGTTTCGCGCTGGAATACGCAGCTAGAACAAGGAGATGGATGTACTAATAATTTAAATAAAAAAAAAAAAAAAAAAAAAGAAGGGAAAGCTCAATTGAAGAAAAAATTGAGAGAATGCATTGATAGTATTTGGGAGAAAATGAATTGATAACAGAGAAAGGCTGTATTTAAGGACCGATTGTAGGAGTTGGATAAATTAACTCAGAAGGTTGGATCAATAGATTATAAAAAAAAAGGGCTGAATGTAAAGTCCCATCGTAGCAGAGATTCTTCTCCGCATGCGCCCGTTAGAGAGGTAGGCCAGCTAGCCTCTAGTCTGATTGGCCTTGGCTGCTCTTGTGACCAGCATCCTCAGGCTGGCTGCCCCTTTGATCCGCAGCCGCATATTTTTTTTTTTTTTACTCTGCCGCTCAAAAACCAATCTAAAATAAAAATTCAAAACAAACAACCTAAATTCAAAAATATTTTATAAAAAAACCTAAATTAGTAAAAAAAAAAAAAAGCCTATATTTGAACTTTTTCAAATTAAAATAAAATTGCATCTATTAACATGACCCTAAAAAAAGGAAAAGCTAAGCCAAGTTTTTGTGTCGCTGACATTAAACATGGCCATTTGACACCAACTAAATTCGTAGCAATATAATTTGGGCAAAAAATAAATAAATTAGTAGCAACATAAACATAATAAAGTAGGTGAATCACACCCGCTAAAAAATAACTTATTTAAAAAAAAAATGTGAAAATAAACCGACAGCAACATGACAAAATGAAACATTATATTTGCATTATATAGTAGCGGAACATGACAAAATGAAACATTATATTTACATTTAAAAAAAAAATTTAATGTAATTTCAACGTATATATGAACATGAATTGAGCACAAGGTCCACTGCCAAATGAAACATTATATTTTGTAATATAGTAGCGGACGTTGTACTCCTCAAATTCATGTAAAATCCACTAATATGAATACAAGTCCTTGCGCCAGGCTTGAGTTTAAAAATTATCAAATTTTCCGAAGGCTTATTTCGCCCAACCTGTAATTTCCTTCACAAATTCAGGTCTCTGAATCGGCGCATGAATAGGTTTACTTGTAAGTAAAGACATTTTGCCCCAAATTTACAAAATATTATTTACAGCCTTTCCGTGCCTGTCAAAGTATCTCATTATACTATAGAAGTGAACCAGCTCCTATCAGACCAAACTTGTATGTATTTTTAACGAACCCAGCTATGATGCTCATTATACTATAGAAGTGAACCAGCTCCTATCAGACCAAACTTGTATGTATTTTTAACGAACCCAGCTATGATGCTCGTCCATCACCTCCTGGCTTTTTTTTTGACCCAGCTGCCACATTCATGCAACCAAATGAGATGTGAAAACTAGTCTCAACTTGCATTTGTTAAAACTAGAATAAAATAGCGAAGTTCATGCAACAGAACAAATCATGAGAATGTTTGATGCAGTAAATTAACACAATTATAGATTGGTATGAAGCAAACAAATAGCAAGATTTTAGCCCTTCTATGCAACATCTGTAATGGAGGTTTAAAAAACATATTTTTCCAAACTCAATTGTAGCATATATAATTACTCGTAGCAAATTGAAAATTGGACATTATGTTCGCAGAATTGTTCATTTTATCAGCTGGGTAAATAAATGGTCAGCCAAAGCGTTAATATAACTCACTTAAGCTTTGAAAGTCTGGCATGAATTAAATCTCTTGCTTCTTCCAGCCTATATTCTTTAACAGCATTTGGAAGAAAGAAGGAAGAGACATGACATTAAGGTGAGTGTGTTGTATGAATGAAAACATACATTAACTAGCAGAGCTCTTACTTAATGACTGTAGGTTTTCTTTCTTTCTTTTTTTTTTTTTTAAACCTTGTTTTGTCAAATGGAGAAAAAGCATAATCTCACAAACTAGAAGCAATTCTATGAATACCTTAGCAAAGTTCGAGACAAGCAATGTATATTCCTGGAACAAGAGCAACATAAACAAACACGAGGAAAAACAAATGACACAAAATGTAATCATTAATAATAAAAAATGTAAAAATGATAATGTCAGGCCAACCAATAAAGAAATTTATTTACTGAGAAAAGGAGAGTTAATAAATAGAGAGAAATGTGCTCAAAAAGCAAATAGAGAGAGAGAGAAAGAGAGATTACAATCTTCAACATCCTTCAGCTGATAATAGTGGGGGGCAATTTCTACCAGCCACTCTGGCTTCAGCTCAGTTACCTGCAAATTCATCTTCCTGAATTTAGCTACAATAACAAACGCATGCCAAATAGGGAAAAACATTTGAAATTTATAAGTTCTAACACTTGCCTGCCTCATGTACTCCTTCGTTGTAAGAACTAACTCATGGTATGTGACCCATCTAGGAAACACCTGAAAGTATTCAGGTTGTTTTCTTGTCTTAAGTATATCTCAATTCACAAAATGCATAATGAAAACATTTATATGCATTTCACAGCACATACAAGTGACACAATTGGTGGGTTTTGTTTACAAATATAATGCCTTTAACCTTATGTTACTGCCCTATTACACTAGAAAATGACCCCTTCTTAGAAGTAATGAATGAAATAAACGGTCAAAGTGTCACAGGCCAGAAATCAAAGACAGATCTGGAACTGCTTTGTTGGATATCATCTTGAGCAATTAAGGGTTCCAATGCCACAAATCATGTAAAAAGTATACCCTAGGACAAAGAAACAAGGATAAAACCTATGAAAAAGATGCACCAGTCACAAGTTCTATCAGATAAATAGCACATTACAGCCATCAATCCATACACTGCTGTCTATATACCAACTAGGAAGTGAAATACTATGTTGTTCTTATGCAGTTTACACCCTTCAAAGTGGTATGCCGCCTCATACATTGGCATTTATTAGCCATTTTGTTACATCTATCCCCATAATAATTATTGGTACTTGCACATGGATATTAGTGCAAACCACAAAGATAATATAAATGTTTTCCCATAATATTTTAATATTTTAACAAATCCATTTAACTACATACAAATATGACATTACCAATTATATGAAAAGTAATTAGCACTACAATTATTTCATAACCATATAGAAATTCTTACAAAATTATAATTGTTTTCAAATACGCCATTGACAATTACATGAAAAGTTTTGAAGCAATTCAGTTGGATAAAGCGAACCTAACTCATTATAAATTAAATAATTGCAGGCAGCTTACCTGTGCCAACCCTGAGCTAGGATGTATGTGAACTGTCTGAGGATGTTTCACTGTTCAGTATGATCCATTCTTCTGCAGCCTTGCAGAATGAGGGAAAAAACCTGGGAAGAATAACTAAAATCAAATTCAATTCTGAACATCAAAAGAAAGTAATTGTCACTCTAGGTCACTATGAATAAATAGCACTACCGGATGCTATGGACTTCTTTATGGCATCTAAATCGTTGGGGTTTGATGTTAGCTCAATTTCAACCCTTTCCAAAAGGCCCTCCAACTGGTCTCGTACATCTCTAGCTCGTTTCATACTCCTCACCTTGTGAGATTATGGATTTCAAAAGTATAACAGATCAGACACTGATATCAAGCCTAACAAAGGAATAATTAAAAACCTAGCATGCATTGCAATTGTATTTCTCTGCTTAAAATATTAAAATTTGCATGCAGATACATAGATTTATCTGTTATCAAGAGGTAATAAAATTTTGAAACAATTAATCACCATTTGTAGCACATCCCAACTCCAATATGAGACAATAATGCAGCAAACATGCATTGAACCCACTCAAGATAATCTTAATACCCTTGGCACCTAGAGTGGTATTATACTTTAAAACACAAACAAGCAGTGTACATGCTGCTAGTACACATGCCCTTAACGAAAGTATGTCACACAACTTTGCAATTTATACAATAGTAGATGGGTTCAGCAATCAGCTCATATTTCAACGATAGGTTTCACTATCTTGCCCCAAAAAATATCAAGTAAAATATCATATTTGAAGATTGAAAAGAAGAATATCAGTTAAACAAATCTTTTGTCATCATGAGAAATCGATTTTCAATGAATTCTTATGATCTTGATTGAAAATTGACTTTCATTTATTTTTTCTTTACAGTTTACAAGTTCAAAATGATCACAATTGTGAGCGAGAGATTAGGGGAAGGAGGGCTCCTGTGCCTGAGATAGAGACAGAGCAACTGTGATAAAAGTAGCGAGTGGTTTTTATCACCACTGGAGGCATAGTTAACCAGCTGTCAAACCAATCAGATCTGATTGCAAGAAAAGCGGATTTCAAGGCCTATTTGTTTAGCTTTTATTAAATTGATGTCAATTAAAGGTGCCTTCTATTCTTTAGGATTTTATTTTTATTTTATATTTTTTCAAAATCCCATGGATTCATGAGCACAACCTTAATTGGTTTTGAATAGAGTGCATAATGAATTCAAAGAATTAATTGATATTGAATTTCTCCCCTAATCTTCAATTTCTTTCCTTCTTGTCTCTAACTCTCTTCCACTAATTTTATTTTACTTCCCTCTCCCTCTCCACTGCTGTCTCTATGCAAATCTTTCTTCTCTCCCCCCAATCAGCATTCTTTTATTCCGACAATAGTTCTCTTATCTCTTTTCTCCCTTATACTACTCTAACTTCTCTTCCACATGAAGGAATAAAGAAAGGAAAAGAGACACAGGAGACCTGCACTCATGACCAATTACTAATTGTTTAGTTCACATAACCAAAAATTTTAGAAGTTAGGAACATCAAATTCATGACAAAAATTTTAGAAGTTAGGTACATCAAGTGCTCTTATGCTTATATAAGCCAAACAAAGCCTTGTAACATAGTCCAAAACATCAGTGATTGAGATCAGAATACCATCATGATGAATTGTGAAAATATTAGGCCATACCTGAATATAATTCTCATAACACCATTGTGTTGAGTAATTAGTTTCCTTCCAAGAATTATACACCTAAGGAACAGAAAAAAAGAGCATAAACCATAGGATTATTCCATCAAAACCTGTTCTTTTTCTCTGTGTACCACAAAAATATCTCATATGTACTAACCTTTAGAAGAGCTATATGGTCCCCCACATTTCCTGTGTGGAAATTCAATCTAGCATTGTCAGCATGAACTTGTTTGTCTTTTGGACGATAGAATATTGAATTTCCAACAGAAAGCATAGCAGCAACAGAAATGATCTCGTCTGAACACTTATACTTGTCTGAAGCAACTATCATTTTAGATAGCATAGGATCAAGTGGGAACTCAGCCATCCTTCGACCAACTTTAGTCAGCTCACCACGATTATTTAGTGCACTCAGTGCAAAAAGAAGTTCCAAGGCTTTTATTAATGCCTCAGCAGGTGGAGAATCTATAAAATCAAAATTTAGCAAGTCATGAATTCCAAGACTCTTCAAAGACAGCACAACATTAGCCAGATTTGTCCTTTGTATTTCCGGAACAGTATTATCATCCAAGGCATGATTGTAACTATAGGCTGTGTACAACCGGAAACACTTCCCTGCACCTGTTCGTCCAGATCGGCCAGCATGTTGCATGGCTGAAGCTTTTGAAATAGGTGTTACAAGCAAAGACTCCATCCCTGTCCTTGGATTATATGATTTCATCTTGCAAAAACCACGATCAATGACATACTTGATCCCATCAATTGTTAAAGATGTTTCAGCAATATTTGTCGCAAGCACAACCTTCCGTGACCCTTCAGATGTAGGTTCAAATATTTTAGATTGAAGCTCTGTTGGTAAATTTGCATATATAGGGCAGATAATAAGCTCTGCAATTTTTGTCCCCAAACCTCTGGTCCTATGCTTCAAAATTTCCTCAGCAGTCTCTATTTCCTCCTGACCTGTTAGGAAAACCAAAATATCACCAGGTGGCTGTGTCACATGGCTTTGAAGCGCAGTTACAATTGCTGCATCTAGGTAATCAGCTTCTGGCGCTCTTGTGTAGTGTATCTCAACAGGAAACCTCCTCCCTGGAATTTTGAAAATTGGAGCTGAATCAAAGTAATCACTAAATTTCACAGCATCAAGCGTTGCACTTGAAATAAGCAACTTCAAATCTGGACGAAACCGAGATATGTCCTGCCATGCACCATCATAAGAAAAATAAATTAAATGGGTAATAAAAACTACATTTGCTTCTGAAACCCCAAGGTGAAAATCAATTTCCTGTGAATCTGACTATTAGAATTTATTTGCATAGAAAACAAATTTACCTAAATGCACATATATGTGAGATTGTGCGTGTGTGCACTCTTGCGTGAGATTATCATGATGCTGAACCTGGAATGTGAGATTATGTGTATGTGTGCACGCTTGTGTGAGATTATTATGACACTGAACCTGGAAGAGATGTACTTGCCTTTACTAGTCCAAATATTATGTCAGTTGACAAAGTTCTTTCATGTGCCTCATCCACCATCACAACACTAACAAATCACTAGATAATGTAAGTAAACCAGTGAGACCAGAGAATGAAACAATTAATGTGTCAGTAAAGCATGGGTCACCTGTAGCTTGCCAAATCTGGCTCACCAAGGAATTCTCGCGAGAGCATTCCATCTGTCATATATTTCAGAATAGTCTTTTCTGATGTGCAGTCTTCAAAACGAATGGAATAGCCAACCTGAAGATAGCATGGCAAGAGTTACTATTGTCCATTCAGCTCAGAGAATAAATCATGTACAACTCCCAAATGCAATAGAAACCACATGTGCATTATAGTCTCTATGTTATTTTTATGCCAATGAAGCCAGATCATAGAAACAAAATATAGAGATTATTACACCCAGTACCCAAATGATGTAAGACAGGTTGACAACTAGCCTACAAATGCTTTGTGGTGGGCACATTCAAGATCACTCTTAGGGCTGGAAAAGAATTTGGGAATATAGGGTTTGTAAGAATGTAGAAACAAATAGTGATTCAGAGTTGAAATTCAGTATAGAAAAGAAAAGCTAAGCTGAAAAGGTGCTGTGAATGGAAAACCTAATACTTTGGGCTTCAGCATAATAATTAAAAAGAAAAGGTACAGAGAAAAGAAAGAAGAAAGAGAGAGGACAAACAGTAGGCATCAAGATTTTCAAACCAAATACCTATATTTCCGTTAACCAAAAACCTAAGAAAAAATTAACTGATTATATATGTATTTATAGACTTGATAAGCCTACTCCGACAAGGAGTAGAAATCCCAAACTAGGAAATACTTTAAAACAACACCAAATAGAAAGTGCCCGATACTCTATAGAATTAAAATGGTCCCCATACATCAAATATGCAAAGTTCTTAGACCAAACATTTGCTTTAGGTTTCCGAGAAGAACAATATTTTTCAAGCCATGATCATGCTGCTGCATCAGAGTTCAGGGAACTGAATTCCATGCTGTAAAACATGAAATACCAACCCTACACTTTATAAATCTTTGCAATTGAAGACCTTACTAAATTTTGTTTTTTCAAATTCACTTCCATTTCCCCATGAAATATTGAAAATGAGGATCCAAAAAGAACTCCTTCAAGTATTTAAGAAAAGGGAAAATGTGCAAATTTTATCCTATTGTTTACCCCAAGTAGCACATCACCCCTTTGTGTTTTTCAAGGTGCTAAAATGACCCAAATGTTATAAAATTGAGGCATCGTGCCCCTTCTTCCATTAGCTCTCCCTATATATATAATAACTTAGTTAATTAATTTTCTTACTCACTTATTAATACTTTAATTAATCTTAAAAGTAGCTACAATATATTTTCTTCAAGTAATTTTTATCAAATAAAATTTCAGTTTGAAATAGCTAGATTTTAAAATTCACTTTTCATATTATTAAAAGAATAAATAGCTAATTAACTTAAATCATAGTTTATATTAAGATTTACAGTTTTAGGTCACATTTGTGCACTTCTATATTTTTTTATTTAATTTATATTTTTTAAAAATATTTTACGATAAAAAATTATTTTAAAATATTTACAACATGTGACATAATTCCCACTTTGACATTAAAAATTTTGAATAATTAAATACTAGAAATGAAAATATAAATGCTTAAATGCTAGAAATGAAAAAAAAATTGAATATTAAATGCTAAAAATGAAATATATGTACATAAAAGTGTGAATTATGTCACGTGTTAAAATATTTTAAAATAATTTTTGTTGCATGTTAAAATATTTAAAAATAAATAAATAAAATAAAAAATATAAAAAAGCGTACCAAATGTGACCTAAAACTAGTTAATATAAATCTTCATACAAACTATGTTTTAAGTTAATTAATTATTTATTCTTTTAATTGCATGAAAGTGAAAATTTTATAGTCTAATTAATTAATTATTTATTCTTTTAATTGCATGAAAGTGAAAATTTTATAGTCTAATTATTTCAAACTAAAATTTTATTTAAGAAAAATTATTGAAGAAAATGTATTGTAACTAATTTAAGAATAATTGAAGGAGTGTGTAAGAAAATATAATTAACTAAGCTAATATATAAATATATATATATATATATATATAGAGAGAGAGAGAGAGAGAGAGAGAGAGAGAGAGAGAGTCAACAGAATAAGAGGCCCGATGATCCAATTTCGTAACGTCAAGGGTGACTTTTGTAACTTGAAAAACATAAAAAGTTGATGTGCTTCATGGGATAGACAACAAGGTCAAATTTGCACGTCTTCCCTTAAAAAAAAAAAAAAAAAAAAATCTAATTTTCAAACAATAATAATTCATCTATAAATTGAAGTTAAAAAGATTCAACATTATAATTAAAATTTTTGTCACAATGATTAATAATTTTGAATAAACCATGTGTTAAATTAAAGTTCATTTTATGGTATTTAAAACCCTAAACAAACTTTGTGCAACAATAAATGGGTTAAGAGAATTTTCACAAAAAATTTTAAAAAAAAAAAAGGATATTAAATCAAAATTACAGCTTAAGTTGACAGTGTAGCATTTCTAAGCATGGGGCTCAATTGCAGTAACCATCAAAGTTTAGGGCAGTGGGTATAACATATAAACTTATTCTGGAATGATTTGATAAGTCCAAAATCAGATATTGCATGTAGCACAATTTGGAGAATAAAATGTCACAGGCATAAACTTATTACCAGCAAAAGCACAAGACTTGAAGCAGGATACATACCTCATGCCCAAGTTTGACACCCATTTCTTGAGAAACCCTAGCAGCAACACTCATAGCAGCAACCCTCCTAGGCTGTGTACAACCAACCTGTGAGACAAAAAATAAACTTATCTATCTCCAGCATGGTCTTCAATTTTTTTTTTTTTTCAAAATTAGCAAACTTGCATGATGAATCGATGTGTTCTAGCAAAGCCCATGAGGCACAAAGAAGCAATGTCTCAATTTCCATTGGTCCATATTTGTAAACATTGGCTACTCAAACATCCTTATTGAAGTCCATTAAAATATGTTCAAAATTTCTAATTACATACACATATAGCCTCATTTGTTTCGAAAGATTACATTGATGGATTTCGCAAAATCAAAGGATTGTAGCTCAGTCCTTTATTTGGCTTGAAAAATTGAGCTAGTGCTTCAAAACCTTCAAAAATGAAGGATTTGAAAACCCACATGGGATGTGGGTTTTTTATTCCATGGATTTTGTTCAAATCCATGGATGTAACCAAATCCATGAATTTAAAATCCATCATGCCAAAGGAGGCCATAAGGATCTCATGTACTTGGAGGAACTAAAAACTCTTCTTAGCACTTTCATGCATTTTCTTAAGCCACTTAAATAATTTTTGCTATTGTGATTAGATATGTAATACAAGGTCATAGGGTTAAACTTTAAACTTCTATGTCTGCTGATCAACAGTTTTAGACTTATGCTACACAAACACAGACAAACACACGCACATATATAAATACATGCAGTGTTTTCAAAATCAGACAGACATTGAACTGCTCTGTTGACCAGTGAATAGTAAACTGGTCCATCAAAAATAACATTACAAAATTTTAAATTAAATTTTTTAGTGGTCTTTTATGTGAAAAACATAAAAATAAAAAATAATAGTGCACTAAACTTAACAGGTCATTAGAATAGTTCACAGTTTAAGTGGTCCGGTTTGGTTTCCAAAACACTACATATGTACCTACATAAGTTACACACACATAGTATAAACTGAAAGTTGCCACAGCAGGGATCTGAACTTTGGATCATCATTTACAAAGAGAATTGCCGCTACCAACTAAGATTGCCCCAGCAAAACATCTTTAAAATTTTAATATGCAGAATTTGCATAGGCAAATTTTTATGCAACTGTGCAAAAACAATCTTTAGATCTAACAGCCTATATGCTGACTTATTTTGTTTAGTTTTTCAGACTTCTTTGTTGTCTAATTTGAATGTTTCCATTCACAATTTTTCACTGTTTTGCACGGGCAAATTTTTATGCAACTGCAAAACAATCTTTAGAGCTAATAGCCTATATGCTGACTATTTTTGTTTGGTTTTTCAGACTTCTTTGTTGTCTAATTTGAATGTCTCTATTCACAATTTTTTCACTGTTTTAGAAAGTTATTCTTTGGACCTAGGATCAAACAAATACATTACTACTTAAGCACACTTTGTGCTTTCACGTTTCAACAACACTGCATTAGAACACAGCACACTGAAGCATTTAAATCATCACGAATCAATTTGGATGAATAATAACAGGATTCAATTAGAATATATGATAGAATAACACGAGAAGAACAAGAAGAGAAGTATCATCATTACAGCAAGTGGCCTAATAGATTTGCTTTTACTGTAATTATTTGCACCAGTAGATGATTCCCCTCGATTTGAATTTTAAATGCAAAAAATCAGGTTTTTGTTGAATTTTTCTGTTTAGAAATATTATGTATTATTCCTATGTAGAGTTTGTTGAGAATTTTCCTAGTTTGGCATCCTGAACCAAATAGGAGTATGATTGGTCATTATCTAAAAAATATCTATGTAACTGCTTAACTTTAGTTTCTATTTGTATTTGATTTGGAAGGATACATGTCTAGCATGATTTCTCTTTCCTCTCACTTTCCCCTTCTGTACTTCTGCAGTAAGTATTATTTGCTACATTACTAAGCTGCTATTCATAGCAACCAAATTCTTTCTTTTCCCACTGTAATCAGCGGTAGTTCTACCCCTTAACCATCTAATTTCTTCTTCTTTAAATCTGAACCCTTAAATCCATCAATCATTTAAAATTTTCCCTAGTTCTACCTCATACCATCTGGTTTCTTCCTCTTTAAATCTGAACCCTAAAATCATCAATTATTTAAAATTTTCCCACCATTAAAACATCCATAGGTAGACATCTTAATCTGTCCAATATCAGTGTGTATGTGCAACAATTGTGGCACTCAATTCACAATCATAAGTGATTAAAAGTTCAACAGAAAGGTAATAACAATTGTAACAAGAAACGGATTCAAGTAAAATCTATCATCAAGCAGACAAAAAGGAACAAGCATATACCTTTCCCCTTTTGGTGTAACCAGCTTCATGTAGATACTGGGGTATCTGTGTAGTCTTCCCAGAACTGGTTTCTCCTACGATAACAAGAACCTGCAGTAGAAAATTAATCAAAATAACCACAACTTGAATACAAATAATTATGCCTTCATGCATGAATTAGTGCATCATGCGATCCCCCAAGGACTTGAGCAACTGTGGTGCATCATATATAAAAAAATTGATTTCCAGTGAAAACTTACAAAATGCAATTAGGAAAAGTGAAAACCTGAAACTTCTCAATAGCCTGAAGCAAATCATCTCGATACCCATAGATCGGTAAAGTTCACCTGTCCTCCTGCATCAAAAACAGAGAAATCTCAGATATTTTAGCAACATTCTAAGTCGAAGGATTTGATATATCAACTAATAGATTAAAGGGCATGGTGTTGTCGGCACACTAAAGTTTTTATTTAGAAGTCTAAGCTAAGGTTAGTAAAGCATTTTGGAAGGAAATTTGTATTTTGGTTTCTGTTTCAGAGCTTTCTACATCAGCAAACATGTTGGTGGTGTTAGTTTACTTGTAAGATAGAAAAAGCTAAATACGGGTTAGTATGGTTAAAAGTAAGGCATGGCTGATGTATGGGACTGTGTTAAGGCAATTCTTTTGTACTTATTCTATGTAAACTCTCATGTATTTACAGTTAGTGCAATAAAAGAGATCTGCCCCATTTCAAAGGTTCAAATTTCAGAATCTGTTTCTCTGTGTTGTGTTTCTCAGCCTGCCCTTTGAATTTTCATTTACAGAACCGTTGTTTGTATGTGTGTCCGAGTGTGTGTGCCGTGCTCATGGGTGTTCTCTGCCTTCCCATTTCCCAAGAGGGTTTCAATGAAGCCAATCACCTCTACTGGGCATTCCTTGCTGCCAATAAACTCATGAATGTCTATACAAGTTCTAATGAGAAAATAACACGCTTCTCATTTTCAGATTGGCAATTGAGAACTGATGCTTGATGTTGTGCAAATGATCCATGCTACCTAACCATCAAATTCACTTTTGAATCTTTTAGCTTCTACAAGCTATTCATGCTTCTCATATTCCACGTTGTCAATTGGATAAGTTTGCTATATTTGTATCTATGCCTATCACAAACTAAAAATAATTTGCAAATCAAATATGCACATTGATTGTTGATCCTTAAATCCTCGGCTGTAATGAAATGAGCCATTTGCATATCAAGTAATCAACACTCTTAACAAAATCCCTCAGGTGCCAGCTCCATTAGCAGATGTAACCTAAAGCAAGAGAGCAACTCAGAAATCCAAATCAAAATCAGAAACAAGGGTGTACGAGTATCTTTCACCAGAAAGATAGAATGTCATGTATGTGAAGAACCCAACACCTAGCCAGACCAAGTTCCAATACGATGTCAGTTAACCAGAGTTTAAGACGACAAGATCCCTTTAAGCAAATGCTATACAATTCCTATTCACTTTTGTCGATTCGATAACAAGGCTCATCAGACATAGCCTCTTTGTCAAGCACTAGATCAGTGTATAATTAGTTCACACCAAGAATTTGCTTTCCCCTGATATAACTAACATCAACTATTTGTGTCTTCCTCAATACCAAAAGCAAAATAAGATTAAAAGAGAAGCCCATATAAGTTTTTGGGAAAAGCTAAATTGAGGATCAAAATCTTTATTCCTAATGCATGACATATGATTTTTAGTCGCAAAACTCGCTTCCAGTGAGCTTCAGGGAGATTAAAAGAAAGAAACTCCATTAGGAAAATGGAATAAAAAAAGGAGAATAAAATGCAGACCTGAAGCTTCTCCAAATCAGATTTTGCCTGAGAGTTATCAAGTGATTCAGCAGGCAGCTGATCAAGAAACTGCATAGAATAAAAAGGCAATTATATGCGAAATTCCAAAGAAAACTCGACAATCATCATTAAACAGCTTAAGGAGTAATTCATCTACCTTGTAACCATCCATCATTGATTCCTTGACAAATTCAATCTGGTCTTCAAACACAAACCTAAGTATATTCAAAAAGTGGTACTTATGTGTACTCATGCAATATGAACATTTAATTTCAGAAAGGAAAAAAGACAAACAGATGAGAGAACTGAAATAAGGCATGAAACAATCTAACAAGAATGTAAAACAAGACAAAATGAAACAAACACTAGGTCAAAAACTTTCTGAGTCAAGGGATATTCAAACTTACTGATAATCATCAGATATTTGCTTTTTATTCTTTGAACTAAACTTCAAGCTTGCTTTTCCTGGAGAACAAGACTTCAGAGTTAGTCCCAAAACTGCAGTATCAGCAGAAGTGACGCTAAAAAGAATATTAGAACCTTCTTGAATTTACCAATTTGATAATCTTCCCAAGCCTCCTGTTCTGCGAATGGGTTCATTTTATCACCAGCACCAGGGTCCCTAGAAAAAAATGAAAAATAATCCCAATAAGACAGACCAGCCAGTCACATATTGAAAATATAACGTCAATTATTAATAGAAATTTCTAACAAAAAATGAGTTTTTTAATGTATCAAAATATGTTGGCGGTCCCAATCAAGAAGAGCATTTTATTTTCAAATCAACCTATAGCGCTGCAAAGCAACAGCAAATCTCTTCTCCTGATTAACATCCCCTTCCTGATCATATGCTTCTGGCATTCTGTACTGCACTTTCAGAAAGAAAGTAGGACAGCATAGCGCAACATTATGACCACAAGAGACACATGAAATGCATTATTTTAGAATCGTTAACCCTTTTTTCTTTTTCTTGATTCTACTTATGCTATGTGCTAGTTATGAGAAAAGGGGAAGAGAAATTATAGCAAAGAAAAAAAAAATGAATAGCAGTTTAATTTAATTTTTCAGCTAGATCAAATAGCTAAAAATTGTAGAGAGGTAATGAAAATATGAAATAGCTTAGAACCACATTCCATGTTCTTGATTACAGTGGATAACGGGGCATTAAGAAAAGGGATTTTTAGAGGATCTTTAACCCAATTCCCTTTAGGAACCAAGTAACTCTAATCTCTACCACTGGTGCCAAAGAAATGCCAGGGTGAAGAGAATGGAACATAACTTCCAACACCATGAAAATAATAAAATTATATCGATGTCCTAAAACTTATGATCACATTTAAGAAAATTAAACCAAATTAGTGTAATTAAACTCAGTTTCCTGCAAATCTCCTGGCAGATATGACGATCTAGATAACAAATTTTGTCAAATGATCATCTCTCAATTTTTTAGGGAAAAAGAATTATGGTAATTACCACTTTATGCATTCACAAGTTAGAAAGATTCCACAAAAACTTCAAAGGCTCAAACATTTTCCATGGAATTTTATATTGTCACATTCGATAATCACAAAGATGTGCATAACAACCATTCTACTTTAAAAACAAGAATCATTACATCAGGAAAATGTACTGAGCTAAGAATTATCTTTAAAATTGGTTTAATGACCAAAAAAACCAAGCTTTAGTTGTTACACCCAAACCTTTCAAAATAGATTATTTTACCCTAATTTCAAAACTTAGTTGCAATTGTACCCATTTGGTCAAAATTACACCCATAATGTCTTTCAATTGAGAAGGGATCAATGGAGAGTTACGATAATTTGATAAAGTTGAGTTTAATGGTGAGCAGCTAGAAAAAATAATAGGTATAATGGGTTAATTTTTATTTTAATTTTGTCAACATGGTAAATTTGTGACTAAACTCCAAAATTACGGAATTGACAATTTTGAAATCTTTGGATACAATTATAAATTTTCAAAAAGGTTTGAGTTTCTTTGGTCATTAAACCTTTAAAATCACCATGAAAACATGTATTATAGTGATAACTAAATGAACCAACATAACAAAAAGATTATATGGAACATCTGAAAGATCTAAAAATAAATAGTTGATTACCTCATTTGTATCAGATGCCTCTTCTGATATCTTCTCTGCAAGCTCATATATTTCTTCTTCACAGGCACCATGTAATCCACGATACCTGAGTTCTTCCAATTTCTTTTGCTTTCTTTTCTTTAGATACTCTTGTCTTGACACCTTTCTGAATTCAAGACAAGCAAAAGAGGATTAGATCTGCTCACTTGTGAAAAATAAAAAAAGACATGAACATGTTAAAAAGTAAAAATAAACCAAGCAATAGATACTAAAGCACACACCTAAGAGTGTTAATGCCATCTTCCTCCAAGGCCTGTAATTTTCGTTTGCAATTAAAAGCCCTGTAGAAAAGAGAGCACACAGCCAATATGAGTAAAAAATGTGATCATGACTCTTGAACAACAAAGCTTTGTGTCGTTCATTTGCAATTGTCACTATCAGGCTTCTTTCTTAATTATTTTTCCTTTCTTGAACATTATCTTTTCCTTTTCAATTTCATACTGACTCATTTGTTATGATTTCTACTTTTGTTTCATATAAATAAGAAATGCACTTTCATTTATATAATAACTCATACAATAAAATGCAAAAACAATGGATCAAATCTAGTAAATCATTAAAAAACACAAGGATTACAGAAATTCAGTCAAGATAAATTCATGGAATTATGAAATTTTCCATGCCTAAATGCAATTTCACTGAAACAAATGGAACATAACAAATTCCCAAGAGACAGACTACAGGCACAAACACAGGAAATTTGAAAGCTTGATAAATGTTTTACTCAGGCATCTTTGGTGATAAATAGTATTACTTACATTTCATTCGCGAGCTCAGACTAACAATTCGAGCACCTGCAGTCAATTGAATCAAATAACACTAAGAGGAAAGCGGCGAGAGGAAACTGAGAGAGAGAAGGAGAAGAAACAATCCGGAATTTATAATATGCAATTTATTTAAATATGGACGGAACAATTCAATTAGAACAAGGAGAGGAATACATAAAATTAATATTTGATATATACATAATAATTATTTGATATATATTTAATTTATATAATAACTCCTATAATAAAAAGCAAAAACAATGCATTAAATCTAGTAAATCATTAAAAAACATAAGGATTACAGAAATTCAATCAAGAGAAATACATGGAATTATGAAATTTCCATGCCTAAATGCAATTTCACTAAAACAAATGGAGCAAAACAAATTCCTAAGAGACAGACTACAGGCACAAAATTGGGAAAAATTGTGAAATGCTATTATTCTAAAGTTTTATAAATTAAGTCAAGTTTTCAAAAAGACTCTCCGTTTTGGAGCCACAACTTCCTCTTAGTGAGTTTATTTGGATATGATAGTTTTTCTACTCTCTTTTGTTCTTATGCTCATTAATCTGGGTTGGTAGAATTTATTGTTGTCTAAACAATTTATTTCCATTGTTAATGTCAATATTTGAAAGTCAATGTTAGGTATAGATTGTCTGTAAGCTGTCTGTATAATGTTAAATTTTCAGCTCTACCTCACATGTATAACCCACAAATCATGCCATAAATGGTGACATTAATCATGTATTAATAGCTATAAATACCTTTGTAAATTCATAAGCTACACATCAATAAAAATATTCTGATATAATTCTTGCTGAAATATTCTCTCATTTAACATGGTATCAGAGCCATTTTGTGATATCTGATACAATTATTTTGCATTTATTCTGTTGCTCATTTTAAAACCACTGTCCTACTGAAATCATTCCATGCACACATCAAAATCTCATTTTAATCACACTAAAAGATAGAACCAATCACCAAAAAAATTTCAAGACAAACCGGAGCTCCAGAAAGTCATCCACGCACCCTCACGCGCCGATCAAAGAAAAAGACCTGTATTTCACGCGCCCCACGCGCTCCACGCACAGCCAGAGGTTGAAGACGACCACGTCAGCGCCACGTCATCGCCACGTAATACACACATCAGCACTATCATATTACGTGTCCACCACGTGGCAAGCCACGTCATCTCCACGTGTCAGTCCAGTCATTGCCACGTCACATCCACGTAAGCAACTATCAATCCACGTGTCAGTGCCACGTCATATCCACGTCAGCAGTTGTCAGTCCACGTGTCATTGCCACGTCATCACTGCCCGCGTTCTCCCCCGACCCGGATCCGCACTCTGCCCGACCCAGATCTGCGCTCTGTTTGACCCGATTCGCGTTCTGTACTGTTCAGAACCGCCTGTTGACCAAACCGGTCCAAAAAATTTTGACCGTCCGGTTCAACCATTTTTCAACCGGTTCTTTGCAAAATCAAACCGGTTCCTGAAGTTTTTAGACATTCTGAATCCAAATTTGGCCTCTGTTTTGTCAAATTCCAGCTCTATCATCCATTTTCTTTTATATTCCTTAAAATGGATAAATCAAACGTTGCAAAATCAATTACAACAATTTTGATTGGATCCAACTACAACGTTTGGGTTCAAGGAATGAAAAGTTTGTTGATTGGGCGCAAGCTCTAACATATAGTTACCGAAGATATCACTAAACCTACAAAAGAGCCAGACGAACCAGATACCGAATTCGAAGATCGTCTTAAAGATTGGGATAGCAAAAATCATCAAGTCATCACTTGGTTCCGCAACACATCGATTCCATCCATCCACATTCAATTTGCTGAGTTTGATACGGCAAAAGCAATATGGGATTTCTTGGTAAATCGGTATCAAACGACTGGTCTTGCCCACTATTTTCAGCTATGGACTACTTTGCACAATCTCAAGCAAGAATCTGGCCAATTTGTCAATGATTTTCTGGCACAAGTTCAGCCACTCTGGAATCAATTATCTCAAACAAAGATTAGTGAAGATCATCTTCACCTAATCCAAGTTCTTATGGCTCTTCAACCAGAATATGAAGCTGTGCGTGCCTCTTTGCTACATCGACATCCTCTCCCAACTTTGAACACAACTATCCAAGAACTTATCTTTGAGGAAACATGACTTGGTCTTGGTAGACAATCAAATTCTGAATTAGCTCTTACAACCACACGATCTTCAAATATGAGATATAGCAATCAACTGTGTAAGAATTGTAATAAACCTGGTCATAATTTTGCTAATTGTCCTACTGTAGAATGCAGATACTGCCATGATCATGGTCATATTCTTGAGCATTGTCCAACTCGCCCACCACGACCAAAGAGTTGATATTCTAAAACTAAGACTTTCTCCAAAACTGGTTCCACCTCAGTCAGTGCTGCTACCACAGAAACCTCTACTGCCATCACAATGAGTGATCTTGAGGCCTTACTCAAACAGGTTATCTCTTCCAACTCCTCTGCCGCCATGTCTGTCGTTCCAGGTAATTCAAATTGGCTTTTTGACTCTGCCTGTTGTAACCATATGACCACTGATATTAGTATCTTGTCCTCTACCACACCTGCTTCTTTCTTACCCTCAATACAAACAGCAAATGGAACTAAAATGCACATCACGCATACTGGTCATGCCTCTACCTCTAATCTTAGCCTTTCAGATACTCACTATATTCCAAACCTATCACTAAATCTTATCTCGGTTGATCAATTATGTGAAAAAGGACTAAATGTGAATTTTTCTCATTCTGGTTGTCAGGTACAGGATCTGCAGATGGGGTAGATTCTTGGGGAGGATCACAGGGTGGGGCAGTTATTTGAACTCATATTTCTTCATTTTCCTCAAAGATCTATTTCTGCCGCTACTACTACCACTTCTCCTATTCTTCAATGGCATCTTCGCCTTGGTCATGCTTCTGCTAATAAAATTTAGTCTTTAATTTCTCATGGATTATTGGGTTCCATAAAATTTGAGTCATTTCAGTGTTTAGAGTGTCAACTTGCTAAGCAACCTGCATTATCTTTTAATCATAATAATTCAATTTCCATCAATCCGTTTGACTTAATTCATTCTGACATTTGGGGACCTTCTCATGTTTCTTCCGTCAATGGCTTTCGTTATTTTGTGTTATTTATTGATGATTATTCTCGTTTTACTTAGATATATTTCTTGAAAAATCATTCAGAATTACCATATATTTATGTTACATTTGCAAATATGATTAAAACTCAATTTTCCTCTACAATTAAAATTCTTCGCACAGATAATGCCATGGAATATCAGGAATCATCTTTGCTTCATTATCTTCAACAGCAAGGCATAATCATTCAACATTCTTGTCCTCACACTTCACAACAAAATGGCCGAGCTGAACGAAAACATCGTCATATTTTAGACTCTGTTCGTGCTCTTCTCCTCTTCGGTTCCTGTCCAGAAAAATTTTGAGGGGAAGCAGCACTCACTTCTGTATATAATATTAATCAGGTGCCTACCTTAGTACTCCAAAATCTATCTCCTTTTGAAAAATTATATGGCAAACATCCAAACTATAAAATCCTTAAGACCTTTGGTTGTGCATGTTTTGTTCTTTTACAACCGCATGAACATACTAAATTAGAATCTCGTGCTCGTCTGTGTTATTTTTTAGGTTATGGAATTGAACACAAAGGTTATCGATGTTAGGATCCTATCTCTAATCGACTTCGCATTTCTAGACATGTTACCTTTTGGGAAAACACTATGTTCTCCTCTCTGTCTAAGTTTCATACTTCAGTTACTACTGACTCATTATTTTTTACAGATCCTTCTGTCGAGTTATTTCCTAACTCTATTACAAGTGATTCTGCTACAATTAAGCCTGATACCTCCCCACTTGATCCACCTGAACCAGCTCTAACTGTTGATTCTGCACCTACCCATGACTCCGAATCTTCAACTGCTCCTGACACCAATCTTCGTCGTTCAACCTGGGTAAGAGAAACTCCTAGTTACCTTCAAGATTTTCATTATTACTCTGCCATTGCAACTCTCCACGAGCCTCACTCTTATCGTGAGGCTAGTACTGACCCTCTTTGGCAGCAAGCTATGATTGAGGAAATTCAAGCATTGGAGAAAACTCACACTTGGGATCTAGTTGATCTTCCTCCAAACAAAATCCCAATTGGCTGTAAATGGATCTACAAAATCAAAACTCGCTCTAATGGGTCTATAGAACGTTATAAAGCCCGTTTAGTAGCTAAGGGATATACTCAAGAATATGGCATCGACTATGAAGAAACCTTTGCTCCAGTTGCCCGATTGACATCTGTTCATAGTCTATTAGCCATTGTTGCAGTTCGTAAATGGAAACTTTTCCAGATGGATGTTAAAAATGCTTTTCTAAATGGTGACTTATCTGAAGAAGTTTACATGAAACCGCCTCCTGGATATCACTCTTCTCATAAAGTTTGTAAGCTTCGCAAAGCTCTGTATGGACTTAAGCAAGCTCCTCGAGCATGGTTTGCCAAATTTAGTTCAACTCTTACTCAATTTGGTTTTGCCTCCAGCAATTATGATTCAGCATTATTTGTTCGCCACACTGATCATGGAATTATACTGTTGTTGTTTTATGTTGATGATATGATCATTACAAGTAGTGACAAATATGGTATTTCTGAAGTTCAAACTTATCTCAGCCAGCATTTCGAAATGAAGGATCTTGGCACTCTCAGCTATTTTTTGGGTCTTGAGGTTTCTCATAATTCTCAAGGCTACTATTTGTCTCAAACAAAATATGCATCTGATCTACTTTCCAGACCAGGTCTTATTGACAGCAAAACTGTTTCAACTCCTTTGGAACTCAATTGTAAACTTACTCCTTTGGATGGCACTCCTCTTGATGATCCTACTTTGTACCATCAACTAGTTGGAAGTCTTGTTTATCTCACTGTTACTAGACCAGATATATCATATGCTGTTCATCTGGTAAGCCAATTCATGTCTGCTCCTTGAACGTCTCATTTTTGCTGCCGTCCTTTGGATCATTCGTTATATCAAAGGAACTATTTTTCATGGATTACATTTTAATGCCACAACTCCCTTGGTGTTATCTGGCTACTCGGATGCTGACTGGGCTGGTGATCCAACTGATCGTCGGTCAACCACTGGTTATTGTTTCTTTTTGGGAGATTCTCTTATCTCTTGGAAAAGCAAGAAACAAACTGTCGTTGCTCGCTTAAGCACCGAATATGAATATTGTGCTCTTGCTGACGCTACATCAGAATTACTTTGGTTGAGATGGTTACTCTTTGATATGGGTATCCACCATCACTCTGCCACCATACTTCATTTTGACAATCGCAGTGCAATCCAAATCTCTCATAATGACGTATTTCATGCGCGAGCAAAACATATTGAGATTGATTGTCATTTTATTCGTCATCATATTCTTCAAGGTACCCTTATCTTACAATCAGTCTTATCAGTTCATCAAATGGCAGATATCTTCACCAAAACACATCTTCCAACTCGGTTTCAAGATCTTCTAAACAAACTCAAGCTAGCATCCACTGTACCACCTTGAGTTTGAGGGGGGGGGGTGTTAATGTCAATATTTAAAAGTCAATGTTAGGTATAGGTTGTCTGTAGGCTGTCTGTATAATGTTAAATTTCCAACTCTACCTCACATGTATAACCCACAAATCATGCCATAAATGGTGCCATTAATCATGTATTAATAGCTATAAATACCTTTGTAAATTCATAAACTACATATTAATAAAAACGTTCTGATATAATTCTTGCTGAAATATTCTCTCATTTAACATCCACTATGGAGAATGATGAGGATCACGCCCTAGCTCTTCAATCCCTAATAGAGAAGACCAAGCATCTTCAATGCAAAGAAAATACCTTGTTTTTATCCACTCCAGAGGCCTCAGATCAGGAAACGAGGTATATTTTGGCAATTAAATTATTTTCTGTCAAAAATACATCTCTTATAGTTATGAAAGCCTCTTTACTTAAATCGTGGAAATTCTTAAACTGATTTTAAGATCAAGAAGGAACCGGGGAGAATCTTTGTGTTTGAATTTCATAATAAAGCAGACAAAGACCAAGTTCTACAGGATGTACCCTGGTGTGTGGATAACGGCCTCCTAGTTTTAAAGGATTGGAATCCTAAACTCTCAGTGTCCCAGCTTGACTATTCAATCTCTCCATTTTGGATTCAAATTAAGGGGATTCCCCCAATCTAGATGGTTCCTGAAAATGCTGAGAAAATCGGCGGTCTGTTTAAGGGTCTAATTGAGATTGATGATCAGTTTCAGAATCCTGTGGGTTGGAATACCACTTGGAGGTTAAGGGTTCTTGTGGAGGTTAAAAAGTCGCTGCCGTTGGGTTTCTGAAACCAAGAAAAAGATGGTAACAAGGTTTGGATCAAATTTCGGTATGAAAGACTACCAAATATTTGTTATCTTTGCGGTATAATGGGCCACACTTTGAAAAACTGTATCAATAAAGAAGACGAGATATATGCGACTGCATTAGAAATTGGTGTTCTTCCTTATGGCCTTGCAATGAGAGCTCCATCTGAGAATGACATCTCTAGAGTTCAAAGATTAATGTCTAAGTTTCAAGTTTCCTCAAGCTCCCCTAGAAAACAAGCCCTCGAAAAGAAGAAAGATGACAGGATGGACAACCTATTCAAGCCTTTGAGAAGAGATATTGAAGCTCATGGTGCAGAAGGTTCCATTAGTACGGAGATAGTGGAGGATCATGCAGAAAGGAAGCAAGATTCAATAGGAAAGGAAAGTCACGCGCAATATGAGCAGCGTTAGGTTTTTTCTGTTGACATTTTCAATCAATCTTGTCAGGAAAAGGATGATTTTGGATAGAGTGGAGGAAAGGGTTTGGCCCTAGATCATGACGACTCTGATTTAAAAAATTCTCGAGTTTGTTCAATTTGCAGAAAAAAAGGGGTTGATGGACATGAAGATTGTACGATGGCGGCAATCAATGAAGCTTTGGTTTCCTCAGAATTGGGCTTTTGTGAAAGTAGACATGTGGAGAAAGGTTTTGGGCTTCTTAAAAAAAGAAGCAGCCCAAGAAGAGATAGTAGTCCAAAAAATAAAGGAACGGTCAAGAGATTTAAAAAGGGCTCACATCTGATAGCCCATCAACCAATACTATTTAAGCCTCTGATTGAAATAAAAGATACGGTATCGTTTCAAGATAGCCTAACTCTAATGTGATGACTGAAATTCGAGGATGGGAATTGAAGGACTCAAGCGAGGGTTCTATTCTTCATTCTAAAATGGCAGAAAGGGTGGAAGTAATTAAAGAGGATCAACGAAACTGTGTTGAATTGATAGCTACATCAAAAAGGGTTAAAATTAAGCATCTTGCTCGGAATTTCCAAGTTCAAGATAAAGATTTAGAAGGGTAAATTCAGGAGTCCAGCATTAAGATCACTGAGATTGAAGATGATAACCCTATTCTCTTGGATTCTATTATTGATGATGGCGCCGGTGGCTTGCCTAAGCCACCAACAACCATGAGGCAGATACTTTGGAATTGTCAGGGTCTTGGGCAAGACCTGACAGTTCGACACCTTGGGAGCCTTACTAAATCCTATCGCCCAGTAATAATTTTTCTATCTGAAACAAAACAAAAAAATAGTTTTTTGGAAAAAGTTAAGAGAAGATTCCAGTTTACTGAAGCAGTCTATGTTGATGCATTGGAGGCCTCAGGTGGTTTGGCACTGTGGTGGCAAGGGGCAGTTGTTGATATTCAGCTAATTAACAAAAATGAGCATGGTATTCATGTGGAATGTAGGAGGTTGGATAATGGTAAAAAATGGTTTCAATCTTTCTTTATGGTGACCCGAGGAGAGAAAATCAAGCTGAAGTTTTTCAGAATTAGTTGAGTTATAAACCTCGAGGGGGAGCAGATTGGGTTTGTGGCGAAGATTTAGATGCTATTATAGGACGTTTCAAAAGAATTGATGGGAGAAGGGTAACTGACAGCATGATTAAAGACTTTGTGAATTGGATCAATACTGCTGAGCTCCTTGATCTTGGTTTCAAAGGTCCCAGATTCACATGGTTTAATAAACAACATAGCAGAAGTGGCATCTCACAGAGATTGGATAGAATTTAGCTAGCTATTCCTGGAGAATTAATTTCTCTAATGCACATGTGCTCCATGAGAAGATGATCGGCTTTGATCATAGGCCTCTGGTTTTGGACATGGAAGGTTTTCAGTTTAGATACAAAGGTGGGTTTAGATTTGAAAATAAATGGATCATGCATAATCAATGGCGGGCGGTTTTGGAAACGACTTGGAATTCTGAAAGACAAAATCCAAGTTTAGAGGGGCTGGAACAAAAACTAAAAAGTTGTGCCCAACATTTTACACGATGGAGTAGGGAAGAAATTGGAAGTAGTAGAAGGAAGATTGAGGAGTTGATGGGGAAAATTGTAAAGCTTTATGCTGGAGAAATGGGATCAACTGAAAAAGAATGTGAGAAGAGATGGCTTAATGAACTAAATGCTCTTTGGGAAATGGAGGAAGTTTTTTGGAAGCAAAGATCTAGGGTTCAATGGTTGAAGGTGGGGGATAGAAATACACGATTCTTTCATGCTTCAGCCATTCAAGGAAGACAAAGGAATCTCATAGTGAAGCTGTAGAGTAAAGAAGGAAGGTGGATTGAAGGAAAAAAGCAAATTAGAGATGAAATAGTAAATTACTTTCACAGCTTGTACTCTTCTGAAGGAATTTCTACATATGATAATGTAATTCAGAAAGTCAGGAACATAGTACCGACTGAGTTAAATGCAACTTTATCTGCTCCAATTCAAGATTTTGAAGTTAGAAATGCTGTTTTCTCTATGGGGCCGGACAAGGCGCCAAGCCCAAATGGCTTCAATGGAGTTTTTTATCAACATAATTGGAGTAGCATCTCTGCAGATGTTATCAGTGCAGTTAAATATTTCTTCCAGCAAAAAGTTCTTCCTAAAGGAATTAATTGCACATTCATATCTCTAATCCCAAAAAATCAACATCCAATCAAAGTATCTCAGTTCTGCCCTATTAGTCTTTGCAATTTTTCATATAAAATTATTTCCAAAATTATTGTGCAAAGTTTGAAACCTTGGATGAACAAACTCATTAATGAATGTCAAGCAGCTTTTGTCCCTCAAAGAAGTATTCATGATAATATTCTTATTGTGCATGAAATTTTAAATGTCTTTAAATCTTCATCTGCCAAAATAAACCATAGTTGTGCAATAAAACTTGACATGATGAAAACATATAATCTAGTGGAATGGAATTTTCTATTATATGTACTTAAGAAGATGGGGTTTTCTGATTACTTTCTCTCTTTAATATTTCAATGCATCTCAACTGTGTCTTATGCTGTATTGGTTAATGGGGAACCTTCTGCCTATTTTAAGCCTTGTAGGTTGCTTAGGCAGGGTGATCCTTTATCACCCTATTTATTCATATTGGTGTCCAATGTATTATCTTTGATGATTGATAAGGCTATGAGTAGTGGGAGACTTAAGGATTTTAAGGCTACTAGAAGAAGTCCTCAATTAGTCCATATGCTTTTTGTGGATGACACTATTTTGTTTGAAGCTGCCACAATTAATGAAGTATCTATTTTTCAAGATCTTTTAAAGGAGTACGGGGATGCATTAGGTCAAAAAATAAATAGTGATAAAAGTTCTGTTATTTTTAGCAGGTATGCACCTGATGATATTAGGGAGTAAATATGTAATCTTCTTGGCATGTTTGAAATGTTGGGGCAGGAAAAATATCTTAGTTTACCTACTATTTGGGGCAGGTCAAAAACTGATGCCTTACAATTCTTGGTCAATAGAGTTAAAAATAAGGCACAATCTTGGAAACAAAAATTGTTGTCTTATGTTGGGAAAGAGGTTATGGTAAAATCTGTTTTGCAATCTATTCCCACACACATCATGTCTTATTTGACCTGTTGGGATTTGTAGAAAATTAAACTCTATCATTTCTAGTTTCTGGTGGAAATCTGATATGGAAAAGAAGGGTCTTGCTCTCACTAAATGGTCTAATGTAGCTAAATCAAAATTCAAAGGTGGTCTTGGGTTTCGAGATTTTGAGTCTTTCAATTTAGCTTTGATTGCAAAACAATCTTGGCACTTAATCAAAGACCCTCATTGCATTTGGGCCAGCTTGGTTAAGTCTTTGTATTTTCCTAATGAAGATTTTTGGCAAGCCAAACTTAATTCAAAATCTTCATGGAGTTGGAGAAGTATTATGGCAACTAGAGATTTAATAAAATTTGGGGCAAGGAAAGTGATTCATTGGGGTTTTGATACCCATATCTGGAATGACCTTTGGATTCCAGATTTTAAGATTTCATCACCTAGACCTCCTTCCCACTTTCCTTGCATGGTGTCTGATTTATTTAATGACCGGAGGGATTAGAATATGAATTTATTGCATCAGTTTTTTTCTCAAGATGAAATCAATCATATTGTTAAAATCCCCATTGGATCATCTAATATTTCTGACCAATGGATCTGGAACTAGTCTTCTAATTGTTCTTTTTCTGTAAGATTTGCATATAGATAGTTAATTATAAAAAAAAGAAAGGGTGGAAGCATCTCATAGCAACTCTAATCCATATCATATTAAGACTAAACTTCTTAATTGAGTGTTTACTCTTTTACATATGGGTCAAAACTCAAAACGTGTATTTGAAGAAAAACTTTAGAATTTTTATATTATTTATATTATGTATGTTAATTTAAATACTCATAAAATTTCGTAAATGCTTAACTATAATTAATTAGTTAAATGTAATATTCAAATTTATTTAAATATCAATTTTATTCTACACTTTTAATTTTTATGACTGATATTACAATCAATTTTAGTAAGAGTAATATGCAATTATTTCGCTTTATATATATATATATATATCTTGATTTTAAAAACTTCAGTAGTATATTTGAGACTCGTAAAAGAAAAAGTATCGATATGAACTTTTTGCTATACTCAAAGGGTATATTTGAACCTTTTCCCTAAAAATTTCCATTACTCACTAAGATATCATACATACATACATATATATATATATATATATATATATATATATATATATATATATATATATATATATATATATATATATATATATATATATATATATATATATATATATATATATATATATATATATATATATATATATATATATATATATATATATATATATATATATATATATATATATATATATATATATATATATATATATATATGCTTTTCTCTCATGCCTTTCTTCGTTCATGGTTCGATATTCTGGTGTCCTAGGCGTAGAGGAACCACACCAACCCATCCCGAACTTGGTGGTTAAACTCTACTGCGGTGAAGATACTGTAGGGGAGGTCCTGCGGAAAAATAGCTCGACGCCAGGATGATAAAAAGCTTAACACCCCTCATTCTTATTACTTTTTCAATATGAAAAAAAAAAAATGAAAAGGTCGGTATATCAATATCGATTCGATCCGAGATCTTGGAATTGGAATAAGTTCGGCAGCGGATCACGAAATCTTGGTGATCTTCTTTATCTAATGAATGGGGAGTCCGCTTTGAAAGCGTCCGCCCTGCAACCACCCCCGAGTATATGCTTCAACAGGAATTTTATATATATATATATATATATATATATATATATATATATATATATATATATATATATATATATATATATATATATATATATATATATATATATATATATATATATATATATATATATATATATATATATATGTATGATATCTTAGTGAGTAATGGAAACTTTTAGGGAAAAGGTTCAAATATACCCTTTGAGTATAGCAAAAAGTTCATATCGATACTTTTTCTTTTACGAGTCTCAAATATACTACTGAAGTTTTTAAAATCAAGCATCACGCCCCTCATGATAACGTCCTCTCAAATTGCACGTTAACTTACGTATATGGGGCCCAATTACATGTCAACGTGAAAGAAATAATAATAAAATACATATTGAACACACAGTTTTATTACCGTTGCATTTTTTTTATTTATTTGTTTTTCTCTTTCTTCCTTTCTGCTTTCTCTTACTTGCGTTTCAGCCAAAAAATTTTCCCTAAAAATTATAAACCCTAAAAATCAACTTCAATTTCTTCCTTTCTGCTATCTCTTTTTGATCTCTCATTTCAGTTTCTTTAATCCAGATAAAGAGAAGTTAAAATCTGAAATTAATGGCATCTTGTTCTTCTACTTCATCTGTGCAAAGTGATTTGATTGACAAAGTTGCGGAATTTGAATATGAAGGAGAACCAAGGTATTGTAAATGCAGAAAAATGGGAAGAAGATTAAAAGCTCCTAGAAAAACATCATGGAGTGATGAGAATCCTAGAAAAAGATATTTTGGGTGTAGATTTTGGCATGTAAGTGTGACTTAATTATTTAATTATTTAATTTTATGCAAATTGCATTTTAAAGGTTGTGATTTTTCAATTTTGGGTTTTTTGTAGCCTAATCCTGTGAAAAATAGGTCTTGTGGCTACTTTGAATGGTTTGATGGTGAAATGAATGAAACGGCAACAGAGCTGTTAAATAAATTGAAAATGGAGAATGAGATGCTAAAAGCTGAAATAAAACATATGGAAAAGAAATGCAGAGGAGACATTGAAGATGAAGTGGGTGATTTATGGGCTGAATTAAGGAAATTGAAGAAAGGTCATCACAACAGGGAGGAAGAAATTAGAAGTGAAAGAAAAAAAAAAAGGAAGACAGCTATGTTAGCTACTATTGTGTCTTGGATTTTGTTAGTTGATATTGTAATTTGGCTGAAATGAGAGTTAAATTATAATGGTTATTTGTAGTGTCAGTTTGTAAATTTGTAATAGTTGAAATGACATTAACATTAATGGCTATTGTTCTTAAATTTCGATTTCTAATCTTGATTATGTTTTTTTTATGCACTTAATTTTATGTCCTTTGAATATAAAATATATTTGTAAGATGTAGATATATTAACAAATGTTAGTATTAGGTGTTGATTTTAGATTGTATCTATTAGATTATAAAGATAAGGTGAATGAGAAGAGAAGATTGATGCAATATAATACATATTTCATTAGTGGTCAAATCTGGATTACAATAGTAGCAAAATGTACACTGTCAAAATGCCAAAATAATAAGTAATACGAGTTCCAGTGGAACTTAATCAAATTGTAATAAAATCAGTTCCTTTTGGAACTCATTTACCCTTTCACCTAGTTAACAAAATATACCAAATTAGTTTAGTATACTAAATATTATGGTGTTCTTCTGATGGACATAATTAATGATATAAAGCTTTCATCACAACAAGCTTCAATAGCTTCATCACAAAAAACAAAAAGGTGGCACAAAATGTTCAAGACACAACATTTTTTCTCTTTTTCTTTTGATTGCCAATCAGTTGCTTTCTCTCTTCCTGCAGCTGCCTGGTAGTGATGCTGGGACCTTCATTCCACTTCAAACCTAATGCTTTAAATGGGAGGTCAGTGGCATAAATAGCTTCTAAGCCATCACCAGCAAAATTTATCTTCCTTATTGACGTTTTTAAAGAACAACTACTCTTAGTCTTCCTTATCTCTCTCTCATTAGGTGTTGGATATCTGGTTACAGGGTCTCAATCTCCATTTGGAGGTTGGATGTCAGAATCAATAACTCTCTGATTTGACATTTTAGGCTGTAAAAAATAGAGATAACATTTAAAATTCTTTCATCCACACTTACTAATTAACATTATTAAACTAATCAATGAACACAAAATTTATAGTCACATTTAATACAACTAATCACAAAGTAGATAACTTACATTGAATATTGTTTGACCTGTCACTTCATCAAATAGATAACCAAAACCCCTTGGCATGTTTGTGGTTCTCTGCCTGGTTGAGTGAGGACCAATTGGAGCAGATGTTGTAGGACCAACTTGACCTTCCTTAACTTGTCTTCTTGGATGAGGTTGAGTCATTGATGTTTGGCCCTTTCTCCTTGTCTGATTTGTCCTCAATATGGCAAAAGCAGTAGTGGAGGTAGGCTTAGTCATTGTGGAAGCAAAAATAGAGATATGAGCATTTCTTGTAAGATCATTTGAGCTCTCCGTATGTGGCTAAGAACATATAAAAAGCAAAGTAATTTATGGTGAATAAAGCATAAAAAGCAAATATAAAATAACTAAAGATAAAATATTAATTAAAATAATGAGATAATTACATTAAAACCAAATGGGTTAGGGTTTACAGGCTGCATATTTCTTATTGGAGCATTGTTTCTCCTTGTTGAATTAGTAGTTGAGATTGTGTCAGTCCTGGTAGTAGTAGTAGAAGCAGGCATTGGCATTGAGCTGGCTTTATTTGGCTTATAATAAATGAAAATAAATTAAATTTTAGCATTTACAATTGCATTAAATATTGAATGAAAAAAAATAGAAGTTTAGGTGACTTACAACATTTTTTAGAGGGCATTTCTTCTTATTATGTCCTTCTGCATGACAAATCCCACATGTCTGTTTGCACCCTTTCTTTGATAGTTTACTAAACTTACCATTATTATTTGGTTCATTTGCAGCCCTCATCCTTTTAGTTCTTGGTCTGCCAGGTATATTCTCAACCAATGGTGGCTCCATTGATTCATAATCTTCAATTTTCATAAATTTCTTCCCTGTTACAGGTTGGAGTGGAGTCTCATAAGCTTCAAGGTATTTGCTTTCTGTGTATCATATAGAAATCTCAATCATTGGATCTCTTTTTAGATGATACAGTGCACATATAGCATGAGCACATGGGATCCCTATGAGATCCCATGCTCTGCAAGTGCACAACAACTTTTTGTCTAAGAAGACAGTGTGTTTGTCTTCTCCTTCTTCAATCTCAAAGCCCACTTCATTATTAAACACAACCTCACAATGAGTAGCCCTTTCTTTGTTGTCATGGTACATACTCACACAAGTTGGACTCCAAGAGTACCTCCAACTATCCACTGCTCTCTTGTTATCTTTCATCCTAGTCATACACAAAAGCCTAATATCTTCAAGCATACTAATAATGGCTTTATGTCTTGCATCTATAATCCAACTATTGAAACATTCAGCAATGTTATTGTCCACCATGTGGCATTTGCTTCTACTATTGAAGTATGCTCTACACCACCTATGTGGAGCATACTTAACCAAGTCAAATGCTGCTGTCTTGCTAACTTCACCAAGCCTTTTTAAATTATCTTTAAACTCTTCATCATAGGTGCCCTATACACATATCCATAAATGCTTCTTTAAGGCCCCCCCTCTCCATTTTCTAGACCAATTGGCATAGATGTGTTTGGCACACCATTTATGCTTTGCTTTAGGAAGTTCCTTGTCAACAGCTTTCATCAATCCCTTAGAAAAAAAAAACACAAATAGTAGTTAAGATCAAATGGCATATACAAGAATCATATAACACATACAACAATTTATTAGTACATAAATTACCTACCTTTTGCATATCAGAAATGACAGTCAACTGGCTACCATCTCCGAGATTGAGTACTTTAACTAGCCACTATAGAAACTAAGTCCAATTCTTCCAGTTTTCTTTGTCTATGACAGCCCAAGTTATTGGATACATCATATCATCACCATCTTAACCAACTGCACACAAAACTTGTCCCCTACACACCCCTTTAAGAAAACACCCATCTAAACCTATAATAGGCCTACATCCTTTAATCCAACCTACTTTTAAAGTATTAAGACAAACAAATATTCTCCTGAATTTCCTAACCCCTTTTTCTAAACTCTTTTTACACAAACTAACTTTTGCATAACTACTTGGATTGCTTCTCTTCAAACAAGCAGCATATGCCTCAAGATATGAAAATTCAACCTTGTAGCTGCCATTTAGTTCTTCATGAACAATTCTTTCAGCCCTCTTGCACATAGACAAATTCACTTTCACTCTCAACTCTTTCTCATATGCTTGCTTCAACTCTTTTATCTTAATGGTAGGATTTTTGTACAATCTTGCTTTAAAATACCTAGCTAGAAAGTTGGCAGTACACAGGGAGTTTGTGAAAGATTTGAAATAGTTATGTTCAGGTTTCAGGGTTTTAACAAGTAGATCTAGATTGTTGCCATCTTTAGACACAAATAATAAAAATGGACAGCCTTGGTCAGTAATGCATTTTGCTCTAATCCTATTTGGCTCATTAGGTTTTAAGGCTAACTGTACCCCTCGAGCCACTGCATATCTTGTAATGGCTTCTCTTGCCTCTTTCACATTGGCAAATGACATGCTAAGTATGAAAAAAGGCTTCCCATCATTTTCATCATATTGAACTCTTTCCCTAGGCACCTCAATGTATTCTCTATCACTATCAGAATCATGACTATCTTCACTTTCTTCCTCATTGCCTTCATAATCACTATCTTCACTATCATTGTTGCATTCACTACTCTCAGACTCAGAATCCTCTGCATTGTTATGTTCATCTACCCCTGCATAGTTATGTTCATCTACCCTTGCATCTACCTCTGCATTACTACCATCCACCCTTGCTGTATTTATACCATCTACAACCCCTGGTTCAGCTATACCAATCCCAACCCCCTGATTATTGTAGCTGCATTGTGTACCTATATTGCATTCATTAACTGACTCATCAATTAAGGGTTCATTATGTTCATTTCCTTCACCTAATGGGGTTGTTTCTATAGCTAACAAATTAGGCTGAAAAACAGGTACATCTACATTATGGGTTGCAAATATATTAATCTCCTTCACCCAACTATTACTTGTAATTTTATTAATTATCCTCCTAATTGAACTATCATTCTCAACTAATATCAGACCATCCTGCAATTGCTTTCTAGGTTCTAAAACACATACTAAAGTCACATTCCTAAATCCTAATGTTGTTACAAATCTCTGCCTTATATCATCAACAAACAGGTAATCAGGATCAAAATTAGGTAGTGTATCAATACTACCATTTATATACTTCAATTCTGGATCATGCACCCAATCATCCCCATAATGAAAATTTACATCAATAGTATCAAAGGACATTCTTGAACCATACAAAAACACAAGGAACACAATAAAACACAAAACAAAAAATGTGTTAGTTTTTGCCAATATAAAATTAAACATTAACAAAGCACACACTAGGAAAACAATTTGTACTTCAGACAAGCAACTCAATTTATCAAATTTATCAACCCACAAGCACAATTTTATTTTAATTAATGATACCCTAACATATCACTAATTCGTAAACCCCCAGTTCAGAAACCCTTAATTTTCATTTATATAAATAGACAATAATCTAACCCCAATATGTAAACCCCAATTTTAATTCAATTATCAAAATCTTAGTTTATCACATCCCCAATTTTAATTCAATTATCAAACTTGTAATTTCATCCACCCCAATTACCAAATTTAATTTTAATTTTAATTAAACCAACACAATAACAGGGGGACCACAAATAAAATAAAGAAGATAGAAGAATACAGACAAAAAAGTGAAGTTCTACCCCATAAACATAAACAAATCCACATGCATCAACAAACCCACATGCATCAATAAAACCCGCATGCATCAACAATAACAAAGAGGAATAAAATAAGTGCTTACCTTTCATATAAAGAAGCGCACTATTAGATTAGTAAAAAGGTTGAGAAAGCGAAAGTGACAATGAATCTAAGAAACTATGTTAGCGAGAAATAGAGACAATGGAGAGAATTTTTTACCAAAGTAAAAGTAGAGAGAATTTTTGGGATCCTAGGGTTAGTTGACTTTAGTTGTTTTTAGGGGGAAATAACTCGCCTTCTGACTTCCATTCCACCACGTAGGACTGCAGTGGGGCCGGCTGAACGGTGTTCATCAAATAATTAACGGGACGTTATCATAAGGGACGCGATGCTTGATTTTAAAAACTTCAGTAGTATATTTGAGATTCAAAAAAGAAAAAGTGTCCATTTGAACTTTTTGCTATACCATAAGGGTATATTTGAACTTTATCCCAAACTTTTATAAAGTGGTAAAACTATTTGTTAATTATTAATATATTAAAATCGCATTTAATTTGATATATTATTGTATCAATTAATATAGTCAATTAGAGCAGAATAATTCAATTGATTATTTAGAGTCATTTTATCTTATTGAGATATTGATTGTGTATTTGAAATTAATTCGATTTTAATCTAGTCAAGTTTAGGTTTCATCTATTTAAATAAATTATTATATTAAAGCTAAACTTTTTAATACTCAATTTTAGAAATTCTCAAACTCAATTGACCTTTTACTTTTTAGTGTGGGTCAAAACTTGTATTTAAAGGAAAACTTTAGAATTTTTATGTTATATGTATCATATACGTTGCTAATATTTTGTTTGTAAAATTTCATAAATGCTTAATTTTCAAATTTGAAAAAGTCAGATTTGCTCTAAATTATTTGAAAGATCAATTTTCAGCAAAAAAAATATGAATAATTGTTGGGGTTTATTTTGGTTACGTATTGGCTCAGTATCAAATAGCTTATAAATTGATTAATTGTAGTTAATTAGTTAGATGTAACATTAAAATCTATTTAAATATTAATTTTATTCAACAATTTAATTTTTATGAATTATATTACAATGAATCTTAATGAGAATTGACGTGCTTAATTATTAGTATTTGCTTTCCAATTATTTGAAATCACTTAATGAAATTACTTTATACCATCACAAAAAGAAAACTAGATTTAATATATTAATGATACTCAACATGTGAAGCACGTTTGATAAAAACTAGTTTATTTGAGAGTTTCTCATTAAATTCTTAAATTATACATTTATGATAGGTTAATATGGTCATTTATTAATTAAATAATATAATTATTTAATTATATTTAATTTAACTTAAATAAAAAATTTAATTAGAATAAAGAAAGAATAAAATAATCATTTAATACATAATTAATTATATTGCAAATTTATAATAAAAGTAAAATAATTATTATTTAATATATAATTAATTATATTTAATACTTAATTATATTTAATTTAAATAAAGAAAAATAAATTTAATTAAGAAAAAAATTATTATTTAATATAAATTTAATTATATTGCAAATTTCTAATTATACCAATGCCATACTTTTTTTCTTCTCAATCGAGATATTATGTGCAATTAATGCTTATGAATTTAATAAGTTAATGTAAAGTCAAAGTGTTAGTTGGTCATTGTTCATTCCAAAATAGAAAAATGATTTGATACAATTATTTTATTTTGACTACTTTAAAAGGAGTTTTCATATCATGATAATGAGGTTTGTTTATTCGAAATCATATTCTATAAGATTTGAACCCACAACATTGGATTTTGGAGACCTACGTTCTACTAAACTAAATTAAGAATGTTTTCTTATCACATTAGATAGATTGTAAAGAAAAAAGAATTCTTTTTGTACCCACAATACATCTTACATGCATGTGGTATCATTAAATCAAAGATTTTGTATGTTCAATTTGAATCGATCTTAACGGATTCCTTGTTACTACCTAAGAGAGAAGTAAAAGGAAGGGATCACAGGGTTTGAACTCATGACGTTTTCTATCCAAAATAAGGGCGCTACCAATTTGCGCTACATTCCTTTCAATTGATCTATAGTGTACTGTAGATAATCCCTCCCTTAATTTCCACATAGTTATTTCCTCTATCAATATAAAATATCTCTTATCATTTATTCTTTTTGGTTTTTATTGATTTATATGCTCATCACAATCCCATCGTTCCTACCAATGCTTACTTACTTATGAGCAAAAAGAGTTATAAATAATCAGTCCTTTGGATTATCGTGGCTTTCTCGATAGAAATAGTTGCTTTCGAGAAGAGATCCTAATTCTATGTATGTGGTTAAGCAAGGCTTGCCACCAGCTTCCAACTAGACAAAAAACATGAGCGCCTAGCATAAAAGGTTGTTTTACTAAAAAAGTATAAGGTGCGTTAACGCTTTAGTCTTCAATAAAGGGCGGAGCTTGAAGAAGTGAAGCGAGCCTAGATTAGCAGTATATTTTTTAGACCCCTTTACTTAATGTTCTATTAGTAAAGCACTAGTGCCCTTATAGAATAAGTCTCTTTTGCTTTCAATAAAACCGAAAGAAATACAAAACACTGGTGTGTTTTGTATAGATAGAGACCTATAGCATGATTCTTTACTCATTCCATACTAGTAATAGCAAGAAATCATTCCATAATACTTCTTATTTCTTAATGACATTTGACAATCAAAATAATTCCCATGAAACTCTTTCATTTTATAGAAATGAATTCTTATTCTTACAAAGAAAATAGACTTTCCTATTGTTTTGTGCCCTAGACTGGACCTATTTATTATGATTCTAAATTATTCATCGTTATGCTGTTCTTAAGGACTAGCAAAATCGAAATAGTGAAATTCTTAGGTCATCTCAAAGGGTTTAGAAACTATATGTTTCTGTAGATCATCATAATATACTTCTACATATCCACTCAGAGGAAGGTTTTTTCGTAATGGATGACCCTCAAAACCATAATCTGTTAATGTGTGATGTAGATTTGAATGATTGATGGAAGAAACACCAAACATATCCTAAACTTCTTGCTCCCACAGGCTAGTTGGTGGAAATATACCAACTATCATAGATAATCGTATTACTTCGTTTGCACTACTTGTTCATGAATGCATGAGTTATACCGAGTACTCAATAAATTATAGACCATTTCAAATCTTCATTTTCGAGAGTGATTATCAACTCCATAAATATCGATCAAAGCTTGAACCCTTGTATAGGTATGCAATTAAAGAAAGCATAATAATGGAAATAGGTAATCCAAATTGGTATTATATCTATTCCCTTGTTTTGATCTTTCCATTTTTTTTTTATCCATTTCTTAGGGAGAGTTTCCTAACTATATTTAAAATGGATTAGTTATCCATAAAGATAAAGAAAGCTTTCTTTATGTTCCGCTTATTGCTCTCAAAATGAAGAAAGACTTTACTACAATCATAGGTTGGCTTTTTCTAACTAAGAAAGACATAGGAGTCTTTGGGCGTAAGATTCTTTTTCTTCTCTTATGATCTTTATAATTGAATGAAAAGAGAAACCATACAGGCCTTCTCTCTTTATCTTTCCCGTATTCTATATTGTGGTTTAAGGAGTCCTAAGCATTTGGTACCTTTTCTTCTCTTAATGTCTCAACTCAAAAGAAAAAAAAGTGAGGATATAGTCTTTATCTCATTCCAAAGATAAAGATTTAGCAAACAATTGACTCCTTATCTAGAGCAAAAGGAGCATGTGAACTGGGACTATGGTTTAAGGTCTAGACGATTGACCTATGTTCGGCTTAGACTAATCTTGAGGTTTCTAAAATGAAAGAAGAAATTATCTTATTAACTCGATCTTCTCCATATGGTACAATGTTTTGTCTTCCTTCCACATGTTTGATATTCCTTTATCCACTAAATTTATCAAAGGACTATTTTCATATGATTTTTGCATTTTTTTCCTATGAGAAAACCCTAATCTTGAATGACCTCAATACTTATTTAACCCTAAAAGCACTAAAATGAAAAGGCTGCCCTCCTTTCTTAGATGTTGACCAATAAAGTATTATGCTTACTGTATGTACAGAAGGGGAGAAGCACTAATTAAAGTCTATTGCACCTAGTTGAGCTTTTTTTAGTATGGTGAGGTCTTGAGTTGAGAGGAAGAGACTGCCCAAAGTAGTAGGGCACAAGAGAAAAAATGAACAAGCTCAAGTGGTTTCAAGAAGGTTAGTCAATCCTGACTCCTTCTGCTTTAACCTTAGTCCAAAGAAGAGTAAAATATCGGGGAGGACTGAGTCTAAAGGGTCTCTTTTGAATATGGTGTGGCAGCCAAAAAGGCAAAAATTGAAAGTGGTAGTTTAGAGAATGTTACATCTATAAAGCTAATAGAGAAGCTCAATGAGCCTCATCCAAGTCCCTATCAAAGGTTCCCGAAGGGACATTCACTTTTCTTTTTCTTTTTCTTTTTTTTTAAAGGTTATTTAGGGTTCTAAGTGTTTTGCCTTTATTTACTTATTTCTGTACACCCAGCTTCATGATGACTAAATACATTTGAAGCTTTTCCTGATGCATCGTGTGTCCTTTAAGCCCTCTCTCTCCCTCTGTGGTTACCATATTTCTTTTTTTTTTTTTTTTTTTTTAAATATCACTCTTCCTACTCACTTTTTAAATATAAGGTGAATTAGACTTAGCCATCTTGAAATCAATGGGATTAGAAAAGCTCACAAGAGAAGTTGATCTAGGACCTTGTGAGGACAGAGCGATAATCATAGAGACATATATTCAACATAAAATAGAATCTTACGGGTTCATCACATAATTAAAGACCACTATCGATAATATATGCCTTTCATTGGAAAAAGCCTAGAACATACTTTTTTAAAAGGGTGAAACTTCCATGAATAACCAAGATAGAATGATGAGAAGGGACAATGTTTAGAAATAGAAAAAGATACCCTACTACTGACTAACATTTAAGAATAGGCCAAGGTGACTAACACTCAACCTTATGGAAGAGGAGTTGAAACCTTATCTTATATCTATTTCATTGCTAGTCTCTCAAACCCCACTTTTCGAAGGAAAAAAGAATGGTTCATGAGGTTCTTTTGTTTCTTAAAGAACAAGGCCAAATAATCATTCCATCATTAAACAGAGAAATGCATAAAGGCCATTAGACAACTAGATAAGGGAAAGAGCATGTGAATGAACAAGTTGCCCTACCCTATCTTTTCTTTTGACTATTAATCTATCCAGCAGATCTGGCTTATTCAATGCAACTCATCCTTAAAGATGGGATTCCTTTACTTCACATTTTTTGCTTATCTTTTTATTGTGTTGATACTTCTAAACCTACTCCATCTCTGCGTAGGGATGGCAATTTGTACTCGATTCATGGGTACCCACCTAAACCTAACTCAGTTAAAGTAGATAATACTTGAGTTGACTGGGTAATAAGTATGGTTAGATCTATATTTGAAAAAATAGCATTGGGTTTGGGTAGGTACAGATAGTGTAGTACCCTACCCATACCCTACCCGAACTATCGGAGTTATATATTTTATATAAAACTTTATATATTTTATTATTTTATATAAAGTTTTTAGTATTTTAGTATCTAAAATAATTCTTATATTTTCTTAAATATAAAAATAGGTTCGAATTAACCTAAATATCCTTAAATAATTTGTATTCCAGTCATTAAAACTATGTTATTTTAATAATAGATTTGTAGTAATTTAATAATTTCATTTAGATTACCAAAATATCATTTAGTTTAGTCAAATAATTTATTATACCTTATCATTTTACTAAGGACAAAAAAGTCATTTTGTATCCTTGATATATAATGTTAACCTAACCCTAAATTTTTCTTATTTTCTTATTTGGTCATTTTGCTCATCCTCTTTCCTTAGTTCTCTTTTTTTTGGAATTTCTTCTTAGAAGCTCTCTCTTTAAACTCTCTGCAAATTTTTTATTTTCAAACTCTCTAGATCTCATTCTATTTTCTCTCTGAATTTTTTTCTTTTACTCTGAATTTTCTTTTCTTTTTTCTGGATATTCTTCTCTCTCTGGTTCTATAATTAATAAGCTTTCATTAAATTAATATTATTCTATAGTTTTTCTTTTTGCTTCTCGTAATTTTGAATGTAAAAATGACAAAGTAAAAAGTCACTTTTGTATATTCGAGATGAATCTATAATTTAGATATTTCATGCTTACTATATTTGAAGTTAATATTGTTTGTGACAATTATTCCTTTTCTTTATTAATATTAATTTACTCCATTTTATCTTTACTTCTCCTTACATAAAATCATTGTTTAGATGCACATCTTAATATCATCTCACTAAATTTAATAACTTATTAAAACACTATACTCTTTGAAATTTTAATATTTATAACTTCATACCAAGTAATCAAATCAGATATCATAAATATTACATAATCAATTATCCTAAATCACTATTTTTTTATTATACAAATTCGTTTTATTTTTTAAATCAAATATTCTAAATTTATGCATATATTTAAAAATAATTTGGTAATTATTCGGATAATAGGTTATCTGCAGGTTATCCGAAACCCTATAGGTATGGGACAGGTTTGAAATTTATTACCCACATGGGTATTGGTATGGGTATAGGTAAACATATAGCTCTTTGGGTATGGGTAAAGGTATTATACTACCCTACCCATTGCCATCCCTATCTCTATGTCTGCCTTCTCCATTCCCACCCTCCTAATAGTTTTGTCTGGATCCATATACTAAAGTTGCTCTTCTTATCATTCTTAGATTGATTGGTTTGAGGATTCATACAAGTACATTGAACAAATGATTCTAGGATTCAATGTTGCTCTATCCAGGGAGGAAATACAATGTTTGTCACATGACTTCCACTTTTTTCTAAGAATAATAAAAGCTGTCACAAGTGAATTTCTTTGTTCACATGATTTTGGCTAAACTCAAAGTCCTTTCCTCTCAATCAATTGTTGGAAATCAATGAAGGCTATCAATTCTACCTTAAAAAAAGGACTTGACAAAACCACTTTTAATCTCATCCACCCATTAGAAAACTATAACATAATTAAAGAAACCCCTCATGAATATGAGCTAATTGGATTCCAAAGAATGCACGCATCCATGATCGATCTACTTTTTATGTCAATCCCATTTTAAAATTAGCTTGAGGTGAGGATAAAAAAAACTACTTTCCTCCCTCCATCTTGTGATAAAAGGAAGCCAGCCAAATGCCCTCATTTCAAAGATTTAGGATTTGCTCGCTTTTTTTGTTGTCAATGTCACCAAAATGGTTATTATATATATTAATATAACAAGAGCACTTGATGTTGTTCACAGAGTTCATTTCATTTTTTTCATTGCTTGTCTTCATCTTAATTCATGCGTTTTTGTCGCTTGTCATCATCTTAATTCATGCTTGATAAGGTCAGTGTTTAGTGTAGAGAAGATCGACTGTCTGCTGATTTGAACTCTCTTTAGTGCTTATAAAGTAGCTTAGTTGTTAGTAGTCCATATCTCAAAGGTTCTCTAATGAGATAGGTGTTAGGGTGAAGGCAAGGTGTTATGGATAGTTTATGAAGAGGAGGTGAAGGAAACTAACAATCGATTAGACTGAGCATTCTATTAGGTGAAAGGGGGGAATAAAGAAGAAATCAAGTAGAAGTGTAGTTCCTATCTATCAGCAGTATATGCCTATGAGCCATATATTAGTTATGTAATAGTTGATAATAATTTCCAATGGCATTATAAATATATTCATTTTATGAAAAAGGTTTCATATTATTAAATATAGTCATTAAGTATTTGTAAAAGGATCTATTCTCAAGTGTTGAGAATATGAGTGATAGATCACAGTTGTACAAATATTTTAAATATATTTATGGTTGTAGGATTAATGATTAGGCATCATTAATTCTAAAAGACCATCACATCTATTTATTTTTTATAATCAGTATGTAATATTAATGATTATAGAAGCAGTGAGTCTCATCCTGCTTGACATGTGATGTTGATACAATTATATGGATATTCATTGGATGAATAGTCAAACTGTGACATTAGATGATAATAACATGTGATTTTACTACTTGTTAATTATTTATCATCTAGGTCATAATAGTGCATATAGTCCTTTGACTTAAGGGACACTGTATCTTATTCGTAGGTGTTGAGGATTTATTATTACTTACATAGACATGTTATTTATGTACGGATAAATGGCATATAATAATTCTAATTTGTTATGTATGGAGGTTAGTGATCCCCAAGATAGAATTTATTACCTTGAATAAATAAGGTTAAGATCCTATGCTATTTGATTATTCTTGATAACTAAAGTTTCTGGTTAGAATAGTAAGATTCACTAGAAAGAGTTTCTAGTATGAACCTAATTTTATCAAGAATTAGAATCGAGATAAGACATAAAATCGAGGCATATTAGGGTCTGACATAAACCATTACCTTAGCCAAGATTGGAATCTTTAATAAAGGGATCTTAGTGCATGATAGTTTATGATTGATCGTCCTTGTGATTTTTAAGTAATCAACTATAAACATTCATTTCTAATTAGGTAGTTATGATATAAAATGTTAGCTGTCACTTATGACTTACGGGACTAAGTGTGAAGCGGGGATTTCATATTAGTAGAGAAAAATGTTCTCTTATTCCAATTACTAATTAGACATAAACTTAAAAATTCACATAGTAATAGTGATCACCTTTTAAGTTTAAAAAGTTTACCATAATAATTAATTAACATGTTTAATTAATTGATTAGTGGTAAAAGGATTAAACTTGTAACTAAATTTACAATGGCTCTAGCACATTTTGAAGTTTAAATCCATAAGGGTTTCGATTCAATTAAATCTTAATTTGTGTATGATGCAAATAAAAAAGATTAATTAAGTATGATTTGGGCTAAATAAATCAAAAAATTAATTTTTAACTTAGTGAAAACACTAAACATCTGAGATGTGGCCTAAATTCATATGTAATATTGAAAGGAGGCAAATTTAGGTGGTTAGAGAATATTTACTATTCATTAAGTCCATTGGATGGATTTAGGGGGTTAGAGATTTTCCACTAAAGTTAAAGTGGTCATTTCCACTTCAATTGGATTAATGAAAATATTCATTAAACCTAAAAGGTAAAGTGGAAATTTTATAATAAAGTATAAAGTGTTAAAGAGCATAAGAGTCTTTAGTGTAGACTTAAGGGTTAAGTCTCGAGAAAAGACGTACAAAAAGGGTTTTTGTTCATCTTCTTCACTAAGTTGAAAATAAAATTTTTAATTGAAGCAATATTTAAAGAGAGAAGTTGAAAAAGAAGAAGAAGAAGAAAGAGTTTTTTCTTTTAATTCTTTCTCTTAGTTCTTTGTGAAAGAACAAATTACGTGCAATTGAAAGTAAGTTCAGTCAAAAACAAATCAAAGAGGAATCTAAATTTTAAAAGGTTTTGATGGAGGATCTTGAATCAAATTTGGGCAATCATAAGAGGGATTCAAGAATAACCAAAGAAATGAAAAAGCAAATTTGAAGGGAGGCTAAGTGTTGATGATCTAGAGCCTTCATATTTGGGAAGCTCTTAAGTCTTAAGAAAAGATGTACAAAAAGAGTTTTTATTCATCTGCTTCACTAAGTTGAAAATAAAATTTTTAATTGAAGCAATATTTAGAGAGAGAAGTTGAGAAAAAAAAAAAAAGAAGAAGAAGAAGAAAGAGTTTCTTCAAGTTTTCTTTTAATCTTTAATCCTTTTTCTTAGTTCTTTGTGAAAGAACAAATTACTTGCAATTGAAAGTGGGTTTACTCAAAAACAAATCAAAGAGGAATCTAAATTTTAAAAGGATTTTGATGGAGGATCTTGAATCAAATTTGGGCAACCATAAGAGGGATTCAAGAATAACCAAAGAAATGAAAAAAGCAAAGTTGAAGGGAGGCTAAGTGTTGATGATCTAGAGGCTTCACATTTGGGGAGCTCTTTATTAAAGAAAGAAGGAACTTTCAAGAGATAATGTGATCGCTCTTCCTTCTTCTTTCTATGCATATGTGTTTTACACAAATTAGTTGATTTGCTTGAATGAATTTTGGACTAAAATGGGTGAAGTGAAATTTTAAATTGTTTGAAATTTCACCTCACTACCTTACTTCACTACAATTGGTGCCATTATTCCTTCACTTAGAGCATTAGTTGTTATGCTGACAACTGCCATTATGCCATGCTTTAACTCCTAGCACTAAGATCAAGTAGTCTTAGTAGTAGTAGGATTACCAAATTCCCTTGCTTTTTTGTGTCTTGGATTACCAAATTACCTTGCTTTGTGTCTTTCTTTATTACTTTCCAGCTTTCAGTTATAAATTGAACCTATTTGCCCCTTTCTTTACTCCCTTTCCTTTGCTTTTTCTCTAGCCTTTTTCGAAGCCTATTTTTGAATTAGATAAAAACTCCTCTTTTTTTTTTTTTTTTTTTCTGAGTTGGCCGACATTCTCTCACTAGAGGGGGCACTCCCCTTTCTTAACACAATATCTACTTTCTCTGTTGAAGACATGCATAATCCTAAAATACCTTCATGCATTAATCATGTTCTCTTACTTTGATCTTATCTTTCCTCAATTAATAAGAAAATAAAATAAAAACAAGCCCTTTTTAAAGTAAGAGGCAAGAATGTGTTTGAATGAAGTAAGAAAGCACTCATATTTTTTCAAGTTTTGGGAATAGAAGGCTCTTTATTAAATTTTCCTTTCAAAAAGTAGAGGCTAATCAATATCCTAACTCTTAAGTAAGAGGGCATTAATGGAAAGTACTAGGCAAATAGGTTTATCCATAAGTAAAAATCCCTCCTTACCTAAAGGTTTTGGTCTTCAAAGATAAAAAAAAAAAATTAATTAGTTAGACCTTAATAACTCTTGTCGAATGGATATCTTAGATGGCATCAAGTCGAACACGAAAGAGATATAGGCTGTTAATAAGAGAAGAAAGCCCTTTTCAACCATTATTAAGAATGTAGCCTTCCCTTATTTAAAATATCTTCAAATCTATTCCAGGTAGGGCCTAGCAACCCTTTAGGCCTCTGTTCTTAAACATTCCTCTATAACACTTATTTGCAACTATTCTATCTTGAAAAGAGCATGAGGAAGGCCCTTAGGGAAATATCTTCCTTTTATAGTGGCACCCTTTTAGTCTAAGTATGACTCTTTAAGATATAGACCAGACAAAGCCCTTTACATTTTTGTAGTAGGGTGTAGCCCTAATTGATTATTTCATCTTCATCATGTTTGATTGAAAAACTTTATCGATTGCTAACCTTAAGCAAAGTGTTTATTGTCTTTCTCAGCTGCCAAAGCCCCTTATAATGTTAAATGAAAGAAATGCTTTCCCCATTACTCCTATTGATAGGATGATTGGTACTTTTAGATTTAAAAAAGATAATTATTTCTTTCTCCTAATGACTACTTTGAGTTCGTTAACAAGATTTTGGACATTACTCTTTATATTATTTATAAAGGCTTCCTCTTCTCTTTATTCTTTCAAGAAGTCTAACTCTTCCAATTTATAGAGTTAGGCAGGCGAATTAAAATTAATGACTAGCACCTCAAACTCTATCTGTAACAATTTCTATTTCATCTCTATGAAGAGGAGCTTTCACTAAAAAAACTAGTGACCTAACTTAAGACTCAAACTCAGGAAACTGACTTGACAACATACATTATAAGAGAAAAATATTCCCCATCATCATCTAATTAGCTAAGCAGCATCCTTAAAGGTAAGTTTTTCCAACATCAAGCTCTGAGAATGGGTATTTTGTACTAACTTGAACACCTTATAGATATAGAAGAGATGGTCATAAGTTGCATCTTAAGTCTTAAGAATTGGAGGTGAAGACTCCCTTAGCAATCCAATGCCCTATACATTGATCAGTTTGGTGTATAAAAAATCGAAAGAGAGAGGTATAAAGTGACTCGACTGAAAAAAGAGAGATAAAGGTAAAGGAATCTCTTAAACTTAGTGACTTGGAAAATTCTCTAGCATTCGCCTTTAAAAAGAAATAAAGAAGCGCCAATGCATTCTAACTCTCTTATTAGAATGAGACACCCTCAGTTTACCTAAGATTTTCTAGAAATAATAAGGAAGAAAGTGTAGCACTTAGGTTGGTTGGCTAAAAAGGTATAGTGCTTACGTTGGTATGAAAGGAAAGAGCTTCGTGTTATGTAAAGAGTTCCCATTCTTCTCATTCTTCTTATTCTCAATATGATCTAGTCTATCCAATTATCTTTGTAAGTGAAACCCACTTTATTAAAAGATGAGTTTGAGCCTTTCCTTCTTGATACAAGACTTAGATTAGATTGAAAGGAAACTAAGGTTCAAAGATCACACCCTGAGAATAGAAAAGGAGTCAGTCCCTCAGTCTCACTTTAGCTCGAGCACAAAAATAATGAGACGAAAGCTAGTCGTTACTTGCTCCATTACAATACTTGTAGTTTAGTTCTTTTTTTTTTTTTTTTTTGGTTGGGGGGGGGGGGGGTTTACAAAAGAGGGTACTAAAGTCATAAAATAAAAATTATTAGAAACTAAATGTCTAAAAAACTCAGGCTATTGCAACTTTCTTAGGCCATGAAACTTGCAATTAATCATTTTTCGTCAATTATAATATCTCTAAAGGTATATCTCATGAATCCTTGTAGGATAGCTCAATGCCCTTGGTTGTGAGGAAATCTACTGCTTAATTTACTTTATGAAAGACATAGGTGTCCTACATATATCAATCTTGTTATAGATAGTACAAACAAGCATGAACTAAATTCACATGAATACTATTGCAACGAGTGCATTTATTCAGCCAATATGCCATGTGCAGTAAATCAACTTAAACCTCCAAGTTACGAAAAACCCTTCTTCCAAGTAAGAACAAGCCCTTGAAGTATCTTCCACAATTCAACCCTAATAGCATTGTAAGCCCCAATGTTAAGTAAAAAACCAACCTGCCAAGTACCGCTATTATCCCTTATAACATCGCTACCTCTTACCTTCTCACTAACTGATTTCCTACATCATCCGTGTTTAATTTTTTTCCATGCACTCACCAGAGGATACCACATCACCATTCACTCTTCCCTCACAACCCCAAATGAATGGCCATAACATGCTTAAATCTCTTTCTCCATTGTGTTAGACTCCCTACAAAACACATACCCACACCTCTATTTTCACAACCATCAAATAGTTATAGCAAACATATCACACTAAACTACCTCCTCCATATGATCAATACGCTTACACAAATTATGCTGAAGCTAATAATTCATAAAGATAGATTTTTGAAGATTTAATTCCATATTCTAAACAACACATTCTATACCTAGAAAGCCCCTAGCAATCTTGAAACAGATGTCATAAGGTTTCATCTTGAGAATTGAAAAGAGTGTAGCACTCATCACTATTAATCCTCTCCTTACACGTTCATTGTTGCACATAAACTCATCTATGACACACCAGCCACATGAACTACAAACTCATTGTGGTACATTAAGGCACCACACCTTCCTACACACCGTAGCACCAACCCCTTCCATTATTATTATTAGGCTTCATAAGCAGTTTTAATAGAAAATAAACCATTTGAAGATCATGCCCAACATACACTATCATAAGCATCATGATTAGTCCTTACATAAAAAATCACTAAAAAAGTTATAATGTCAGGTGGAAGAAGAGAGTGTAATCTGCCCTAGTCCCATCTATCACGCCGCTTAACAAAATGCCAACCTATGATGATGCTAAGCTAGTAAAGCTAGATTCAAAATGAATAAATCACAACTTTTGCAAATTCTTTAATAAGGCGCTAGACGAGCTTCAACTTAATGCAACATCGTTAGAAACTATTTGAAGTGGCTCTTAGTCTTAGTATCAAATGAAAGGCCTATACTAGCTCCACTTAGGAAGACCAACTAAAATTCTAATGGTATCTTATAATATAATAAAAGAAAGGCTTCATATTGTACTAGAAACTGACATAGGTGGCTAGGTAGAGTACTTAGGGGTACAAGACAACTCACTCTAAGGAACTTGGCAAAATAGCCCTGTAACTTTAAGAGTGAACTCCTATACTTCTTATCATTAGAACCTTTAAGTTAACTAAGATAAGATAAGGGCTCATCAACTTTAGATTCTCTTTAATAGATGTCAACAGTAAAAAGGGATCATTATGAGACTAAATGGATAAAAGGCTTCCTAGTGATGGGCTATTCCAATAGGCATAGAATGCATATGAGATATAGGCTTAAAGCGTGGCCCAATGCCAATAAAGTGTGGATGACCTATGAAAGATGGCTAATGCACCTCTACTCCCTTTAATTTAATCTCTAACCCTACCAAAGATCGCCCACTTCTTAAATAGGCTTATAGCCTAAAATGACTCTAAAAAAAGATTTTGACTACAATTCAGTCTCCCATTTGCATATTAACAACTCACTTTCAAATTCACATTATGTTCCCCCTGATATCATTAAATACACTACTTTTACTTGTACTATTGTCTTGCTAGTGAACTTACAGAGCGAGATGTAAAGGGTACTTTTTTAAATTGGCAAAAGAAAAAATAAGCATATGATAAGACTAATCAAGAGATAGTGGTTCAATCTCACATAGGTCACCTAGGATAATTGTAAACCATCCAACATAACCTATGACTCTGCCTCAATGAGAGAGGAAGAACCAATTTTATGTGCATAGCCTGACAACTAACTATTTGTAAAATCTCTAATCACTCTACTTGAAAAAGCCAAACTACCTCACAGACTAGAAGCTCCATCCACATTTACCTTGACATAACCAATAGCTAGAGCTACCCCTATAGCTTGTCTCTCAATCCTCCCCACTCTCAATCCTTCCCATGATAGTAGGAGGTTAGAGGTCACAATAGGAATTCAAAGGCTAGCTAGCAATAAGCCAAGAAAAATGTAAAGAGGCAAGCATTTCTTTCCAACCAAACTGCTTAGAATGTGCCTTCTTAAATGAAGAAAGATATTTATAGGCAAGCTATGACTTTATATCTAAAATATAGTCAATACTTGTGTCCCCCTCCCTCAAGGACTCATTTTGCCACTTAGAACCAGTAGATAAGTCTGTCTTTCTATGGATCCCACCAAGCAAAACAACATAAGATGTAAATAAAAAAAATCATTTAGATTTAGACTGGGCTCTCTGAAGCTTATGTGATTGGAGATAGGATGTTGGATACTTGTGAGGTCTCGTCTGAGCACAGCCCAATCCGCTAGAAGAGAAGGGATCAGAAATGCTCATTTGGATCTAGACTCATAATGGAATTCTCGGGTTCGAATTGTTTGATTTTGAAAATGATTTTGTGAGTCGCCATCTTAATTTTATTTAGTTGGGAAAATATTAAGAAAAAGCCCAAATTGACTCCAACTTATTAATCTTTCATTTAATTTTTCTAAGGATAAAATCACTAGTCTTTGAAACTAAAAAGGATTCGAAGACTAGGTTTTTAGTTTTAATAATCTCAACTTAGCTTATAATTTTAATTTGGCTTTAAAAAATTAGTTTCATGAATTATAATTATAAGATAGTAATTAATGCATAAGCATGGTATAATTATAAGTGTGTGGAAAATTAAAGAGCAAATAAAATAAAACACCCACAAATTAAGGAGAGTGCTCCCTCTAGTCCTTATGGATTCTAGAGTAACCACATAATCACTCCTTAATTCCAAAATAATTAAACTTATTTATATTATAAGATGATGGGATGCCTTCTCTAACCCTTATAGATTTTAGGAAGGCCACAAAATCCCTTATAAAAATATATAAATAATTACATTTGAAAATGAAAAGGAAAAGAAAATAGTTTGGATTTGGATTTTTGATTTAGATTTGAATTCCAAATGTGCCTACATACTCCATTGAATAGGATTAAAACTCACGTAATTTATTCCATGATTAAGTGAAGGGTTTAGGGGATTGATCAAATTGGTTTGGTTTAATTTGGATGATGTGGGTGGCGGAAAGTGTTTATACGATCTTTTGGGTTGCGTGCGATGGGTAGAGAGTCTTGCCTGATCAAAGTTTTGTTTTATCGATACGAGGGTTGGATTGATTGATAGATTGATTAATTAATTAAAATTATTAATTAATTAATGTGATTAAATTGATGGATTAATTAATTAATTAATTAAGTGATTAATTTTAAAAAAGTTTAGTTAATTAAAATGATTAATTAATTAGGTTGGGGTGGAACAATTAATTAATTAATTTAAGGAGATTGATTGGAGGGAGAAAAAGAAAAGAATTAGAAGATAGCTATCAACTCCAATTCAAGATGTGTGTTGACATGAAAAATAGAGGGCCTATTTATAGACAAATTTGTGTGAGGATAGTTTGGATATTAAAAAGGTGAAAAAACCAGGAGGCATAGGGCTAGAACTGCTGAAAAAATTAGGCTGGTGGGCAAATGTCATTTTGAGACAAAAAAGAGGACTAGCCACTAGGGCAGCACAGTTGGAGAACTGTGGCGCATCTAGTCTGATTTTTTTTGGGCATCTGAATTGGTTTTTGGGGCTTCCAAAGTTCAGAAAATTTGTCGATCAGCATCAATGGCTTCAAAATTAATTTTTGGATGATTTGCAGTTAGTCCGAGAAGAAATCTTATCAATCTTAGAAAATGGTTGTCTGGTATAGAAGATTCAGTCAGGGTCAAAAAAGTGTCAGCGTCTAAAAATTTAGTATTCTTGTACTAATATGCCTAAAGGCTCATTTTTTACTATGGAAGACTGCCATATTGGCCCTATGTAATGCACGAATCTTATACAGGTGTCAAGCTGCGGCCTATCATAAGAGTGCAAAATTAAGAGTTCACATTACTAAGACCGAGTCATCTTCTTTTTGGGGAAATTGAACTGTTACAGGATAGATGGAAGTAGGCAGCCTACCACCCTGGCGTATGCATCCCCCTCAAAAGGATTCGAAGGAGGTATATTGATTTGCAACTCACCTACTCTTAGCTAATTTTAATAGGAGGCATGCTTTTTGGCCATTGCCTTTGTTAGTGCCAAAAAAAGCTTGATCAACTACTATAGAGTCATTTCGTGTATAAAGAAAGATGTGGACTAAAGAGTATGGAAGTGGAAAAGGATTATAAGCCCCGATTTGCACTCTTCTTTCTTCTTTGGTAAGAAGTGAAGCATGATAACGAGTCCACGGAGTTGCATCCCAATTAAGACACTTTGCTCCTAACCCCACAAGGTTCTTGGATGGAGCTTAACTTGAGTCTATACTAAGAATGGCGATGGTTTATGTTTCACATGGCATATGATTCTATGGATAGTTCATTCGTCATCATGATGGTAGACATAACTTGTGATCATCGACTTTGATTATACTACTAGGCATTTTGTTAAGACATTGCACAATGATCCAAACACTTTTTATTGCATCTCTTTAATATGGATACAAAAATGATCATAGCAATCTCTTAAAGCACCTACTGGTATGTCATGATCCAATTGGTCATAAACATCGCAAAAGTGCTACTTTTTGCAAATCCCAGCACACCTTTGGTTGGGATGGATATGCTCACTACTTTACTTTCACTTAGGCCTACGCCAAGTCAGTGGGGAGACTCCATCGGGCTCCTTCCTCCCACCCTCTCCCTTAAAAAAAATGAAAAAACTATATGTGAAAGTTTCTCTTTATATGACCTGAATCATTCTCAAATGCCTAAAGAGGCATTCTTTCCTTGTTTTTTATGCTGGTTCACATGCACGCAAATGAGTACCAACTACAATAGCAGGGAACTATGGCCAATAGAGTTAGATACTTAGCTACATTTGCATGTAAAAGGAATGTGGTTCATTCATTTAATGTGTTAGATAGCTTATCTGTCTGAACAACTTACCTTTCAAATATAAGGAAAAAAAATCCCACCTATCCCTTTTACTTTTGTTTCTTTCACTTACAAATCAGTACATTTATCATTTTATTCCATTTGTAGGTCAACTAATTATTATCAAATATTTTCTTTTTGAGACAAATATTTAAAAGATTTAATTAGTATGGTTCATAATTGTTTAATGTATCTAGACCTTCTAATTTTTCTTTTAATTTAGAAATTCAATAATTAATTTGTTCAACCTTTTAAAAATCCTTTGATTAGTTATGAAGGATTAATTAAAAAATAAGTATTTGATTTGGGCGAGCCTTCTAAACTATTTAGCAAAGAGACTGACGACTCTTACTTAAATTCTTCTTTTTGATTCACCTTAATTCCTTAATGCAGTCTTTTGATTTATCTTTAGAGCCTCCACTCCTTATTCTAAAACCTAAAAGCATTAGTCATTGACATGGTCATCTTTTAGCACTCTAATTCTCTAGTTAACAATGAACTAGTCTTTTAATTTATTTGTTATCATCATAATCAGATTGGTAGCTTATTGGACTAATAAATAGTCTCAATTGGGTTATAAGATTTCTTTGAATCTTACCTCAAGTTGTAGGTGTCACCACTCCCCCAAAAGAAGCATGGGAAAAATCAGTGCCAATTTACTCTTTTGGCTCTTGCACACAAATAAATATGGGATTAGATAAATTAAATTATTTAATTTAACATTAATTCATTCAAATAGTTAATTAATCAAATTTATATATAAGCTTGACTTCTAACAAAATTGGATGGACACTCAAATATTATGAAAAAAATATTGTTGGTATTAGGATCTAACTGAAATTTATTTGGAATAAAATAAATATAACTACAAAATAAAAAAAATATAGAGAAGAGACAAATTATATGATTTGGCATGAGCCTACATCCACAGGCAAAAGGAAGCAAAATCTACTAACAAATTTAGAAAGACAAAAATTATAATGGAGAGTAATCCTCAACTCTTAAATCTAAATACACCAAATGTGTTCACCACTCTCAAAATAAAAATGGAATTACACTTAATTACAAAGATGACTCCTTAATTCGCTAATTTGTACTATTTCAATATCTTAAAAAGAACAATAATAACGGAGGACATTACATGTGATATGATTTTTTTGAAAAATATAATTTATACAACCATTTTATTTTTTATTCAAATATATTAACACTTTTTTTTTTAAATATACGATCAATTTTGTTTCTTATTTCTTTTTTTTACGGACATTTCTTAAATGCAGCTTTATGAAAAATATGGAGCTCGATCAAATATGCTAAAATGCATGCACATGAAATCATCATATCATGATGCAAATAATCTTGTGTTGAGTATGTACAGTGGCAAATGTAGTGAGACCTATATAATGCCTGTCTATAATATGATAGCAACAAACTATAGGGCTAAATGGCTAGTTAGTGTTAATTGGCCAAATCATAAAAATTATCTTTTTTTTTTATTTATTATTTATTTTAAGTAATAAATAGGTTTAATGTATAATATTATATTTATTTTGAATGATAATTAATTGGCCTATATATAAGCCCAACTGTTGTTTTATATTTTAAGTACAATAAAATTAGGTTGGTATTCATGTAATTTTAGATTGATCTTTTATGTTTTATGATTTTTATGAAAATGCAAAATCTATTGGAGACCTTATAATATATAATTATTTTCTTTGATTGAAGAAAATAAATTTATCTAATTATAAGTCATATATGCCATGTATATCTTTTGGATTGGATGAACAAAAGGCGAGAAAATTATGTCCTCCCAAATTGAAAATTATGTTTTATGATTTTCTTTTTGAAAAATTATCTCATTTTAACATTTATTTTTTGTTATATTAAAATATAAACGTTAAAAATTTTAAATACCATGTTGAATATTTTCCACAAGTACACGGAGTCCACAAGTAATATAAAGTGAGTACAGTATCATTCCTACGAGAACTATGTTTATCCACCTATCCACTATTCCTTTCTTTGTTTTAGGCTTAATGAATTAATTTTGATTTTTAAATAAAAAAAAACTAAATTTAATGAAATAATTTGAAAAGAAACAATGAGATTTAATGGTCAGGAATTAATATTTATCCACACTCAATCAATTAATTACCTTAATATCTAAATATTGTATAATCCAGGTTATCCTATAGCATTGATTAAATTCTCTCGATATTTAATCAACTAAACAAAATTCAAGTTATCTCTAAACAGTTCAACCAATTCTCATTGCATTAAACTATTTATTGATTTCCTAAATTTAGCTTTTAAGTAAACCCTAAGAATATTTAATTATTAATTATGATCTCTTATTAATTAGTAATCAAACAAGTATTTGCAAGTCTATTGTATTATCATCTCTCAATGCATAACAAATCACAAATCACAACTTTATTGGCCAAACAAAGTTAAGCATCAATCATAGCAAATGCCACATACCACAATGAATTAGATATATAGATAATAAAAAGAAATTGTGTTTCAAAACATTAATCCCTAACTAAAGAGTTAGTTAAACATGATTGCAATGAAAATCAAATACCAAGAAGAAAAGAAATTCATAAACCCAAGTTTGGAAGAAGTAAGGAAATTGGATTTCTCAATCTTTAATCCTAAACCTTGAATCTTAATTTTCTTGAATTCAATCTCTCCCTAGGACTTTTTGTTTCTTGTTCTCTTCTTTCTCCCATTTTTCTTCTCTTCTTACTCTATTTATAGTGAAATCTGCCTCCTTTTCCCATTAGGTTTGAAAGATTGGCCCTTGGACAAAATAAAAACAGACTTGGAATTCAACTCCCGTTGCACCTGCGATGTGTGTCCCACCCGCGACACTGGGCTACAATATGCAGTCGATGCACCCACGACGCACAGTGCACCCCCGACATTCTTCAATTTTCAATTCCAAAGCTTTTCTTGATCGCCCCCGATTCCATACTAACCACCTTTCATTCCTCCCAAAAACTTTCTTTCCTTTTAGCTCTTTTAACCCTACAAAATTTTAAAAACCTTTCTCAAATGCAATATATAAACTATGAATAAAATTAAATCAAAATGCACCCTAACACATACAATTTCTAAAGAAAAATCACTTACACATATATATTCTATATGCACAATCATACTAATTGTTTACTAAAAGTATATTTTTTTATTTGATGTATGTTGTTTGTTGTGACTTGTTATTTTATTTAAAATCTATGACTTGTATAAATAATTGTAGTTACTAATTACATTATGAAAGTATTCTGAATTTGCATTAGATATTAATTATTTGCTAGAAGTATATCCATTTTTGTTTAATATATATTGTTTGCTGTAATTTTTTATTTTATTCAAAATTCATAACTTATATAAATAGTAATAGATACTAATTAAATTGTAAAAGTATACTTAATTTGCATTAGATATAGATTGTACATTACAGAATACTAAATTTTATAGTAATGTATATTATTCGTTGTTGGTGATTATAGATAAAATTTCAATCATCTCCTTTCTCCCTCTTGAATTTCTTTATTTCATATAAGTTTATAGTTGTATGTACATTAAAATTAATATGCACGCAATTTTAGATTGTTCTTTCATGTTTTATTATCATTGTGACATTGAAAATCTATTAGATACTTTGTAATATGTAATTGTTTGCTTTGCTTGAAGATATTAGTTTTATTAAATTCATGCAATGTATAAATAGTATTACATACATAATTTATAATAAAAGAATAGTAAATTTTACACTAATATATATTGTTTGCTGTGATTTATTTATTCTTTTTTTCTTATAAAAGATTAGTATTTCTAACTTATGCTCCATGGTATAAATTGAATCCATTTAATATTTTGTAATATACAAGTGTTTGCTTTAATTGAAAAGCTAGTTTTAGTAAATTCACGTTATGTATGAACAAAATTAGATAGGATTGTATACTAAAAAAATATCAAATTTTATATTAATATATATTATTTACTGTGATTTATTCATTCTTTTCTTTTATAATAATTAATGTTCTAATTTATATCATATGTTCACACTTATAAATAATGATCATGTGCTAAATGTTTTCTAATCTTATTTAATAGATGTCATATGCAATTACTGTTGCTTATTTAATTTTAGAAGATAATATTATTTCAAATTCTTAGCATGTAAAAATAATATTAAATACTACTAAACAATTTGGAACTTATTTGAAAATTCTTTTTTTTTTTTGGAGGATCCATTTATTCAATGGTTGATTAGTTCAAATATGCATACTTGCTCTTAGTCCACCTACAAATGTTAATTAAAAGATATCTATTCAAAAAAAAAAAATTAATTTATATGAATGAAATTTAAAATTTAGAAATTCATAATTTTTTTAAAAATTTTATTTACCTTTTTCTTTGAAAATTATTTTCAAATTTTTATAATTAATTAAAATTAAATTTTAATTCAAAAATAGGTCCTATAGTATATGGTATCAAAGAAACTTAATTTATTATATGTCAAATAATCAAATATTAATAATATTAACGAATTTAGTAATTAAGTTTCAAATAAGTAATACACAAAGGTATTTTAGTGTCAATATAGATCATAAATTTTAAGGAAAATATAAAATCACATGGTAAATTTTTTTCTAAAAAAATAGTGCTAATTAATTAGAGTAATGTGATCAATTTTTTATTATTTCTTTTTGTAAGCTCAATCGAGTCATTTAATTATTGGTTCAAATTCTTAAATTTAAAAAGAAAAGAAATAGTCAATGTATTAGTTTGATTGCTGGATAGTTAGGTCAGGTTGGTGGTCCTGTAGGAACTTAGGAATACTACAAAATCTATTTTCTACTTCATAAACAAAGAAGAACATATAAATTTATAAATAAACATTAAATTTGGTGTATTTTAGTAAAGGGAAATTCTGTGTAATAAAAAAGTAAGTTTTCTCGATTTTTAGAATATTTATGTGAAAATCCCATAATAATACACACATATATAGTGTATTAGAGTAGACCACATTTCCAAATCTAAGAAGGAAAAGTAAGTTAACTCAACCAATTAAATTAGAGATTTGTTGAATACTTTTAATGTGGTAATACATCTAAGAGATTATTACATCTCTAATTCAAAAAAAAAGTAAATTAACTTTAATCAACAAATCAGAGTGTTTTATGAATAGAAATTCAAGGCATTATAACAATTTGTTTGACTTATCATTCTATGATTGGTTTATATCCGCATGATTCAATCTTTTTTTTTTCTTTTTGATACAAATGGAGGGGAATATCCAAAACACACAGGGACAAAGCTAACTAAGTATTATATGAGGCCAAGCAACACCAATTAAATCATCCTGGAGTTGCTGCAACAACATAGATAGAGGAGCAAGAAATTCCACTACCCCTCTATCAAAAAGTAAAGCTTTGTTGGCCAATAGTCCGCTACCTTATTACCTTCTCTGAAAACGTGCTGAATCCTTATCTCCTTAAAGCTAGACATCAACATTTTGCAAGCCTGGATGAGATTGGAATGTTGTCTTCCAGCAAAACCAAAAGAAGTAAGATAATGAACCACCAGTTTTGAGTCCACTTCAAGAATTAACTTGTGAATCCCATTGCTTTGAGCTATCAATAAGCCATTCAAGACTACCCAAAGCTTTGCTTCAGCTACTGAACAAAAGCCAATATTCATAGGAAAGCTACCAACACATGTCCCAAATTCATCACTCAAAAGACCACCCCCACCTACACAACCTAGGTTGCCTTTAGAGTTACCATCTATATTGAGTTTAATCCAAGAAGAAGGAGGCACTTCTCATCCTATAAGCTTATGCATATAAGAGTGCTTAGAAAGACTATATTGAGATTTGATCAAAGATGAAATATAATTTTTCCTTAATCTCCATATTGCACTTATTGAAGTTATTCCTTGAGTCACATGAAAGGTGAAATAATGACCAATTATGCAAGTCCAATGAAATTGAGCTCCTGAGCTCAGTGAGTGAAAGACATTTTTCCCAAATTTTAACTGCAAAAACACAATCTCTAAGGATAAGCAATGTAACACCCTAGGTTTCCCTATGTCATTAAAGACTCAGCTATAGTATTGAAATAGATAAAATAAGAGAATTGAGTATGAAAATGGATAATTGGAAACCAAAACCCTAAATTAGGTACGAGTTTAAAAATCAATACGCTAAGCACAAAACCGATGAATTTTGATTTTGCAATTTTTCTTAGTTTTTGCCTTAAGGGAATTTGATGAATGAATAATCAATTATATTTTTAAAACCCTAAAAAATTTAAATTAAAAATATTAATAGACAATAATTAGATAAATTAGGGTAATTAAACTTAAAAAAGTAGCAATTTTGGGATTTAGAGGTAATATACAATCATTGCCTTCAACTTTGATTTAAAAAAATTAAATTAAAAATTATTAAATTAATTTTTTTTGTGAAGTTGGCTGCTAAGAGTTTGTAAGGTAAAATAATGAATTAAAATTTATAATTTGAGTCATAAATAAAAAAAAAGAAAAGAAAAAGAAAATACACATATAGGATAAGTTCAAGCTACCTACTCACAAGTTGGCTATTTAACTCAAGTACATAAAAAAGAAAAATTTAGAAGGCATAAGAGAGGATAACAATAACAGGAGAAGAAAGAGAGGAAGAAAGAAGGCTAAGCTTGAGGTGAGTTCAAGAATTAAACTTATTGGTTTCATGCTTTTACTTAAATATGTTATGTTTTCTTTGGGAAATTCTATCTCTTGTTTGATATATAGATTTGGTTTGAAGAAGTAATGAAGGAGAGATGGTTGTTTGAGGTAAGAATGGAATGCAGGAGTAGAATTGATAGTTTTTAGGTAAGGGGGATTACAGTAGAGGTGATGAGAATAAGGTATAGTGAAGAAAACCTAGGGTCTGGTTTAGTGAGGAGTTGACTGCTAGAAATTGAGGCTCTAATTCAGGGACCTTGGAATCTGAATTTGCCTTGGACAAAAAGTTTAGAAGAAAATGTGAATAAGAACCTAGTTAAAAGGGCTTGAGGAGATTCTATGTAATTTGAGAGTTATAGAGTCTGAATTGGAGCTGTCTCTGTATGCAGGATTAATAGGGACATAGAAATTGAGTGGCTGTTTGAAGAACTTTAAAGATAGAATTTGACCAAAATCTAAACTAAATAAATTAGTCTTTAACATGTTAGCTTTTACTTGGTAGAAGGGTTGAGGCATCAGACTTAAGAATTATGTGTTATGCTGGCAAAATTAGGACTAGTTAAGTTTATTTAAGACAATAATGAAAAGCAGGATTAGAAATTGCACCAAATTTCGTGTATAGCTCAAAATTAGCTAAAACTTTAATATGTTATGCCTTTGATGTTATCTTTCTAATTATTCAAGAATCAATGCAATTGAAATTCTATGGCTTAAGTTATGGCAAGAAAAATACTACTAAGTCAATAGGTGCATCATAGGTAGAAATTAGAAACTTAACATTTTGGTATTGCTATTGTTGTGTTGAACTTAATATATATATATATATATATATATATATATATATATATATATATATATATTGGCATATAGAACAACCTAAAGAGCCTATAGAAAATCAAGAGCAAGAAAGGAAGGAAGAAGAACAACAAGAACTTTATTATTGCCCTTAATGCTTAAGATGAAGGAGATAAGATGAGTATATCCTATATTGCTATGCTGTGCAATCTACTTTCCTTTCCTAATGAGTTTAAGTCTTGTACATTCCTTGAAAATCTTGAAATACTACTTAGAATCTCATTTGAATGATTTCTACTACTCGTTTGCAATTGAACTTTACTCATTCATGTTTTGATAATAGACTTGTTCAATAATTCTGATTTGATAACCATTTTGTGAATTTCATTTTCTTTACTTGAAATTCATGGGAAATGATATAAATGGTACCACTAAATGTTAATTGATCAAAGATATCAGTACCAAAAATGGTACAAATTAATAACTTTGAAAGGCATAAATCCTTTTCTCTGGTGTGGGAAACACTGGGCTATGTACACTACATTGACTCCAATTAGGAAGAGGTATTATTCTAGTTGCATGGCCTAGCCCGCCGAGCATAAGCAGTGTGATACTACTCTACAAAGAGGCCTTTATCACAAATATAATATAATGAAGAGTAAGTTACTTTTATATTTTAAGTTACTTTTATATTACTTGGCCAAACTTATTTTATTAAATTAAACCGAAAACCTAGTCCCTGAATCCTCTTTGGTTTCGAGGCTAGCAATCTTTTTTCCTTTGGATAATAATTGGAGTCAATGGGTTTTTTCCTTATATTTTCCCAAATAAAAATAAATCAAGATGGCGACTCTAGGAAATAATTTTCAAATCTATCAAAGATAAACCCGAGTGCTTTCTCGTGAGTTCTTTCCCAAATAAGCATTTCGATTCCCTTTAGCAGATCGAACTGGTGCTCGGGCGAGGCCTCACAGCTATTAACTCCACTAGGGATTAACTTTCTTTTAATAAAAGGAAAAAAAAAGTGGACTATTAATTGGTTAAAAAAGAGTTTGGCCTTTTAATATAATTGTGACTTTGCATACATCACTTGCATAGGCTCTTTACCATTCAACCTAGTTTTAGAAAACAATGGATAGTGAGTAGCATCGAGTGGGTAACCCTCCTTGGGTCTATTTGCCGATAGTAAAATCATCCACCCCATGACGAATCCTTTGATCCTTTGAAAGGTGTAATGAGCATGCACATATTGCTGGACCCACACGAGGCTCCTTGACTCACATGTGGTTAGGTATATTGCTGCTCTAGTGTGACGATTACCCAAATCAAGCCACCCTTACCCTTTCATGTAATGAGCTTAGATCCTGGCCTTAGGTTGTATGTACCATAATTTAAACCTTACATCTTTGCATTCTCATGAAATGTTTTCCTCTTGTATATCATGCATCCATATTGTATAACAAAACATGCATTCATCTTAAGTCTAGGTCGAACCTTGAATCGAAGAAGGGTCAAACATTCTTATGTCCATTCAAACCTCTCCCTCATAAACACTCTCATCTATACCTTATCACTTATCCAATAACCCTTATACCATCATCCTAAACCTTTGGCCTAAACACCATTATCCTTAACTTAAAACCCTCTCATCTCTATCCAAACACCTTTACCTCTATAAGCTTAGACCATCACCCTAACCTTTAACCTTAAACACCTCATGCTAACCTCCATACAAACACCTTCGCCCCTATAAACCTAAAACTATCACCCTGATCTTTAACCTTAAACACCTCACCCTAGTCTTACCCCAAACACCTTGCCCTAACCTTACCCTAAATACCAAACATCTGAACCTCACACCTCAAATGTAAACCTAAACCACCTTTAACCTTTGTACCTTAAGCCATAAACCCACGACCCTAAAACCTATATCCAACATTAAAAACCCTGCTACCTAACCATAAGCCTAACCTATAACCCCTATCCTCATCCCAAAAAAAAAAAAAAAAAAAAGAAAGAAGAAGAAAAAAAACTAAACACCTTAGGTTCTCCATGCCAAAACCATCATCTTGATCCTATCCCTTGTTCAAAATCAAACCCACTATCTTTAAGCCTAACATCCATGACCCATCACCTTTCAAAATCAGTTTGTTACCTTTAAGCCTAACAACTTTGGCTCAACACACTACCTTACACCTAATACCTTTGATCCTACCCTAAAACCTAAAGCACTTGTTCCATCTCACTTTAAGCCTAAAAAATGGTTGGTTTATGATACAATAGGGAAGTCTTTTCTCTTAGGATTTGTATGCCTATACCTTTATCATCTTTTCTATTCCATGCTTGCCACTTACCTTGTTGCTTTAGTTTGGAGGTACCAATGGCCTACCCGCTTGACATGGCTTCCTTGACCACACTCTTGACCAAACTCCTTAAGAAGCAAGGAGAGCATTTTCAAGCTATCCCAGCTACTCAACAAGACTAATTCGAGGAACAAAGGTAATTCATCATTAAAGAAGTGCGGGCTATGATTAACTAAGCTAGCCTTAACCATCATAACCTAAACCTTATCTTGAACCAGACTAATCTTAGCCCAAATTCGAACCAAACCAACCTATATCTAAACCAAGGTGGGGAAGTTTTCTCTTATCCAGACACCAGATTGCTCATAGAGAAACTTGAAACCATGGAAAAAACCATCAAAACCCTAAAGCACCGTAATGATCTAATTGATGTAGACAGTTTAACTTTATTTCCTGATGCTAAGCTTCCTCTTAAATTCAAAATGCCTAAACTGGAGAGATTTGATTGAACCTCTTACCCCAAGACCTATCTAAAGATATATGTAGGGGCATTGAAACCTTTAAAAGTTAGTGATAAGCTCCTTGCTTAACTCTTCCAATAATTACTAACTAGTGTTACTAAGAAATGGTTCCTTTCACTAGACAAAAGCAAGAAAAGGACATGGGATGATATCAATTGTGCCTTTGTTGAACAATATCATTATAACAGTGAAGTGGATGTCACTAGGCATGACTTGGAAACTACCATGTAGCTTCTAGACGAGTCCTTCTCCATATTCCTTATAAGGTGGAGGGCTAAAGCTGCTCAAATGGCAACCAGACCAATAGAGTAAGAACAAGTGGACATCCTTGTCAAAAACTTACTTCCTACCTATTGAGACCACTTTTTACCCCAATACCTACCCACTTTCAAAGCTTTGGTTGCAACTGCATCAAAGGTTAAAGATTGTATCCAAAGTGCATCATTTCAACCTGAATTCCTCACCATTAACCCTAGCAGTGATGAAAAATCCAAACCTAATTCAACCCCACCTTACGTCAGCCCTAAGTGGCATATTATGAAAGAGTTCAAGTTTGACTAACTTCGACTTGTCTGAAATTTAAATCCAAGTCTAAGTTTGAGTTTGAGTCCAAATCTCAAAGTTTGAGTCTAAATTCGAATCTGTGTCTGTCATTTTATTTTCCTTTTCTTGTATTTTTTATCAATCATATTGATTCCTTTTTTGTTATCTTGTAGTAAAATTTTCCATTGTAATAAGATATCCACATTTATTTGTGCACTTGTCTTTCTTGTTTTAAAAATGGATGAGCTTTAAAAAAAAGAGAGAGAGAGAGAAAAAGAGAAATGAACAATGAATTAAATCCACCATAGCTAGCACATATTGGGAATTGAGGTGTTATCAACAATTGCTTTGCCAACTCCTAACGAAAGAAGGTCAAGAAATAGATCTCTCATCAAATAGTTAAAGCATAAAATCAAATGATAAACCTCAATAAGGGGCAACAAGCTCATCAAATCTAAAATTTAAAGGTTAGAGCCCCTCAAAATGAAGAAAAGCAGCAAATCATGGTGGAATGTTTTCTCCCAAATTTCATTAATCCAAACTTGCTAAGTTGAAAACCCAAAAGGGGGGCTTTGGCAAAAGCTAAAAGAGAGAGAGAGAGATATAAAGCTCATCCTAGTCATCTTTCTTTCATGTCCAAAGTAGTCCTCAATCAATCCATCTTGTCTTATGTCTTTAAAGTCATCCTTCCTCATTAGCTTACTCATTCTCTAAAGTGATATTGTCTTCCTTTCCCTTATATCATAGTGGGGGCATATCCTTCTAAGTCGTCATCATTCTTTATTAATTCATCTTGTCACTAGCTCAAAGAGCTTAGGTATAATCTTTCACATTGTTAGTCTGTCATGTTCCTATCTCTCATTAAGAGCATGATCCCCAAGTTATTTCTTATCATCAGTCCTTCAGCCATTCCTTAGGGCACCTCTTTTCAGCCAGTTCATCATCTACATTTAAGCCAATAGAGTGTCAGCCTAAATTTCTCTTTAATCTCAAAATGATAAGACTAGCTTGGCTTGTTCTTTTCTATGAATCATGCTACAAATAGTAAAATCATACAACCTCCCTAACCCTTTTTAGAATTTTTGACCAACCTTTGAACCATTCCTAAACCTCAAAATGTACCATCCTATCCTTTCAAGCTCGAGCCTCGTACCATCCTTTCCTTGCTAAAGTATCATCATCTTCTAAGGAGCAAGCCCATAGGCAAAACCAAAGATTCTAAGTCTTTCAAGACTCATCATCCTTAAAGCCAACTTTCTCTAGCATAACCAAAAATCAAGTTATGTCTTGCAAAGCTTAAGAAGGACTCAAACCACTCAAGTCATTTTATGTCTCATTGGCAAAACCTCATCATCCTTGAAAAGATTAAGCCTTCTTGGCAAATTATGTCACCCATAAAGTCCAATTGAGTCAAAGCCTACCAACTGTATGATGGGCAAGAAAATTTGATGCAACCATGTCAAAGGGCAAACGCTTATCCATGAGTCTACGGTGTCTGTATGGCCAAAACCTGTAGTACCATACCTGAGATAAAGACAACCATCTTCTAAAAAGGTCCAAAGCACCCTTGTAGAAAAGCCTAAGCTAACATAGCCTTTTGACCAAAAGCCTTCAAGCCTTTACCATGAAGGCCAAACCATAAAGTCTTCACTATGAAGCCTACTCCCTAGCATTCACCATAAAAACCACTCCTAAAAAGCCTTTACCATGAAGCTTACACCAAAAAGCCTTTACCATAAAGCCTAAACCAAAAAGCCTTCACCATGAAGCCCAAGCTGAAAAGCCTTTACCATAAAGCCCAAACCAAGAAGCTTTCACCATGAAGCCCAAGCCTAAAAGCTTTTACCATGGAGCCCACTCCCAAAAAAAACCCTAATCTCTTCCAAAGCCAACACCTAACTAAGCCTTCCTGAGCTAGTTTCCTAGCCTAATCTTTCCTCTAAGCTAGACCTAACTAAGCCTAAAGCAAAACCTAATCGAGCCTTCTAAATGAACTCCCTAAAGGCTATAACCTGATGGAGTCTTCTAAACCTAACCGAGCTTAAAGCAGACTTCTAAATAAACTCCCTAAAGGTCGTAGCCTGACTAAGCTAGACCTGACTAAAGCTTCCATATGAACTTCTCTAAGGACAAGCCCCACAAGTCGACGATCCCCAAACCTTCCAATTTAATCATCTCCAAAAACCTTATCCTCCTAATCCAACTCTCTAATTCAGCCTCAAACCAAAATTACACCTATCTAAACTAAATAGCTTGATCTTTTCCAAGACCACACCTTGCTTGATTTTCCAGAATGACTTTTTTCCTAAGCCAAACTAATAGCCATCAATCAGCCAATCTCATACCTGGCATGCCCACTTCACTTTTAAGCTAGCCAATCAACCAAAAACCAAATCACTTTCCTCTGTCATTCTAAAGTGGAGGCACATCATTTCCAAATATTCACCTTTCTAAAATGGGGGCATCTTTCTCCTAAAGATCAACACTTTTATATCAGGACTGACCCTTCACCGGTTCAAGGTATCAGATCATTGCACAATTATCGAGCATTTTTGCAGTCAATAGGATATGAATCAAGGCAAATTATCAAACTCTCAAAGAAAGACAAATCATCAACCATGTTAATCTGAATCAATCTCTTATCGATTCCTATCAGACAGGATCATCGCCTTCATTCCTACCCAACAGGATCATCATTCCTACCAAACAGAATCACCATTTCGTCGATTCTTACTAGACAAGGTCATCTTCTTTCCTACCAGATAGGATCACCACTTTTGTTGATTCCTACCAGACAAGGTCATCTTCTTTCCTACCAGATAAGATCATCATCATTATTCCTACCATATAGGATCACTACTTCATCGATTCCTACTAGACAGGGGCATCTTCAATTCTACCAGACAAGATCATCATCATCATTCCTACTAGACATGATCACCATCATCATTCCTACCAGATAGGATCACCACTTTGTCAATTCCTACCAAACAAGATCACTATTTCATCGATTCCTACCAGAGAAGGTCGTCTTCTTTCATACCAAACAGGATCATCATCATCATTCCTACTAGACAAGTTCACCATTTTGCCGATTCCTACTAGACAGGGTCGGATCACCATTTTGTCGATTCCTACTAGACTTGGTCGCCTTCTTTCCTACCAGACGAAGTTTTCATTCCTACTATACAGGAACATCACTTTTAGCTCTTACTAGAAAGGACAACAACCAAATGTTACCAGCTAACAGATCTCCCAAATATACCAGGAGCATCTTCCTTAAAATTCAACTACACCTTTGCCTAAATGTCTAAACTCTAATCAAGACATTAATTTGGTTCCTTTTACCATCTCCTATCCTCAGGTTTACTGTCATCAGAATCACTTTTTAGACAAAGACAATTCTGATGAGGGGGCAGCTATGAACCTTTAATTTTACACCTTTCAACATATGTTCAAACTTTAGAAGTACTTACACTCGATGAACAAACCTCTAGAAGCTGAAAGCTCTCAAATGGGAAAATTGAAAAAACCAAAATAGGGCTTTTTAACATTTGAGGCCTTTCAAATCATCCAGGATTGAGTAATGAATATAACACAACTAGAATCGTGGACAATGGATGAGAAATGAGCGAGAACGGATGAAAATAGGCAGGATGAGTGGATCAGCATTGGTTGCCGCATAACTCTGCGGCATTGCTGCAAAGACTTATGCAGTGCCGTATAGCACTGTGTGGCACTGTCACAAAGGCTTATGCTGTGCTGCAAAGGCCTGTGAGCAATCAGAGCGTGTTTTTGTTTTTCTGCATTCCCACATCAAATATGAACAGCTTCTATGCTTCAATTACCCTCTATATATAGAGAGCCTCTCCACACTTTAAGACACAAACTTCCAAAGTTTGAAAAGCATTACTTTAAGCAAAATGCTTTGCATTTGTTCATTGCTTCACAAAGCGAGTTGGGAGGTTTATTCTTAATTTCTACCCGACTAATTAAAGACTTTCCATCCGCCTGTTTGAGGCAAGTCTATTGCCCAAGGCTCGTTTCTCCAATCTGAGGCTAGCCGCCACCCATCTAAAGGTAGCCGCCACCCGTCATCGAAAATCAGCCTCCGCCTGCCATCCGAGGCCAGTCGCCTCTCGCCATCTGAGGCTAACTGCCACTTGCCATCCAAAGCAAGTCGCAGCCCACCATCCTAAGCTAGTAGCTGCCCACCATCCTAAACTAGCAGCTACCCATCCTAAGCTAGCCACTGCCCGCCGTCCAAGGCTAGTTGCCACCAATCATATGTGGTAAGCTTCTTTTCCTTTAATTTTCTTTTGTCTAAAGTTAATTTCCTCTTTTAGTTAATTGATTAAATTTATTCATCTAGGTTGCTAGCTAATCAACTTGATAATCAATTAAATTAATTAATTAACTCAATCCTATTTTAATCAATCAATCAAAATATGATAAAATGACTAGGCTAAACTAAACCCTTTGCAAGAAGGGAAAACTGCATGGGTTCTAATTCCCATTCAAAAGGATACATAGGCATGCTTGGTTCAGGCATCGGATCCAACTAAAATTAACCAACTCTCCCGCTTATCACCTTCTTCACTTGATTTTATTTTGCTTTCCTTTACTTAGTTATTAGGTTTAGTTAGGGGAATGTGTGACTTCCCTAGAACCCATAAGGGCTAGAGGAGGTATCCTCTAAGTTTGGATTTCATTGTAATATTGACTCTCTTTTCTTTTGAATTCTAATTGTGTATAAACTTTATGGATTGAATGATCATGCATATTATAAATTATTCATGTATTTTAATTGTACATGAAATATATTTGAAGTTACTTTTATATTACTTGGCCAACTTATTTTGTTGAATTAAACTGAAAACCTAGTCATCGAATCCTCTTTGGTTTCAAGGCTAGTGATCTTTTTTTCTTTGGGTAATAATTGGAGTCAAATGGGTTTTTTCCTTATATTTTCCCAAATAAAATTAAAATAAGGTGGCGATTTTAGGAAATAATTTTCAAATCTATCAAAGATAAGCCTGAGGGCTTTCTCATTAGTTCTTTTCCAAATGAGCATTTCGATTTCCTTTAGCAGATCGGACAGGTGCTCGAGCGAGGCCTCACACCTTGCAAAACCTTATTGAACTCTGTGCTACAAGTATGGTATATAGTATATATTCACTAAGTTTACTCACCTCCATTCTCTATATTTTTTTTCAGGAATTTAACACTTATTTAAAAGCTCAAATCTCATCCTTACTTGACACTCACAAGAAATGAAGGATATAATTTTTGCTTAAAATATTATAAATAAATATATATTTTTTTGTTATGTAAATAGGCAGTTTAAAGATAATCTTAGCTTCTCCATGATATTTAAAATATTAAAGTAATGATATATAATGAATGTAAGTATATAAATATGTGTGTGATGGACTAGTTAAATTAAGTAGCAAGACAATGAATGATTTATGTTATATTATATATTGTGAGCTAAATTAATGGATGTATAGGAGAAAATGGTAATGTTAATGAAGTTAAGGTTATAAGGATGACATATTAGGAGTATTATAATTGTTGTTTATTAGTTTCATGTTTTGGGGTTATGTTAGAGTGCAGTCCACATACTACCGAATTTCCATTTAAGGATAGGATTACTATGTTCTACAGATTTTCAATGACCATTGACCTACCTATGCCCCAGGACCATTGCACCTTGAAATCAGGATGTGACATGCAATGGAGATTCAATGGTTTGAGGACACTAAGGATAGTTTAGAGAAGAGGAAAACCCCTTTTTGTGGTATTCTTTATTGCATATGATCTTATTGGGCAAGACTAACCAAAGGAAAGCACGAACTCTATAGGTAGCAGGAGCTTTCTGAATCATCTTCCAATTTTATTACCTTGCTCATTAACTAGACAGGCCTTTAAACTTAGAGCCTCATAAGCATATTTAACCATAAATAACCTAGATTTGGAATTTTTGCAACCTGTTGTGTCTTTATCAATGCCATCATCATCCACTAAAAATGTAGCTAGTTTATGTTCAATATCCATTGGCAGTAGCCCAGTAAGAGTATTCCAATCCCACCCAATACCTAGCACCTAATAATTTTACTCACCCAAGCTAATCTCTGACAACCTACAATCAAACAAAGGAGCATTTATCGACCAAACATCCTTCCAAAAATTTGTAACTTTCCATCCCTCACAATGATCTTAGACCCATTGGAAATAAAATCCAATTCCCCTTTAATTACTCTCCAAATAGCAAATGAATTTTGACTCTTATTAAGATTGCAGAAGATGCTACCACCTTGGAAATTTTTATTCTTAAGGATTTTAACCCACAACTTGTCCATGTCATGGATAAAAGACCAACCTAATTTGGCTATAAAGGCTTTGTTAACTATTCGAAGATCTCTAATACCCAACCCACCAAGCTTTTTGGGAAGAATAACTTGATCCCATTGGGCCAAGCTAAATCTCTTCGAGTCCAAGCTCCCCTATAAAAATATTTGATTAATCTTCTCTAATTCATCACACACACTAGCAGGAACCTTAGCTATTTGCATAACATAATAAGTCATAGTAGAGAGAATAGATTGAACCAATATTGCTTGACCTACTAAAGATAAATTCTTAGACTTCCAAATAGAGAGTTTCTTATTCAAATTATCAATCAAGAATTGGTAGTTATCATTTTTTACCCAGCTATGGAGAGAGGGAGTTCCTAAATACATTCCCAAATTTTGGAGAGAAGAAAATGTTGGATTTTTGAAAATTAACCAACTGCCTAGTCGCTTTACAAAATTTATCCAAGGAATTATTGATAACTCTAACTTGATCAATAGAAGTCTTGGCAAACAAAACCATGTCAACCATAAAGAAAAGATGAGACATTCTAGGTCCCTTTGAAGAAAGTTTAATAGGTTTCCAATCATTAACTTCCACTAAGTTGTTAATCAAATGCAACAACCTCTTAATACATAACACGAAGTGGTACTATAATATAGGATCACCTTGGCAAACTCCCCCAAATGGATTAAAAGCATCTAGTTGATCACCATTCTAAAGAAATGTCGTAGAGTTTGATGGAATACATTCTAAAATATTCTGAAACCAGTAACTATTCAACCCTACAACCGTGAGCGTACTCCAAATAAAGTCCCATGGCAACCTATCATAAGCTTTCATATGATAAATTCTAAAGCCATGTAACCTATATCCGTGGGCTTCACCCTTATATTATGAAGGACTTCTTAGAAAATAATAATGTTATCAAAGATTTAGGGGCTAGGAACAAAACTGCTCTAAACCAGAGAAATGAGGTAAGGAAGAATCTTCTTAAGATGATTTGCTATGGTCTTCATAATAACTTTATAGATAAGATTACATAAGCTAATGGATCTCATTTGACCCAAATTATCAGGCTTAGGAATCTTAGGAATGAGAACCAAACGAGTTTCATTAATTTTATCAGGTAAGTCACCATCCTGCAAAAAGTTAATGACCAAGCTACTAATTGAGGAACCTATAACGACCTAAGCATTCTGATAAAACTCAACATGGAAACCATCTAAACTAGGGGATTTCCAAGGATTCATAACAAATAGCATAACTTTAACTTCTTTATAACAAAAGGTCTATAAAGCTCATCAAGTAGATCATTGGGAATGGTAGGAAATGGCCCAATTCAAGAGAATAAGGATAAACCAACTCATCTACTTTATAGAAGCTATTATAAAAGGAAGTCACCATCACTTTCAAAGCTTCATCATCTATTACCCAATTTCCATCATTATCCTTTACCCCTTCAATACAGTTGGTACCTCTTTTAATAATAGTATTAAGATGAAAAAATTTGGTATCTCGATCACTAGAATTAATCCAGTCCTCCCTAGATTTTTTGGAGCCACAGCATCTCTTCTTGATGAAAAACATACTCTAAATCTTTATGAAGCTTGGAATCAAGCTTAATAAGGCCTTAGTTAGGATTAAAATTAAACTACCTTTGAATCCCCTCAATGCGAGCCCAAAGCCTTTTCTTTTTATGAAAAAAATGATGCTAAAAACATTCTTGTTCCACTCCCCCAATTTAGCTTTAGTTCGATTAATATTATCCAAAATCGACTCATTAAAAAGCCATCTCTCTCTTAAAAATCCAAATATTTAGGATGCGAATGCTAAGCTACCTGAAAGTAATAAGGCTGCCTCACTTAGAAACTAGACTTTGGATTAGTGTCAAGTAATAAAGTGTTATGGTTAGAGCACATCCTAAGGAGATGAGTAATAGCAGTATTGTTAAAGAAAAATCTTTTATCATCAGTACATAATGCTCGATCCAGTCTAGCTTTCTTTCTTATCTCCAGCCTTTCACCCCTATTCCATGTGCTTAGAACCCACAAATCCCAAATCAGTAAGGCTATTATCAACAATCTATTTATTAAACTTGGATGAATGCTTCATAATAATAGAGTTTGAGCCAGCAATCTCCTCCTACAAGCAAACAGTAAATCCTCCATTAACAACTAAAGACCATTAATACCTAGCTTCCCTTTATCCATCTACTCCCATAAAAAATTCCTTAAGCTTGAACTAGGGCTACCATATACAATAGACAAATTCCAAGGCTCCTCATTTCCATGTCAAACTTAGCAATGCATGAACTAAGGATCAGTGTAAATTAAATTAATCTAGACCTTTAACTCATCCTAAAAAAGCCAAATTCCATTGCTATATCCAACTGCTTCAACTCTTGCCCATTTTAAAAAACCAATTTTGCCACAAACTCTATTAGCTCAATCTCCAATAATTTTGGGTTCAACCAAACCCACTATGCATGGGTATGGTTGAACTTAAAAATTAGTGGAGATTAAGCTAATTGGGTCCTAATAATATTTTAAGAGTGTGGCAGAAAGCACTTGCTGTTGCATCTTGATAATTCCAAGTCAAAATAATCATTAAAAAATAATGAAATGGAGAAAGGGAGAGAGATGATGAACACTATTAAGGATTAGGATTATGGATCTCCTCATCTCCATCTTCCTCCTCCATTTCATTATCACTCCCTTCAACATCCTTTGACTTATAATTCGATTCTAACCCACTACCTAAATTTGGTCCTTCCATTAGAGCTTCCCTTTCTTTTGCTGGTGGTCTTTAAAATTCCTAGTTTTTAACTGACCTTCCCTATTCTTGAGAATTTTTTCAAAATCCATACTGTCTTCTTTATTTCGCACGATAGACCTGATCATAGAACCCCTATTATCCTCTTAAACCACGATGTACGATGTTCTTTTGTTGAGCAGCTGCTTGATTTGGCCTTTTTGAGTTAATTTTTCCATAACCATTTTTGGTTCTTTGATCTACCTCCTTAACTCTAAATTATGTTGCTACCTTATGCTAAGGCCCAAAGCCCTAGTCAATGGAATGGGCCTCACTATCTTGCTCTTGAACTTGCATGTTAGGCCTTCTCTTATTCCCTTTATTGAGCCTAGAGTTATTCCCTTTGTTCAAAAGCCTAGAGTCAACAATCTGCTTCTTATTATTTAAAGCCCCTCCATTCCCTCCTTTTGCATCATCTCTCTATTGAAAATAAATTTATTTCTTCCTCTAAAACAGCTTAGCTTCTTTTTATAGAGTCTCCAATATTACCATCTCCATATCCCTTCCTACTATATTGACCTAATTTGAATTCTATACCCAAGATCTTTTCTTCATAAGCATCTAGGGCCTATAATTCTCCTTTTCAGAATCATTTTGCACATTAGTTGCCATAATTTGCTTATTAACAAGTTAGATATCCTTGCCTCAATGAAACAAATGAGCCTCTGATGAGGGATAAAAATGTCTAAAGTCCTATGTGGGCCCATTTAAGACAAAGCCCAACCAAAAACGTACTATCTCGTTGGCTTAAAATGCAAGCCCAACTAAAAAGCCAATTTGATGGGAATCTAGGGTGTACAAAGTGAAGTCACTAAGCGAGGCCCTACCTCTTCCTCAATAGATCCCTTCACAAAAAAGCAAGTGGTCACGGATTTAAGAAATGTAGCAGCTGTCACTCATCACTTGGATAAAGTGAGACATCTCATAATAAAACCTGACTAAGGTGGTGATCCCCTCACCTTCATACATGAGATTCTTAACCAAGCCATGACCAGGTACATATTCCATATTGACCATCCCGACTATGGTACCTAGCACTAATCCAATCAAATCGGACCATATCATCATTGCTATACATTCGCTCACATCCTAGTCACTATGGGCACTCCTTAGTATAAAAAAAGGAGAGAGAACATTTTTCTCAGGCAACTTATTCTACACTCTCTCATCTCCTTCTCCTCACTAATAAATTCTTTAGTTACAAGAAAGGTCCTCGTCCTCTCTACAACTACTATAGGCTTCATAACTTAAGCATTAATCGAAGAACCTTTACCAAGCACAAGGCTTACCCCCTTAATGCTTGTTGTTCATCTTGCAAGACCAAAAACTCAGTACAAATGAAGTCCATCCCATGATCATCATCATCACTTTGGTCCAAAGTGGATCAACACCCATTTTAAAAAATGTTAATGAAAAAAATAATAATAAGTCACCTTAATTTTAAATAAAATCTTAAAACATAAAAATAAAAAATAATTTTTATTTAATTTAAAAAATTATAGTTGACATGGCTTCACTAAAAGCTAATTTTAAAGTTATTCTTAAAATTTAATGCATCATAAGTGGTGAATTTTAACCTTAAAAATTCATTGACTTAATTATTTTTAAAAATTATCAGTTGCTAATTTAACACATAGTTTAATGTTAAGTGCATTTTTCCCTAGCAAAGATGGGTTATTGTATCCTATACCTTTGTCCAAGATCCATTGTGCACCTAAACCGTAAAATGAACGTGCTTTGTCTTTTTTTAAGTTTAAATGTTAGTCACATGTCAATTTTTATATAAAGATCAATTTGTCCTTTTACCATGTCCCATATTTTATTATTAATAGTTTATTATTATACTTTTTAGTTTAATTTTAGTTTTATATCCATGAAAGCATAGGGTCTCAGAAAAGGATACTCAGGGTGGATAACTAGTTCTCTTACAAACCGAGGGCCATACTTCTGAATGAGGCATGTTTGATACCTAAAAATATGTTCAGATGCTAAGTTTTGGAGGGCCCTTAAGGAGATATTGCTTTGAATCTCTAGGGAAAGGCCTTGGTAAAGAACAGGATCAAGTCCAGAAGAAGAGAAGGATGAAGAGGATGCTATGAAGTCAAATTGATAATTAGAAAGGATAACTAATAGGTCAAGAGAGGCTTCTCAAACTTATAAGAAAATTAGAACTAGATGGTGATTTGCCTGATATATGCGTCCTTAATGTACTAGTCTCATTGTCCTTGCAGACAAAACAACTAGAACTATAGTAAACTCCTTCTAGAAAATTGATCCATCTAGCAAGAAAGTCTCCTCGTGTCTATAAAGTAGATATAACTGATGAGACCAGTCATATAGCTATAGTTCTCAACTCTATCTAAGGTAACAACTGTTCATCCGTATGTGTCTTAAAATAATCAGGTTAATTCACGAGATAGCCAAAAATAATGCTAGTAAGGGCTTATCCTATCTTTAGGCAATAGGGTACTCTTATTACAAAAAGACACCAACAAAGAAAAATTTTAGACTTAATACTTTGATAATTTAGAAAAACATATATGTCAACCATATGTTCCATCCTATTGTATTTCCCAATAAAGAGCTTTTATCTATTCAACTCAACTTCAGAAGCAATGGATTATACCACTTATAATTTATTAAATACCTTAATTAAGCAATTAATAACTATATCAAATCTTAGCAAATAAACAATAAGCTCACCATTATGGCTAAAATCTCATCATCATCATCCATAATCATCATTTGTTCAAAATTAAAATTAGAAAAGTTCAAATATTGTATATCTAATTAGTGTATTTAGCTAGCAAAGATACTAACCACGGACAACATTGAATCAAAAGCAAGCACGACTTAAAAAGACAAAAAGGAATCCTATACTTCGCATGCCACAACTTAAACCATCTAAGACTCATAAGACTATATGTTTACTTTAGGTCACAAAAACATGCTCTAATACCAACTTTGTTACAACTTGAACCCAGGGGCACGTGACCGGTACTAAGATACGGGTAATGAACGTGGCTACCTGTGCCCATAGTAAGCTTTACTGACTAGACGACAAATTATACATCAATTATCAAACTCATTTCAAATCACAATCCTAGACTCATATGTTAAGCAAGCTCATTTAATTATACACTCCATACCATTATAATTTAACATATCATTCATTTTAAATATCGAACCATAATGAATCCTGCTTAACCAATATCCAATGAACCCAATGAAATTATAAGGACTACAAAATTAAATTACAACTAAGATAGTAATACGAAGTTCTAAGATTGTAATACAACTTAATAATAAATTTAATACATAATACTGCTAAAGAAATAAAGCATATTAACTCGATTAATAAATTCTTCAAGAGCTCATCCCATGACCTGGAAAAATAATATGAACAGGAATAAGTGTTCAACTTAATGAATGATACTAACTAATATATTAACCTGGTGTCCTATAAACATGTATCTAATGTTCATGCTAATGCAATGTGTCACAAAAACAAAGAAATCACATAAACAAATTTGGATGGAATATATTCCATAATGCCACACTAAACCTCAATATGAGGAGTCGATTGCCTATCCTGACTCTCTAATTCCAATATTATCTCTTATAACAAACATAACGGTTGCAGCCGTCCTAATAGCACTAACCCAACTGATAGCAGCGCATAGGCGATGAGCAAGCCAACAGCTATCATACACTAGTCATGGCTCATCAATCATCATAAACAAATCCACTTTCCTAAGTGGCACTATATCATCCTAATTCCATCCGTCAACCACAACTAATATGCAATAATGAATATTGATTCATCATTCACAACCAAATGCTAACGTGCATAATGCAATAATAATGCATAATTATATATACATATGTATAAATGCATATAATAAATGCAAGTGCATGAAAAATAGGAAAGTATATTAGAATGCATCACTCACCTACTTGACAACACGTCTAACCGACTTCCCTTTAAAGTATGACTATTGGTGACAGAAAGATGCCAGAGACATCGATATTGAATAATAGACGAGATTATTAGAAAAGGATAACTTGCCTTTAAAAATATAACTTGATGACTCTTAAGATTCTTGCCGGAATTTCCACAGAAATTCCCTTAAAACTAGGACTCTACCCAATTATAATATAGAAAACACGTACTTCTACATAATTACCTCAATTCACAATATTCAATCATAATTCCATATTTCCCCCTCCTGGGGGTTCCAACTCAATCAACAATATAACTATATCCAAACTTCAAGCTATAATCAAAATTTACTTAACTAATTATAAATAATTATCAATTCTCATAAGTGATTATCAATGTTGATACAACCAATTTCATCATCGAAATAGATATCAAAAACTAATTCAAATTTGTTAGTAAGTTCACCGGAAAGGTCGCTGGAAAAATGTCGATGGCGACGGGTAGCAATGAAACTTGTACCAACGGACTCGTTATTGCATGTAGAATCTGGAAATGCATTTCACTTCCTCCTACTCACTGGAGAACTACTGAAACAGCAGAAATAACCTAGGTGTCGCCGGATTCTAGTGAAACAAAAACGTCAACCAAAAATTACAAATGATATATCAAATTGAAGCTCATAAGAAAAGGATTCCATCAGTACCTAAATCGCCATGAATGGAGGTCAGAGGCAGCCAAAATCTACTTAGAAAGCCAGCTAGACGGCGGGTGTTACAACGACGCGTGCGGCATCAATTGGAGATGAGCTTGTGGATTCAGGCTCTCCGGTGGCTACTCTTCCTCCTAGGCTGGCGCATGTTGCTTGACCGGGCTTAGACGGTGGCAAAATCACCGATAGAAGCTCTCTCTCTCTCTCTCTCTCTCTCTCTCTCTCTCTACCTAAATTTTCTAGGGGAGGGGAAATGCAGCAGTTAATTGGTTCTTCACCATTCAGTTGTGCCAGCAATGTATAGATATAATAATAATAATAATAATAATAATAATAATAATAATCTTATTTTAATTTAATTTAAACTTGAATTTCTATTTGATATTTAGAATTTAATTAACTATTATATCCCTAAAAATATTTATTTAGAATTTAATATTTATTACAATAATAATTATACTAATATATATTTTTGTATCAATTGAATAAAATATTTAATCAATATCTTTCTTAAAATAACTATTATAATACCTTTATAATTAAATACATATTAATATTTCTTTCAATTATTTTCACATATCTAACATTTGAATAAAATTTCAATAAATAATATATTTTTAGATCATATAAATCTAAAATTTCATAAAAATGAAATTTCTAATTACACTTTAGTAAATAAAATAATTAAATAATATATTTTCATACAAAATAATTATTTATAAAATAAATAAAAATCCAGATTATTACACAAAGTCAACGTAAAATTTTTTCTAATTTCTTAATATTTGAAATAATATAAAAAAATATAAATTATTTTGATTGAATTCGTTTATAGAAACTATTATTGTTTTTTTGAAAACATATAAATTATTACTAATAACTAAAATAATTAAGTTTAAAATTTATAATAAAATAAAGTAATAATTTACACAATGAAAGCCAAATTAGATTTATCTAACTTGTTAATATTTAAGAAATTAAAGTCAAATTATAATTTCTCTAGCTTCTAAAAAAAATATTTTTTTATGTTTTTATTTTAAGAAGTTTTGAGCATGCTTTTAATATTTTTTTGAATATTAAAAATTGCTCAAAAAGCTTTTTAATATTCGAAAAATAGGAAAAATAAATTATTCTAATTGAATTCTTTTTTATTTAAATTAAATATAATTAATTATATATTAAATAATAATTATTTTATTTTTCCCTTATTCTAATTGAATTCATTCTTTCTTTATTTAAATTAAATTAAATTAATATAATTAGATAATTAAATTATTTAATTATAATAATTACATAATTATTAATTTTCAGTATAATTAATTATATATTAATAATAATAATTTTTTTATTTTCTTATTCTAATTGAATTCATCATTTCTTATTTAAATTAAATATAAATAGATAATTATATTATTTAATTAATAAATAACTATATTGGCCATAATAAATGCACAATTAAAAAAACTTAGTGAGAACTCTTACAGAAATTTATTCATCCTCCATTTATACATTTATCTATACTTATACTTACTATGGGGAGGGGGTAAGCAAATTTACATAAAGGTTCTTATTAAGTTCTTTCTAATTGTACATTTATGATGGGTAATATAATTATTTATTAATTAAATAATATAACTAATTAAATATATTTAATTTAAATAAGAAATGATAAATTGAATTAAAATGAGAAAAAATAAAATAATTATTATTTAATGTTTAATTATATTTAATTTAAGCAAAGAAAGATAAATTCAATTATAATAAGCAAAGAATAAAATAATTATTATTTAATATATAATTAATTATATTGCAAATTTATAATTATATAATTATTATAATTAAATAATTTAATTATCAAATTATATTAATTTAATTTAAATAAAGAAAGAACGAATTCTACTAAAATAAGGAAAGAATAAACTAATTATTATTTAGTATACAATTAATTATATTTAATTTAAATAAAATAAAATTCAATTAAAATAACTTTTACTTTTTACATTTTTTTAAATGTTAAAAAATTTTTTGAGCAAACTTCTTAATATTCAAAAAAATTAAGAAACTTCCTCAAAAACTTCTTAATATTCAAAAAAATAAAAAAAAATTTAGAAGTTAGGGAAATTTTAATTTGACTTTAATTGTTCGAATATTAACAACTTAGAAAAATTTTTAATTTGACTTTCATTGTGTAAAAAATTACTTTGTCCCACTATAAATTTTAAAATTAATTACTTTAATCATTGGTAATAATTTTTATGGTCTAAAAAAATAGTTTGTATAAATGAATTCTATTAGAATAATTTTATATTTTTTTAATGTTATTTTGAATACTAAGAAGTTAGAAAAATTCTAATTGAGAGTTCATTTAATAACAATGAGCAAAATTCTATTATTATATTATCAAATGTCAAAGATTTTACTTATAATAGCATATTATTCTCTAAAAAAAATTAATTTGTTTAAAATTATATAAATACTTAAATTTAATATTTATTTTTAAATTTTTTAAATTACAGCTGAGATTCAACATTGAAATATTTAACTTATTTTTTTTATTCTTTGTGTTATAGTGGAACTTCAATTATTAATATTGAAAATCAGTATTATTCAAATTAATCTAAATACATCATAAGTTTATGAGATATGAGATTTGTGAGTATATCATTTTTAAATTTTATTTTTAATGATTTTAAAAGCTCATCATTTATTTATAAAAATACTAATTTGATTATAATTTATGAAATTATCAATTATGATAATATGGTATTAAAGGGCAATAAAAAGTGTTTATAATCAAATATAAAAAGATTTAGACAATCACCATAAGTGAGTCTAAAAGAAACAATAAGAAAAACATTTTAAGTAAATAACCAAATGATATATATAAATAAATACTTGAATTTATTATATTTATATAGTTAAATATTTTTTTTAATTAAAATCTTGCACAAAATATACAACTAAAGTTTATCCTATCATATTGGAAGGGAAACAGAGGTATGGTAAATGCAATAATAATGATGTTAAATATGTTAATAAATATTTGCTTTTCATATTATTAACAAGTATTTATTTTATATTATAAATATATGTTAAAATTTCGATAATTTGATAGAGAGATGAATGTTCATATTACTCTATATGAAAATACTTAAATATTTATGAGATGTGCAGTTGATGAATATAAAAAAACTATAGAGGTGTACTTTCGTAATATGTTACTTATGTTAATATAAAGTTTAGTTAATCATATGTGTATTATATTACTTCTTATTTTAAAATTTTATTATATTTTATTTTTTATTTATTATAGAAAGAAAGAGACCATAATTAATTTTACAAGAAATTGATTGGTATGAGGGAAAAGAGTATTATTTTTTTGTGAGATTAACTAAATAAGATCATTTAAAAAATGAAATTAAAGTTTTCATTGCGGAAGATTTTTAAGATGTATCAATGATAAAAATAGAAATAATAAATATTGAAGAGAAAAAAAGAAGATGAAAAAGCTCAACTACTAAGGAAAAATATCTAGATCAAAAAAGAGTAAAAAATTATTATTGTAGCATGATTGTTTCCTCTTATAGGAAAAAATTATTTAATTTTTTATTAACAATAATCATACATCGATTTATTTGTTTAAATACAATTTTAATTTTCAAAAATAATAGTTAATTTATTATTTTATGACAATATGTTACATTATATTCTTTATATTTTGATATTTAATATCAAAATTGCAAAAATATAAGTTGTCACAATATAAGAAATTAATCTTTTCATTAATTTATATGGTTAGAATTAATAAATAAAAAAAAGGGAATCAACAATTTTTATATTTGTTAAGATATGGTTTAACTCAATATTTTTTTTTTTTTTTGCATGTTATGTCCATTAACAACAAAAAAAAAATAATTTATAGTTATTCTTTAATTTTCTCTCTATTTACAAAGTAAATAAAAACTAATCCAAAATTCAAACTATTAAATCTTTTGAATGAATAAAGTAATTAAGAATTTCAAATATTAGATTATCACTTAAAGTTCAACTTATATTTGAGAGAACCTTTACTCGAAAAAATAAAAAGACAAAAGTATGACATTTAAAAAATAAATGTAGATAAATAAATTGAATCCAAAATATTTAATATACTATATAAAAATATATGAATAAGTAAAATTTTAATACAAATTGAAAAAGACAAGTTAAATCAAATTTTATATTTATTTTGAATCAAAAGATGTTTTTATTTTATATTTATTTTGGATTGAATAGTTGAATCATTATAAAATAAAAAAAAATTATATTTTTTATTTATTTTGTTACTTGCTAACACTAAGACTTATACTGATACATGCAAGTATAAAATCTAAATACAATATAATAACCACAATCTCTACTGCTTATTTCAAAAATAATATATTTCTTCATACACAATTTAATGTATTGCATAACTTTACAATTATAAAGAGTCAAATTAGATTTAAATATTTTATTTATAAAATACATAAATGTTCAATTTTTTTAAATTTAAAAAGTTTCATTTAAACTAGATAAAGAGATCAAGAGAGAATATCGAACAGTAATATTAAATATGATAAGAAAAAGAAAGTGTGGATTATACCAAAAAATTAGTTTCTAAATATATTATTATCAAATAAATTGCCATTTTATAAGTTTGAACTAAAAGTTAATTGTCACATAATATTATTCAATAGAACTATGATGGTCTACAAAAAATTTAATAGAAATATTATATATGTAGAAATAACAATAAGACAATATGCAGAAAGACATGTCATATTGCCAATGATATCATTGTTATAAATTGAAAATGAGGGATATCCTTTCCATTTAAAAAAAAAAACAGTTTTTTGTGCAAATTTTTTTGTGCAAATAAATAATACTTAATGTAGAGGTGTGTTTATTATGAATAATTATATGTTGTATTGTCAAGACGTATTTGAACATCTGCCATGAAATTATTGGTAAAAAAAAAAGCTAAATAAAAAAATAAAAAGCCAAATAAAAAAATAATTTATACTAAGAATGTAGTTTATAAAAAAATTTTACTTTCTGAAAAAATATCACAATTTAAAAAAAATAATATCATATAATATTCATTTAAATTATTTATATATCATATAGCATTTATACTAATATTTAAAATATAAATATTTATAAATTAAATTATATTTTAAAATGAATCGTAATGAGTCATAATAAAAATTAACATGTAAATTACGTTAGGAAAAAACAAGCAGATGGTATAGATATGTTACATAATTTATATATATGTTACAATTTTTATTTTTATTTTTATTTTTTTTTGCCAATGATATAGATATGTTACATAATTTATACTTTTTATTTTATTTATATTTATTATTATTTATGAACTTATTTTGGAATGATTATTAATTTTTAATTTTAATAAATATTTTAAGAAAAAATATAGGAACAAAATAAAATATAACAAAAATTAAATTAAACAAACATTAATTATTAAAATAAATTTAACAGTCAAATAAAACCCTAAAACCTTAAACTCACCACTGCTCGGCCCATTGTCCCCTCAGTATTTTCATTCGATTCCCTCCTCCGTCTTTGGATTTCCACGATTGAACCTGCTGTAATGGCTGACGAGACCAACAGAACTGTAACAACACTTTTTCATCTACTAGATCTTCAACTTTTATTTTATTTATCTTGATTTGTTTAATTTGATTTGATCTCCTAATTGGTATTTTGACAATAATAATAGGCTTTTTTAGAGATTCAGGGTCGCATGATTGAAACTACCGCCAAACTAAAACAGGTAATCTCTTTTTGTTTATGGGTTTTGTGTTGTTCTTAATCTAACCTCAATGTTATTTTACCTCTTACAAAAGTTATCATTTTTCTTCGTTTCTTTAATTATTTTCTTTTGTTTTTTGCCAATGTTCTATGTTGTTGATGATGATGTTTCCTGGCAAATTGGGTTCAACATTCACTGTTAATTTCTCGAGTAATGTTGATTGTAGTTGTACATCAGACGATGCTATATTTTGCTAATTTGATTGAGAATATGGCTTCTTGGGTTTTCTTGATTATTTATAGATCAGCATGTGTATCTTAATTGGCTTGTTTTCTCATTGTGTTTCTTCTTAATTTGGGTCTGTGTTATTCTTTTTGTTTGATTTTATTGTTAAATAATGTCTGTGTTATTAATAATATTTGCAGAATTTGAGGACCTGCGTGCAGGGTGTCCTTTAACAATCTGAATTGAAGTAAGTAATGTCTTGGTGTTTCAGGTTCAAAACCAGATTCGAACCAAGGAGGGAGAAAAGAAGCGTGCTTACTTAACATTGGAGGAGCTGCGCCAACTTCCTGACGATACAAATACATACAAATCTATAGGTAAAATTGACAGAAACTTATGTGTCATAGCCATTAGGAATATTATATGGCCATCATTTTGATTATGGAATCAAACCTCATTGCATGGGATTCATGGTGTTTTCTCTCCATATCAATCGTGAGCATGTTTCTTCACAGGCATTTTGGCTCATGCATTAACTATTGTCGATCGGTGAATGAGTTATTGATATGGCATTTTGGTTTCATTAGTTGACTGTTTTTTGCTTGTTTTGCAGGGAGAACGTGAGTAATGCATAACCAAATGAATTCAGCTACATCATGATTGATATTTGATGTTGGAAAATAGATACAAAATCTGATGCATCTCCCCTCCCACTTTTTCCTTTCTCCTTTTTTACCTTCTCTGTCTCTCTTTATCCCTGGGTCTATGTGGGCAGGTTCGTCTTGGAGCCAAAGCCAGTTTTAATGAGTGAACAAGAACAGAAGCTCAAGGATAGTGAGACTGCCATAGCCTCACTGCAGGTATATCTTCGTATATGTGTAATGCTTTTCTAGTGATATCTTTTGTTTCTGTTTTCAAATACTTGTTTTAAAATCTAATCAATTTCAGGTATGCTAATATATTGATTTCCTTCTGCCTGTCATTGTCCATTGAGGTCCTCATTTTCCATTTTGTTTTTGTTTTTACAAAATTTTATATATACATGAATGTATGATGTTGAGAAAAAGTTGCTAGCGAAATTGAAAACCGAAGAAAATTAATTGTTACAGTAGACAAGAAAAACTTGGCACACAAACAAAGGACAAGTAGCATTGTTCATACTAGCTCTCGGTTACTCAAGAACATAATTCTCTCCTGCACTCACAAGGGTTCATGCCATGCTTTTCGTAACAAATTTATTTTACTCTTATGGTCTAGAAGTTTACCTCTCACTTCATTCCTGCATCTCATGCTAGGATTTGTATGGTTGAATATAAGATCCCAAGCTATACATGATGTAGTTGCTTAAGAAAGAGGTTTTGTGATTTCTTCTAGGATGGTAGTGGTAAAGAGACAAGGACAACATGACAGTTTTCAAGAAGGATTCCTTAGAAAAAATGTTGGGAGATCATTTGTAGCATGGGGAGGAAAGCAATGGCAATAAAGATTTAAGAGATCTATGCAAAGAGGAATAGATTGTTTAATGTATTTGTCAATACTAATATGCTCTCCCAACTATACTTTTAGTTTACTATATAAAACGATGTACATGCATAATTGCGCATGGAAGTGCACCACCATTCTATCAAGAATGTTAACTATTCTTTGCTATAATTTTCTATGATTTTATAAACAATCTTTGAAACTTAGTTTTGGCACATGAACTGTATAGTTCAAACATAATGGAGTTTTTTTTCTGCTTGTGCTTTGGACAGACCTCAAAGGAATACTTGGAAAAGCAAATGGCAGAGGTGGAGAACAACTTGAGGGAGCTATTGCAGCAAGATCCGGGTCTTGCTCGTCAAATAATGTCCATGAGTGTAATGTAAGTTTGCTGTTTTTGACAGCCTCTGCAGTTTATACTGTGTTTTCCCTTTGAAGGGTAATATAAAGTTCTGATAAAAATGTTTTGGAATTTAGAATTTCTGGAAGTGATGATTATGCAATTGCCTTGCTGGCTAATTTCAGTGGTCACGTAATTTAGTATAACAAGAGTTTTTTTTTTTATGACTACAGCTGCAAATTCTTGGTACTCTTTCTTCAGTATAATTTATAATTAGATTCAAAATTAATTTTTGACCATGTTAGGACAATTGACAAGTTCAAGTTTGGCATAATGAGCTATTTAACCTTGATCTTAGTTGCAGTGAATTTGGCATGAATTTGACAACTTAATGAGCTATTTAAACTTGGCGTGATTTGCAATTGTACGGGGAGTTAAATTCTAATTTGACAACTTAGTTGCAAAATTTCTTAGTAATGCAAAATTTCTTAGTAATCATAATTGACTTGTAGCTGTTGGTAACCATAAATAAAATGGGCTTCAGAAAAGAGAAACCAAAGCAAAAATTCAGTTAAATCTTTTCCTAATGCCATTACAGTTGAAGGGATCACGTAGAATTTCACTTAAGGGAGGTCCTAGGAATATTCATTTCTCAAATGGTTGAAAACTTTAATAGAGTTTTTTTTTTGTGGGTAAAGTATTATGTAGTCTTTAAAATTTACTTAAATTAATGACTTCATATCTATAGTTTGAGAAATAAATTTTTTAGTCCATGAGATTTTATTCTGTTACATAAGATAGTCCTATCAAAATTTTCAATGATTTTCCATTAGTCAATTAAGAAAAAAATATTTTAATATAAATTTCATATTTTTATACCAAATCATCAAATCCATCTTAACCCTAATTAATTTTGTTGTCTCTCTTTCTCTTTGCTTTTTGTCTTCTGGTTCTTGTTTCCATTGAAGTTCTTGCCTTTTTCAATTTTTGTATCCTTTTTTTTTTCTGAAGTAAATTGTTGATTTTTGGGTTTCACTGTTTCTGGGTCTGGATCGGTTTGTATTATATTGAATCTCGTCGGGGTTTTGATTTGGGCAAGTGATTTTGCATTTTTTTTTTTTTCGGAATACGAATGCTTTTCCCCATTGATCTCTATTGTATTTTTATATTTTGAATGTCGTTGATCCTCTGTTTTTGGAAATTTTGGATTCCAATTTTTTTTTTTTTTTTTATCTTAGATTTTTAGGATTTTTTAATAAATTTTTGTTGGGTAGAATTCAAGTTTGTGGTTTTATTTTTTTTTTTACTGTTTTTGATCATGCCCTTTCATTCGAATGCCATGCCCATGATTGTTATTTTGTATATATGCATATATATTTTTTTTATTTAAAATGAATCAAATAAATCCAAAAATTAGTTTTTGTTAGTTTCTCTATTAGTTTTGTGGGTCCTACTAATAAATTTATATACATTTACATGAAAGAAAAAAGAAAAAAAATACTAAAAATAAAATAAAAAATAAAAAACTCAAAATCAACTGGATTTGGCACCGGCACCACATTGTTTTATAATTTTTTTCATTTTTTATTTTTTGACCATTTTTAAACTTTTAATAATCCGTATTTTGCGTTAAATATTAGGCTAATTGTATAGTTAGTTATGCCTGAACTTTTTCTCATTTTAGTACATCAATGTTTTTTTTTTTTTTTTTTTAAAATTAAGTAGTTATATAGATTTATTTCGATTCAATATAAAATTTGTTTTTTGTCAAAGTACTGAAATATATAATTTTATATTTTTTAAGAAGAGGAAGACCAGTAGAAGTACTGAAATATATAACTCTATCTGTTCATCTCGTAGTTTCTCTTTTTATTTTTTAATTATATTTTCTCTCATTTTTCTTAATATTTTAAGAAAAAAGTTTGAATTTATTTTTAAAGAAAAAATAAAGAGAAACTACTAATAAAAAAAATGGAGAAGAACAAGAATACAGTAAAAGAAGAAGAGATTAGGCTTTTTATTTTTTTTACTCTATTTTTTTAAATTTTATCTTCTGAGTATTTGCGGTTTTTCTTTTAATTTATATATATATATATATATATAATATTTTATTAGTGGAGCCTACAAAACTAACAGAAAACTTTATGGCAGACTTATTTGATCCATTTTGAATAATTTAAAGATTTATTGCACCGCAAAATGATAAAAGTGTTATGATATATTATAAGATTTGATTGATGTCTTTCCATATATATGAATATTCTAGTTTTCATATTAGTATTTATTATATTTTTCTTATTGGAAAAACTTCATATTTCTTGTATTTTTTTATTGGAAAAGCTTCTTATTTCTTTCTCTTCTGTACTTTATATAAAGGCCTTAATACTATTAAATGGAACAACTAGAAAACTTATTTTCTTCTCTATATTCTTTGTTCATGTTTTTTTCCATTTTATTTATAACACGTTATCAGCATGAATTGTTCTACAATATTGTTCATAATTTTGGATAAATTGTGGTTTGCTATAATCCAGCTAAGGCGAAAAATTTGAAAAAATAAAATTCAAAATTTATGGTAAACAATTTTTATCTAATTAATTACTATTATTATTAATATTTATGTATCAAATATTTTTTTTTAAGAAAAAAAAAACTAAATTGTTTTTTTTTTTAAGAAATCGTTTGAACATATTGGGCTAATTAATTTGAACAAATCATTTTTTTTCTTCTCTCTTACAATCATTTATTTCAAATCTTTTTTTTTTTAGATTTATAAAGATTTGATATACTACTTAATGATTAATCAATTAAATTCTAGTTCTTGAAGAACTAGCATTATATTTTAAATACTAGTTCCTGAAGAACTAGTATTATTTATAGTTCCTAAAAAACTAATTAAATAAATAACTAAATTATGAGTTTCTAGAGAATTAGTATTATATTTTAAATTCTAGTTCCTGAATAACTAGTATTATTTATAATTCCTGAAGAACTAATTAAATAAAATAACTAAACTATGAGTTCTTGAAAAACTAATAATAATTACAGTTGTTGAAAAACGGGTATTCTTTATAGTTCTTGAAGAATTGGTATTTTCTACAGTTTTTGAAAAACTGGTATTCTGTACAGTTCCTGAAGAACTGATATTCTATATAGTTCCTGAAAAAGTAATTAAAGTAAACAAATTCATTAAAGAATCATTAAATGTTCCTGAAGAACTAAATGCATTGTTTACAAGTTTTTAAAAAACTGATTTTATTATGATTTTATATTAGACAATGTTAATTAATGGGCCTCGACATTACGAGTAAGAATTATTTATACTAGTGTCACTCATTCGAGTAATCAAATAAATAAAATAGACATTCTTGAAAAATTGATATTTTATGTTCCTGAATAACTAATAAATTTGATTTAAGCTACACGCATTGAATAAATTGGATATCAATAAAATATATGCGTATGGCCATAATATTAAAGTAAACCCTTTTATTTTGATTTTTCTATTTTGGGTGTTTCATTGTTGTTTATATGTATTGGAATGATGGGTATGGCCTATTTGATTTACCAACCAAATTGCAACTTTTAATTGGTTATCAATTATAACAATACATTTTATGCATAGTTTTAAAGTCATGACTTATAATTTTTTTTTGACATAAAATCCGACCCTAAATTATTCATTTATTAATTGATTGACTTGCTTCATGGGAAAATGGTGATATTGCGTTCATATTAATAGGTTTACTTGATTCATTAAATTGAGATTGATTCTACTAGTGTATATATTATTACATATCTTTCGGTCTTAGCATCTCAACTCAAAATTTATTTTATGAACAATACATGTCTCATATATATATATATATATATATATATATATATATATATATATATATATATATATATATATATATTTGTTAGTTGAATAGCCTACAAGAAAGTTGTATATGTTATATATGTTTTGAATTTACTTATGTCAATGTGTATTAGATGTGAAAACAATTAGAGATTTAAATGTGAAATGAGATTAATATAAATTATATAAGTAACATGGTTTTGTTAATTTGTGAATTGATGAATTTATTTCTGGATTGCATACATTGTTGGATTTATGTTGGTATAGAGAAGCATAATTAGTGCTTACTTTTCCTTGGTATGATAAATTATGAATTTAATGTTTGTTAAAATTAATATTAATTTATTTTCTGATTGGTCTATTTAGATATATTTTAAATATATGCAAATTAAGTTATTTAAATAAAGTGAAGTATAGTGAATTAAAGTTTGGTTGATAATTTTTATATGTTCTTGAATTCAATGGAAATAATTTTTGACGTGAGTTGTTGATAATGAAATGCATTTAGATGCTAGCAAAAGCAAAAGCTATTATCTACTTAAACCTCATTTAAGTTAAGTAAGGATTTAAAGGTTGAATATCTTACTATTAATGATTTTTATATTTTCTAGAAGAGTTTTAAAAATAGATATAATCACTTAAAATATGTGGTACTACCATAAACTCAATATGATTAGTTAAATTTATATCTACAAGACTTGAAGTCTATTTGAGAATATAATTCAATCATGTTTAAAATTACTTCACAGCTGAAATTATGCGGTAATAAAGTTACGTGCTTCTGTAATAGCAGTGTAAGAAGTGAAAATTTACAAATATTATTTTTCTAATAGTTGCAAAGAATAATTGTTAATAAAAAATCATCAAACAATGCCCACTAGTACAACTGTATTCCCTGAAGTGAATACTATAAATCATTTGGTAGATAATGAGAATTCTGAAAGGATAATTGCTAACGAGAAATCATCAAATAATGCCTACTAGTACAACTGTATTCCCTGAAGTGAATACTATAAATCATTTGGTAAATCATGAGATTCTGAAAGAGGAATTGCCCATATAGAGGAACTGCCCATATAGAGGACACAACTCAATTCAATATTGATGATTTTATGTAAACTCCTTGAAGGAGTAATTTACAACGATTTTATAAGTTGTGTATTATAATGAGTTATTTAATTACTGTTTTATCCTTAGTATACATGCACAATATATTGCGTTGAACCTGCAGTTCAAGCATTGAACTTATAGTTCAACAATTAAAAGTTTGGCATGAATACCATTGTGTACATCATATATACTCTCCCTTGAAACTTGTATAAGGACATGAGTCATAAATTTTTTCTGTGCCATGAATATATTAAATCTATCTCAATGTGCGATAATGGGTCCACAAAAGAGACTATGAATTTATTTTGATGAGGCATATTTTTCGACATTAGGGGGAGAAGAAGCACTTAAAGTGCTAAAGAATGTCGAGAAATTTATTAGAAGGAAAACTCTTTAAATAATTTTGATCCATGTACAAGTTAGAGTGAACCAGAAGTTCACAAAATAATACAGTTGCAACAAATTGCAACTTAACTGCCAAATGCATTTATAGATGCTAAAAGAGTGACAAAATCTCATATTACAGCTACTAATACCCTAGCAAGGGTTGTGATTCCAATTGCAAATAGAAAATCAATCAATCTCACTACACGCCAGAAGCTTGGATAGTAAATTGGAACTAAAGACAAAAATTCGCGGAAAAGAAAAGCAGCGCCACTCATAAAATCTCCTGAAGAGAAACCTCCTGAAGAGGAAGATCTTAGTCAAAGAGCTATAGCTAATTATGAGACACAGACTGAGACAACGGAACAATTAGATCATCCAGATATGGTTTCTGGAGTTGATGATCATATAAATGAAAACTATAAGATCTCAATTATTTTGTGATATAAGAAAGAGTTGATAGAAATTTAATTATCGTCAACGATGAATTTGGCTCAATAGTAGCTTTTGCTGTTACAAGAGAAATATGGATCTATAATCTATAAGTATAACTGAATATTAGCATAAACATGATTAATCACCATGGAATGAGGCAATTAAAGTATAGCTAGACTCGTTATATCATTGATTATGAGAAAAATAATTCTCTTATTATGGAAATCATTATGTTCCAATACTTAATTAATATGGCAGTTAATGAAAGGCTTATTGTACGCCTTATGAAAGTCGCAGAAGGACTAAGTATATCATAAATGAATACACATTAAATATGTGACATATATTTCATCAAATTGCAAAAATCTATGTATGGATTAAAGCAATATGGACATGTGGTATTATTGTTTTGAGTAAATTCTTATTGAAAGAAAGATATGTGAATAATACACTATGTCCATTTGTATTCATAAAAGACCATAGAATGGTATATGTTATTATTGCAGTATAAGTTGATTTAAATATCAATGTGACTTCTAATGAACTCAAATAAGTATGTACCTGTTTGAAAAGTAAGTTTGAGATGAAAAATTTAAAGGAAATGAAATTTTGTATCGGCCTGCAGACCGATTATTAAAGTCCTAATACACCAGTATACTTATGTGGAAAAGATATTTAAGCAATTTTTGCATGGATAAATCTTCTCCCTCAAACACACCAATAGGTGGTCCACTCACTAGAAGTGAAGAGAGACCCTTTTAGACCTAAAAAAGATAATAAATAGTTGTTTGGTCTTAAAGTACCATATATAAGTGCTATAGGGCACTCTTGTGTCTTGCAAATTGCATCAGGCCTGATATTGCATTTGCAAGAAAAATTCCTAGCTAGGTATAGTTTTGCACCTACAAAGAGATATTAAAATGGTGTAAAAAGTTATTTTCAATATACTATTAATATTATAATTCATATTTGAAATTGGTCTACATACGAATATTGGTTATTTGCTTAGTCTCTATGATGGTAGATTTTAGACTGGCTATGTATTCACTTATAGTGGTATTGCAATTTTATAAAGATTTTTATGGTCCTGAAGTACCTCACTAAAAGATACTCCCATTGTATTTTGAGAATAATGCAATTTGTATTGCACAAATTAAAGGTGGTTATATTAAGGGTAATGAAGTAGACATAAACTTCAACCAAATTCTTGTATATACATAAGCTCCAGAAGAGATATCCACAAAATTCGCTTGAGTGACAATTTAATAGACTTATGTACTAAGTTTTTACCTAATGTGGTATTTAAACGACATCATTTCATCAATTAGTACACGCCATGTTAAAATCTGTCATTATCAGGGGGAGCGAATTAGTATATGATTGTACTCTTTTTCCTTAGTCAAATTTTTATCCCACAGGGTTTTATTGGACAAAGATTTTAACGAGACAATATGTGCAATGAAAAAATAGCGCATGAAATATACTCTTTTCCTTAGATATGTTTTTCCCACTGGGTTTTCTAATAAGGTTTTTAACGAATTATATTCATAACGCAAGTAATATCGTAAGGGAATACTACAAATAAATTATTATATGTGGATATTACTTAAACATCATTAAGTATACGATTTGACAATTTGGCAGATTTGTTTACAAAGGCACTCCTTACAATCACATTTGAAAAGTTAGTCAACAAAATTAGCATACGTCAGCTAAGAGATATTTGATAGAAATCATATTTTCATGAGGGGGAGATTTTAATGCGCTGTACTCTTTTTTTTCTTAGCCTGGGTTTTGTCCCATTGGGTTTTCCTGGCAAGGTTTTTAACGAGGCAGTGTTATAGCGCAAATCCCTAGAAGAATAATGTACTCTTTTTCGTTCACTAAGATTTTTTTTCCACAGGGTTTTTCCTTAGTAAGGTTTTAACGAGGCATATTATTTGTAAAAGATATCAAGGGGGAGTGTTATGATATATTATAAGATTTGATTGATGTCTTTCCATATACATGAATATTCTAGTTTCCATATTAGTATTGATTGTATTTTTCTTATTGGAAAAACTTCCTATTTCTTGTATTTTCTTTATTGGAAAAGTTTCATATTTCTTTCTCTTCTGTACTCTATATAAAGGGTTTAATACTATTGAATGGAACAACTAGAAAAACTATTCTCTTCTCTATATTCTTTGTTCATATTCTTCTCCATTTTATTTATAACAAAAAGAGTTTATATGACAATTTTGTAATAGCATATGGGTTTTTTTTTTTTTTTTTACCCTTTACCCAAAAAAAAAAATAAAAAAAAAATAGCAAGGATTTGATAATTGCCCTTGTGAGAAATTCGACCACCACGGCCAAAACGGTGACAGACTGCAGGAGCCAATTCAAAACAGAAGAGCTAGTAAAATTAAAAACCATTCTTAATCAAAACATAATTATAAGTAAAAATTAATATAACATTATTAATAAAAATACGCCCAAAATTTTGGATTTTATATAGTAATTCATGTGTCGTGTTAGGTCGTGTTAACATGACCTAACTCATTTATAAACCATGTATTTTTTTAAAATATTAAGGGTTAAAATAGGCATTTATTTTACTAACCAATTTAACTATATAAGTTAAATGGGTTGTGTTAGATTTATGACCCGCACACGACTCATTTAAATAAATAGGTTATATGTATCGTATTTATGTAACCCGTTTAATTTTTGAGTCGTGTTGAGGTGGGAATATTGTTATTCGATTAATAAATAAGTCATATTCGAGTTAACCCTAATCGTGTCATCTTGACCCGACACAAACACAACCCATGAACACGGTTTGACACCCCTAATAAATATTGTACTTTAATTACTACGTTAGAATTAATATTATAAAAATAAACTAAATAAAATAAATAAATACATGCAAATACTGTTAGTTCTTGTGGTTAAGTTCTTGAATGCTTAAATTATAGTTGCCTTATAATAGTCTTTTTCTTTAAAAGTTCTTGGAAGATTTTGGAGTTTATTTCACTCATGATTCTTGTACTTTTGGAGAATGCACACTGTAGTTATCTAACTGAATTTTTCTTTATAAAAATCATTGAACTTTGAAGGATATGCACATTAAAATCCTTTTGTTAATTTTCTGAGCTAACTCTAACGGCTAGCACTGTATATGTTGACACTTAAGTATTTTTGAAATAAAAAAATTCATCATTGTGCCGCTGTAGCCTTCCTCCTTCCTCTACGCATAACTATCTCGTCTCTTTCTCTCACTTTCTATCAGTTACACTCTCTTTGACTTTCAATTTTGATCAACTTTCCTATTCTAATTTCCATTGAAGAGTGAACATATAAGCATTCACTTGGTTAATCTGGCGGGATATATTGGTGCCAGGCTCCAATTTGGAATTAGGGTAAAGTACAAAATATTTTCTATTTGACAAAAGGGCTAAAAAGGGAAAGTAACGATAAAAAAATTTGTTAGAGAAACAAACAAGAAGGGTGGATCAACATTTATTAATGGGGAGGAATCGACATCCAGGTATGCTTTATATTTGTCTTTCTTATTAATTCCATTTGAAAGCATATTCATTAAGGGATTTTTTTATTATTCAAGTTGGGCAAGTGGGCAAGTGCTTGGGCAAATTGGTTAGAAACCATATAAAGGGAGAATGGGGTTATTCTAATTTACTCTATAACAAATGGTAATTTAATTTATGTGCTTTACCATACTTGTAACAGATGGGTTGTTCACTCTCAAGATACATTATAATTGTGCAAAGGGAGAATGGGGTTATTTTGATGGGGAGGAGTACTACATGGTTGATTTGGATCCAGATACATTTAACACCCTTGAAGTTGATAGAGTTTTGTCTGAAATTGGGGTACATGGCAGTCTGAAATATTGATGAAGGGTGCCTGGCAAGGAGTTTAAAGATGGACTAAAATTGATTGGAACTAATGCAGATGCATATGAAGGCATTGACAGCATCTGATGCAGGGGAGATGGATTTGTATGTGGAATATTTAAGTGCTAATCAAGTGGAAGAAATTGAAACCCCACCAGTGACGAGTGTTGTGGTTATTGAAGAATTAAATGACGCTAATGCAATAAAGCCAACAATACCAAGATACTGCAAAAGTGCCTCAAATGCAAAAAAGAAGTTGCTTCCATTATTGACAGCATAGTCAAACAATGGGGAATCATCTGCAGCTGATATTGCTTTTGAATTGCTGAGAGATTTCAATTTTAAGGAACATGGAGCAGATGTTATTCAGAATGTAGCAAATGCAAGTGTTAATGAAGATGATTTGACTGAAACTCACGAACATGAAGGTATATATGATGCGGATATTAATTATGAAGCACCAAATGATCAAGATACAGATATACAAGATATAAACGCACCATTTATAGAGTAGATACAAATGAGATTGTTATAGAGGGTGATAATGAACTAGAGGACTCTGATTATAACATAGTGGATGGTGATGAAGACTTAGCTGATGTGTTAAGAGAAACTACTCAACTTGAAGTACAACAAGTGAACAAATCAAGTAGTTTATCAAGGTAGAGGGGAGGCCTAGGGGAACTGCAGAGACTGTGTAACCACCAACTTAAGTTCCAATAGAGGAAGAGCATTTAGAGCAAGATTCAAATTATGCTCCAAGTGATGAGTTGTATACAAAATCATACTCTAAAGGTGAAAGATGCCTAGATTTCCTGAGTTTGTGGTAGCTAGGGAAATGGATGATCCTCAATTCCAAGTGAGCATGATCTTTAAGGATAGACATGAGTTGAAAGAAGTAATAAGGAATCATGGAATTAAAAATGGATTTCAGGTGTGGTTTCTTAAAAATGATAAGGTTAGATTTGAAGGAAAATGTAAGAATGAAAATTGTAATTAAAGAATTTATGCCTCGCCAGCTAATATTAAAGATCCTACTGACTGTACCTTCAAAATAAGGGTGGTTCATTTGATACACACATGTGGAAAAGTCTACAAAAACTCCTACTTGACTGCCAAGTGGTTGGCATCTCATTATATATATGAGATTAGGGATAACCCAAACTAGCTTTTGACTGCTTTTATGGCAAGGGTACAGATGGACACTAGGTTTTCAATCAGAAGTATGAAGACATGGAGGGCTAGGTATATTACCTTGAAGAAGATCAATGGGGATGAGGCAGAGCAATATGTTAAACTGCATTATTACAAAGTTGAACTACTGAGATCCAATCTAAGTACAACTATTGAGTTCAAAGAAGAAAAATGTGTCTTTGATGGCATTTACATATGTCTAGCAGCTCTGAGAGAGGGATTCAAAGAAGGATGCAAGCCCCTAGTTTGCTTGGATGGATGTTGGCTAAAAGGCACTTATGGTTGCCAGTTACTAGCTGCAGTAGGGATAGATCCCAATGAATGCATTTACTCTATTGCTTAGGTAGTAGTTATGAAAGAAAAGAAGGATTATTGGGGGTGGTTTTTAACTAACCTAAGGGCAAATCTTTAGATTAACAACTCACATCATTAGACCTTCATGTCTGATAGACAGAAGGTAAGTAACATTTGACAGAAATAATATATGTTTATCTATGTTGTCATATGCTTTGATATTGAAACCTAATTTTGTTTTTTCAGGGATCGTTAAGTGTTATGAGAGAAATGTTTCCTAATGCAGAGCATAAAATGTGTATGAGACACATATGGACAAATATTAGGACATTATTCAAAGGTAAAGCATATAAGGATCTTCTATGGAACTGTGCAAGAGTAAGTCATAGTAGCTGGCTAGAAGAATGCTTGACTGAGATGGAGAAAAAGTCAATTGAATGCAGGGAAAGACCTTGTGAAAACTAGAGCAAGGTATGTTATGTTTCAAGACCAATACAAAGTGTGACATTCTCCTAAACAACATGTGTGAATGTTTTAACAGGTATTCTATTGTTAGGTTGTCAATTCATAACAAACCCACATCATGTATGAATGTTTAACTATGCATACTTACAGGTACACACTTGAAGCTAAAACAAGGCCAATCATAACTATGCTAGAAATGATAAGAAACCAACCGATGAGAAGAGTTGCTAAAAAGAAAAAGTTGTTTGAGAAGTTAAAGTAAGTAGGGACAATTTTGTGTCCAAAGATCTAGAAGAAACTGAACAACATCAAAGAGGCTTCTGGTGACTATTTCCCTATATTTGCTAGGTCACCAAGAGTCCAAGTTCATGGCAAGGGTCATCAATTTGTAATGGATCAAGAATCCAAGACTTGCACTTGCAGGAGATTGGACCTTATAAGCATTCCTTGTCAGCATGTGGTTGCAGTCATTTTTGGAACAAATGAGATTCCTGAAAGATATGTACACGAGATGTATCATATGGATGATGCTTAGAGAGTATACAGCCATACAATTGAACCACTAAATGGACAATCAATGAGGCCAAAATTAAATGGAAGAAATGTCATACTTTCTCCACCAATGGTTGTTAAAAAAAAAAAAGGAAAAAGGCCAACTACTAGGAGAAAAAAGGCTAAGGAAATGGAAAAAATAACAATTGCCAATAAAATAAAAAGAAGAAGGGAACCAGATGTGGTTCAAAGAGCACAAGGAGAAGGGACTACAGCAAGGATGAAGAAGAAAGGGATTGTAATGATGAGATGTACAATTTATGGTGAAGTAGGTCACAATAAGATAAAACACAAAGTAGATAATGTTGAGGTAAACAATGTTTATTGTGTAATTGAACATGTAGTTAGGACTAATACTTTGACTAAATATCAATAGTGTCTTTTTATGTGTAGGCTAGAACACAAGGGCATGGTAAGGCTAGGAAAAATTAAAAAAAGTGCCTCTTCATCAAGACCTAGAAGAACTACAGTCAATTTTAACCAAATAGGAACTAAGGTAATAGTTTAACATACACATTGAACAAATATCTAATTTATAATTATAGCCATTGTGTTTAATTAATTACTATTAATAATGCTATGGGCCTTTACCCACTTCAACTAATCTAAGCATAGAGGCAAACCAACAGATAAACAATAGTCAACAGAGCATTTTGACACAAGCAAGCTAAGAGGAGATGCAAATTCACAACAAGAGGCAGAAGGTAGATTTGGCAATGCATATTTTAGATCACCAAGAGGCAAGACCACTAGAGTAAGCAAAAATGATGGAAATAGATGATCATTGCATATGTTTATTTTTTATTTTTTGCAATACAACTTTTTGATGTAAGAAACACAATTGGAAAATGCAAAAGTTTTATTATTTTTTGGGATGTTAATGTCTATTGAATTAGATATGGAAATTAATCTGAAAATGGACCTAGTTTTGGGCATTTCAGTTATAGTGTAGGTGTAAGTTATGTTTTTTGGGCTATGCCATCATAAACATCTAATTTCTTTTGATTTAAACCTTGTAATGTGCTTATCAATGTATTAAATTAGATTATTTTGATAAATGCTATGGCAAATTGCTAGAAAATATGTAGATTGCATATCTAATATTGTATATGCAATTTGCGTATTGCCAAACATGTGTTTTACATTTGTAATTTTCATACAGCCAAATATGTGCTTTAAATTAATAATTTTGTCACTACACCTGTCAAACTACATAAAAAATAAACCGAACCACAAAATAAAGAAATGCACTAAAATATGGGAATTTAAACCCTATCATTTCATTAACAAACAAGCACAATACATTAGTTTGGGGCACCTTACATGTAGCATATGACAAAATGCACCCACACCTACATTACCCATAACTATCACCCACTCCATTCCTTCTTCAAGCCCAATATGGATGTAATCACAATGACTCCCATAGAGAAAATAGCAAAACTCCATACAAACACTTTCCCAAATTCCATAACCCTCTATCTTTTTGCTTCTTCGTACTTCTCCCTCTCCAATCTCTCTGTTTTCCTCAATAAACTATTAATTATGTTCTTTGCCCTCTCTAGAAATTCAGGATTCACTTACACAGAAACGACACTTGCCCTTTGGAGTCTACAAAAATCAAAGAATAGAAAAATTAACCAAAAATTCAACACTAATCACAAATCCAATAAGCATATAATATACCACAAATAGATCACTCACCCTGTAATTAGGACATTGATAAAAGTGCCTCCCTGGGTTTACCTCTGGCTAAGAGGTCCTTAGTGGACTTTCATCCCCGCATTCGTAAATGGGCTAGCCAAATGTAGTCAGATAGTCTACAACAATATCGAGATCTTGTGATTCCATCTTTTTCAAGATTCCATGAATAGTCTAGAGTAAGGTAAAAGCAATTTCTTTTTGTCCAATTTCAATTTTGATTTCTATCATATTCATGTCTGCAAAGGCTTATTCTATATAAAGGGTGAAGCAAAGTCACCACATGCAACATGCTTAATTCGGATGATGATGTGGATTTTTTATTTTAAAAATGCTTAGGTGTCAACATGTACAGTGCTAGCCATTAGAGTTAGGTGAGAGAATTAATAGAAAGATTTTAATGTGCACATCCTTCAAAGTTCAATTACTTTTATGAAACAAAATTCAGTTGGAGGACCAAAGTATGCGTTCTCCAAAAGTTTGAAAACCATGGGTGAAATAAACTCAAGATTTTGTATATGGAATAAGCTAAAACTTGACAAAAAAAAAAAAAAAAAGAATTTTTTGGAATATTGGTTTGATTTTTTAGAAGATTTATGTCTTATCTTGCTAATTAAGATCTTTTAATAACTATCAAAAAAAAAAAAACACTAAGATCTTTTAATTAAATGGCAAAAATTCTTCCAAAAATATCTAATTATTAGTTGTTTTTAAGAATTGAAGTAGATGTTAAAAAAATTATAAATAAATGGTGTTAGAATAGCTCAACTGCAAAAATTATTTTTATATTGAGTATTGTTTGTATAATTTTTATTGAATTGTATTATAAAATAAAATAAAATAATTATTTTAGTTTATTATATGATATAATTAAGTTTATTAAATTATATTTAACATAATTAATTAAGTTAATTATAGTTAATTAATATTTAATACTATAATATTTAATATAATTAAATTAGTTAATATTTAATATAATTAATTCAGTTAATTAACTTATATTTAACATAAATATTAAAATAAATTTACCTCTTTTAATAAAAATTTCTTCAAAAATTTGAATATTCTTAAATTAATCTAAAAAATATTATTACTTCAAGAATTATTTTTCAACCATATTAGTAATTATTTATTACATAAAAGTACTAAAAATAATTAATGAAATAAAATACAAATTATTTATAATACTAAAAAATAATAAAAATACAAATATTTTTTCTTTCCTCTTCTCCTTTATTAAATGAAAAAAAAAATGCCAAAAAACAAACCAAACTTTTAAACAAAAAAAAATTGAAAAAAAGTAAACAACCCATGTCCCATCGCTGCATAAAAGCAATGGTGGGACATGAAACTCTAAAGGCACACTGGCAATTATAATGCGGGTTTCTCCTCTAACAAAAGTAATTGAGTAGGATATTTTTTTTTTTAACATTTAAGTAGAACATAAAACATTGTGCTCTAATGTTATATTTGTTTTAAAGGAAAAGTGGGAGAATGGATAAGTGCGGGAGAAAAGATGAATAGGGATATATAAGATTCACTATTTGGTTGAAAGGAAAAAAAAACGAGGATGGATTAAATATTATCCATCCTCCCTTATTGGATCCACAAATCCTTTTCCTTTCTATTTGGATGGAAAATGGAAGTAAAAATAAGAAGGAAATAGGCTACTTTTGTTAGTTTATTAAACTATCCCAAATTCTAAACCACATGTTTTAAATTCAAATCCTTGAATATTGTAGAAGTCCTCTCTATCAAAACTATTTATATTTCATGCAAGCCATGGATAGATACAACATATATCAAAACCATAATAGATCTTGTCTTCAACATTTTGCCACTGATGCTATTATTTTAGGATATAAATAAATATAGTTATAAAATTATTTATTATAAATTAATAAGGATATATAAGTAAATTTGATAAATGATAATTTATCCATCTATTATTTTATCTTTCAAACTAAACAATGGAAGATAAAAATCCTTTCATTCCCCTATTTAAAACAAACATATCAAAAGAAAGTAGATATTCCATCTTTTCAACCTCCCCTATGGATTAAATATTATTCATTCTCCCTTGCTGGACATATAAATCCTTTTCTTTTCTATTTGGGTGGAAAATGAAAGTAAAAATAAAGGGAAATGGGCTACTTTTGCCAATTTACTAAACTATCCCAAATTCTAAACCACATGTTTTAAATTCAAATCCTTGAATATTGTAAAAGTTCTCTCTATCAAAACCATTTATACTTCGCACAAGCCATGGCTAGATACAACATCTATCAAAACCATAATAGATCTTGTCTTCAACATTTTGCCATTGATGCTATTATTTTAGTATATAAATAAATATAATTATAAAATAATTTATTATAAATTAATAAGGTTATATTAGTAAATTTGATAAATGATAATTTATCCATCCATTATTTTATTTTTCAAAACAAACAATAGAAGATGAAAATCCTTTCATTCCCCCCTCTTTAAACCAAACATATCAAAAGAAAGTAGATATTCCATCTTTTCAATCTCCCCTCCCTCCTACTTATTATTTTTCATCCTCTTTATTTTCCATCCTCCCAACCAAACATAGCCTAAATCTTTGGTAATTCTTTTGCCTTCTTTCGGATATAATATTTGTTAGTGTATTTAAACACTTTTTTATTTATTATTTTTATCATATATTAAATTCTATTTATATGACTAGTTGTCGAATTGAAGTTTGTCTACACCAAATAATTAAAATACAAATTCTATGCCGTAATTTTTTTTTTTTTTTTGGAAAAGGATATTTATTCCAAAAGAAACATACAGCTTTACACCAGAAACAACCAATCAACAATCCAAAAATCCGACATCAAGACCAAAGCTAGCATAGCAATAACACAAGAACCAAATAAAGACTGGACAACTAACCCAACCAAAGAAACCAGAAAAACTATACTAAAAATAAAGAATAAAGAATCAACAAACCAAAGACTACAACAACAGCCTACCATACGAACAAGAGACCACCAAAGCATCCCATAAAGGCACCAAACTGAACAAATTGAACAGCAAAGCCTTCACTAATGCATCCTTAAACATTTCCAAACCTGCCCCCCACAACCTAATCTGAAACACACAGCGTTGCAAATATTCTGCAGTACGCTATTACCATTTTTCTGAGCTCCTTGAAAGAGCGCTAAATTCCTCTCTTTCTATAAGTAGTACACAGAGGCAGCAAAGGCCACTCTTCTAATTTTTGTCATTCTACTTTTTCCAATTGCTTTTCTACTAAACGAGCTCACCTCTCTTCTACATGTCAACGTCCCTTTATTAATGCCACATTTCCTTAACACTTTAGTCCAAACCTCATTTGCAAATGCACTAGAAAAAATAGATGATGCACCGTTTGATTATGCATACCACACCAACTGCACTCCTCATTGATGTCCAAACCCCAATTCTTCATTCTATTTTTACTACCAGCCTATTCTTCAAAGCCAACCACGGATTGGAACCTAACAAGAGCCCCACATAAGTTTCCACCAACCAACCATAGCAGCTTTAGGTTTTAACTCATCCTAAGCTAATACCATCGAATATTTCCTTGACTTTGACACTCTCCACATAATACGATCTCTGCCCATACCATTTATTGTACACATCTGGACTAAATCCCAAACCTCAACTGTTTCTGCATCCATCACTACAGGTAATCGCCAACAGCCTCTTCTCCAAAGGTCAGCCACAATAGTTCTAGGACAAACCTCAGAATCCTTAATGTTAACCCCAGGAAACATATCAATCAATGCTTCGCCCTGCACTTAAGGGTCAAACCAGAAACTTGTGTCCTTTCCATTTCCAATTTCATAGCTATACATTCTTTTAAACAAGTGCCTGATCTTTATCAAGCTACACTAGCTCTAACTAGCATCATAGGGTTTAATAATACCCTAGAAACTAAGCTTGGAGAGCTTAGTTCTCAGAATCCATTTAGCCTATAAGGAGGACTTAGAGGTCAACAAAATCCAAATTTGTTTACCTATTGCAACTAAATTCCAAGTAAACAAATTTTTAATCCCCAGCCCACCCTCCTTCTTAGGCAAACAAACAGACTCCTATGCCACTAAACACCCCTTACTCCCCTCAATACCCTTCCAAAGATAGCTTTTGTATCATCTATAGCTTTAATAACAACCTTAGGCAGTAGAAAAATACTACACCAATAAACTTGCATACTCTTAAGAAATGAATTTATAAGCTATAATCTTCCTGCATAAGACAGAAACTTGAAAGCCTAACAGTTAATTCTTGCTGTCAAGTTTTCAATTAGCTCCCTATAATGCTCTTTCTTCAACCTAGTAGAAACCAGTGGCACTCCCAGGTATTTTATAGGAAGAGAAACCTCATTAAATTTAAGTTCATTAAGAATTTCATGTTTCAGACCATCATCCACACCACAAAAATAGATTGAACTATTTTGCTCATTCATTGTTAATCTAGAAACCTTCGTACAGTGAGTCATAATTGCCAATCTCTAACACATACTCTTTCCCCCCACCACAAAAAATGAAAAGATCATCTACAAAACACAGCTGATTAATTTGTAAGCTATTACATCCTTTATGGTAGATAAAATTCTCAAAAACCATACCCTTAAGGCACCTTGACAAATATTCAATTGCAAGGACAAATAATAAAGGAGACAAAGGGTCCCCTTGCCTCAACCCTTTCTTCCCTAGAAACTAGCCTTCCATACTCCTGTTAATAAGAATAGAATAAGAAGCAGATCTCACACACTGCATAGTCCAGTCAATAAACCTCCGTGGGAACTCTAAACCACTCATAACCTCCTCTATGAAGTCCTAATCAACTGAATCATATGCTTTCCTATGATCAATCTTCAAGGCATATTGATTTGGACCCCCATTCCTATGGTAATTCCTTACCAATTCATGTGCTATTAACACATTATCCACAACACTCTTTTCAGCTACAAAAGCATATTGAGAATGAAAAATAATACCATTTAATACTCTACCAAGCCTGGTGATTAAAATCTTTATTTTTATTTTATAAAGAATAGTGCAATAGGCTATGGTCTATAGTCACTTAAACCTTGAGGATTTTGACATTTAAGGATAATAGTCAATACAGTAAATAGTCAATACAGTAGCATTGACTTGTTTAAGGAGTAACCCTTCATCAAAAAATTCCTTTCAACTGTACACACCTCCTTACCCATAATAGACCAACATTTCTTAAAAAAGAAACTATTAAAACCATCCACACCTGATGCTTTATCACTTCCAATACTCTGGACAACATTAAAGACCTCATTATTTATAATGGCATCACACAAAGCTTCCTTATCCTTCTGCCCTAATTTTGCACCACCATCTAGCATAAAGTAATCAATGCGATCCCTTGTCACTTTAGTACCAAGTAACTTTATATAAAAGTCTATCATAGCTTTTGAAATCTCTTCTTGATCAGAGACAACCAAACCATTTTCTAATTGTAAGCTAGAAATTCTATTTCTCACCCTTCTAGCTTTCATAGAATTATGGAAAAACTTAGTATTGGCATCACCAAGATTTATCCAATCAACCTAAGCCTTTTGCTTATAAAAACATTCCTTTTGCTTTAATAATCTCCCAAAATATGCCATAATAGCCCTTTCCTCATCCATTAATTCACTATTTAGAGGATCTAATTGCATATTGCCTGAACCTGCCCCAACATCTCCCTATGTTGACTTACTTTAATTGAAATTTCAGAAAATTCACTCCTATGTAACTTCCTTTGTTCAACTTTTAACATAGCCAATTTCCTCCAAACCTTAAACATCTTAGTCCCAATCACATTTGTCCTCTAAACATTCTCAACAATTTGCAGGAATCTAAGGTGAGATACCTACATATTACAAAATCTAAAAGGCTTATTAATTCTAGGAAGAACAAATATGGTATTCACAATGACAAGTGCATGATCATAAACCCCCATAGGGAAAATCTCATATGCCACCCATTCCATCATATCAATCTAAACCGAATTAGCGAGACATCTATCAAGATGACACCAAATTCTTCTATCCTCACCTTGGTTATTGGTCCAAGTAAATGGAACACCCCTAAATCTTATCTCAATTAGACTAGCCTCCCCTATACACCTATCAAATCCCCACAAGCATTCCATTCCATCTCACGTCCACCTATTTTTTCATTACTCTTTAATACAACATTAAAATCCCCCTAAATCAGCCAAGATCTATCCGTATGCACAAACAGCGCAAGAATCCTGTCCCATAACCTCCTCTTATCAACACAATTGTTTGAAGCATATACAACTGTTTAGAAAAATTGCTTCCCATCCAACATCACTTCATAGTGCAGGAATTGATCAGACCTTTCCAACACTGTTACTTGAACCAGTTCAGAATTATACATCACCCACACCCTTGTTGATTCAGCAAATTGATAATTGCACACACACTTCCACCCTCTCAACTTAATTCCTTGCCTGACCCAATCAAAATTCTCCCTCTTCACTCTGGTCTCCAATACTCCTAAAAGTTGTAACTTATGATGAACAATCATATTTTTAAACTTTGATTGTTTAAATAGGTCATTAAGACCCCTAATATTCCACGTGGCTGCCATTTTCCCCTATCAGGGGGTTTTGAAATTCTTTTAGGCCTCAGCCCATCTCCAATAATACCAACCCCATGAACCTTCTCATAACCAAACGCAGAAGGTCCTTCATCAACACCAGTTTCCTCTAGTTCACCCTGAGATTGTTTAGGCTTTCGTACTTTCTTATTAGCAGCTTTATACCATTTTGTTTCATGCCCTAAAGACTGACACTGAGAACATTTCACAAGTCTCCATTCATATATAAATGCTTGAGAGAATTGTTCCCCCTTCTCATCTTCCAACACCACATGATCAGGAAAATATCCTCTTACATCCATTTCAACCAAAATTCTAGCATATCCCAATTTAGACTTCATCAACGTACACTGATCAACAAACAAAGGTTCCCCACAAATACTCCCAATTCAACTCAAAATGTCTACTGACCAAAACTCCCAAGGCAATAAAGGCAATTGAATCCATATAGAAACCTTTGACAATTCCACCTCAAAACGCATTTTAGGTTTCCAGCCTTTAAGTAACAATGGCCACTGAATAAAAGAAAAAGGACCTACATCCAACACCCTCTGTTTGTCCTCAGCAAAGGCAAAATTGAAAAGAAATAGATTCTCTTTAATCAAGTGTATAGATAGTAGACCAAACTGCTTCCACCTATTCATCACAAATCGCTCCATCTTAAAGAAGCATGAAGACCAATCCAAAACTGTGCCCACTAGAGCATGCCTCCATCTTTCTGCCTCTGAGTCTTAGAAGAGTGGAATTTAACAATTTGTTCACCATTTTTAACAACAGGGGGAACAAATTTTAGATCACACCCAAGTGCTCTCATATGATTGAGCTTAAACAAGTCAGCTTAGGAATTCCTTTTTTCCACTGTTACCTCCCCCTTAAGAGATTTACCCAACGAGCATTCAACATTTGCCCGAGGTGCAGTAATCACATCACATTCCTTCAAATACTGATATGGCACATCCTCAATCACCATCGTGTCCAACTGCAAATGCTCGACAACTTTATTAGCATCACTATGAATCTTCTTATCCACTACATCTTTATCAACACCATCCATAGCAGAGGACTCCATCTCTCCCTACTCAGAAGAAACAACAGACACCGAATCTGTAACAATCTCATTAATAATCTCTTATTGCAATCACAATTTCAAAGCAGACGCTCTCAAAGAATTAGGGATTTTTTGACTTTTCTTCTCCATTTACAGAAATCAACGTAAGTTAGCATAACACTAACACATGTTGAAAGAAAACTCAATAACTCCCTTTAATTTTCCTAAATAAAATTTCATAATTTTAATATTATTCGTAGCTAAATGTATGTAAAACTTTTGTCCAGTGTTTGTTGAAAATATATGGGGTTTTTGGGCTTAGCATGTTGTTTTTGAAAAATATATATTAATATATGTCATTTTTTCTAATCAAAGGATCTGCTAACCCAAAATACATCATATCTATTCATTTCCATAGAGAGTAAAATACAGTTTATGTGCATGGCTATTCCTTTCAACAGTTTCAAGCACTCGCATTGAGTTAAAAATAATAAAAGAAAAAAAAATCATAACATCATCTCCCATAACCATTAAAAAAAAAAAAAGAAGAAGAAGAAGAAGAAGAAGAAGAAAAATGGAGAATTGTTTTTCTTCATCTTTATTTGTTGAAAGGTACGAGAAAACTATCTAAATGTTATAATTTTTTCCATAGCATGCATAAACTCAATGGCGGAACTAAAAAAATATAGCAGAGGTGACAAAAAATTAAACTGAACTAAATTTACAACCTCTTAAATAAATATCAGTCTATATTCATTTTTCATCAATTACTAATATATTATGTGTATATAGTACATAAATATATACAAAAATTTACAACAACTAAGTCTTTAATATTTTCTCCAATTATTTTTAGTATTAAACCTATTACAGAAAAGCGCAAGTAAGAAAATCAAAGAGTAAATATTTAAACATAATATTGCAAATTCATGACAAGGAAATTAGACTTACAACATACCAACTGTAGAAAGCAACAATACTCTCCAATCGCGTAATATAACAACATTCGAATATTTATATAAAAATGACTACAATTGGCACTTGAATAATTAGACTATTGCTTTGCAAGGAAAAAAAATAGGTTAAAACTTGCAGTAGAAGAAATTTAATCATGCATTAGCAAAACTACATTTTTGCTCATGCATATGCACAATAACATAGTAATGTAGCACCATTTAAAAGTATGGGTGTGCATTCAATCGGTTTGATTTTCAAACCAAACCGAAATAGATAAAATTTTTAACCAAAATTGATTAGTTCAATTCAGTTTGGTTTGACAAATCGATAATCATTAATATAGTTTTTGCTTTTAATTTCAAACATGATACTGATATGCCCAAGTAGACGATGCGTTGCTAGCTAATGTCTGAGGCGCAAAGTTGATACCCAATTATTGCATTTTTTTTTAGCGTAACTAAAAAATTAAAGTTGAAAATTAAAATTTCAGCGTTGAACTTAGGACCTTTAGACAAGAAACTTCTACTTACCACTAAATTAAAAGGAAATAATTGATATTTCATGGCATAGTGTGTGTGTGTGTGTGTGTGTGTATAATTTGGTTCGGTTCGATCCTTCAATTCTCTCACACAAAAATCAAACCGAATCAAATTTTTGTTCAGTTCAAATTTTCGATTTGAACTGAATTGTTCACACTCCTAATTAAACAGGATCTACTATAAAGACAATTCACAATTCTTACTACTGTAATTTACATCCAAAAAAAAAAAAAACCAATGTACGTGTCAATAGTGTATATGATATGGGAGAAAAAGGACGCTTTAAGTAGGCCTGTTAGAGCATCCCCAATAAACTCTTAAATCTTTCTCCTTCTCTATTTTAGAGAGCATGCCAATAATTATCTATTCCAAAAATCTCTTAAATATCTCCCATTCCCTATAATTTTTTAAGAACCACAATCTCTCTCTTCAAATTTAAAGAGAGAGAAAATAGCTCTTAAAAAATTTTTTATTATTTCTCTTTTGTTTTCTCCTCCAACATTGTAATATTTTTTTATTCTTTTTTCATTTCTTTCATTTTTAAATTATTATTATTATTCATCAAAAAATTGTTATTATTATTAAATTAATATATTATTATTAAAATATTAAATTTTATATAGAGTAAAAGAAATGATATAATAATAATAATAATAATATTAATAATATTTTGTTGTAATATTTTTAGAAAGATTATATTTTTTAACTACAAAAATATTATGTAAAAGAAGTAATTTATATTTCAAGAAATGGAATAATAAATTTATTTAAAAAATGAAATAAAAAGTGAAATAGAGAATGTTATTGGAGTATGCGCATTTTTTTAAATAAGTTAAAATAAGAAGTTAAATTATTTATAATATAATAGAGAGTACAATAGAAAATATTGTTTGAGATGCTCTCGTATGATAAAAGTATAAAATTTCTTAAACTACCTATTAAAATAGATTTAAAATATTTTTCTTTCGCAAAAAATAGGTTTTGAAATTTCATGTCCAATTGAAAATTGGCATGAAGCTAGATTTTTTTAGTCCTTTTTTTTTTTTTCCGTAAAAATGACAATTTTTTTAAACATAAGCATTGAAGGAACTAAATATTTTTGTGACTTGAAAAAATACAATTCATTGAAATAGTGGATCAAAGATGATAACATAAATTTCAATGAACTTCTTGAAATTTAAAGTTATATAAACCATTTTAAATAATAGAATTTGATAGATTAATATACGCAATAATAAGAGGAAAAATAGAGTTATGAAAAGAATTTTTTAGGCACCCTAAAATTTAAAAATCTAATAAGAAAATAAATCTAAAAAGCTCCTTATTTCTATCAACGGCTAACCGCCATCAAATTTAAAACTATGACCAAAATTGGCTAATGCTGCTCTAAACAAATTATTCTCCTCTATCTATCTATTGAAATTACTTTACTACAACTCCATGCTACAAAAATTTTAATTTTTTAAACCTTTTTAACCATAAGAAGGGCAAACAATTGAAATTAATAGCATAATTTGCAGCAACCAAACAGCCAAAAATCACAATAGTTCAAAAATATTGGCATTCAAAAATTTGATATTTCAATTAATGTAAGCATCAAGAAACTAATATTTTTTTTAGCACCCAAAAATATCTACAAGTGCAATAAGCAGCAAATCCACAATTTCCTTTAATTTCAGGCCATATTAAATTAAAATCAACGTCCTCCAATAGACAGAATTTGCATATCAATAGTTAAACTATCAAAAACAACAAATAACTAACACTCATGCTCAAAGGTAAAAAAGTTTTCATAAATTAATTATTCTCTCTATTAATTTATATTTTTATTATTTGTCTATTGCTCTTAATTTGGCTTGTTTTCACTTTATTTTTAAAGTAATTAAATCCATTATTAAGTGATATAATAAACAAAATATATATTTAACTTAGAAAATAATATTCATGGTCAAGAAAAGATCATTGATAGATAAAAGCTAAAATACAAAGACATGAACTTTCAAAAAATGATTGTTTCAAGCTCAAATATTCAAAATCACAAAGCTAAGATATTTATCCATTTATCACCAAATATGAATATTAATTAACAATCTCGTTATACAATCAGGACCAAAATCCCCAAAAATAGAGACATAAATTAAAAAATAAAGGAAAACTAAAAGTGGTATTTCCTTAAGCTCATGAAATCTTATCTTCCTAGCCCTCCCACTAAAAAATCCTTACATGCAAGAGAGAAAGAGAATTAAAAGCACAACCACAAAGTGAAATCCATGAAAAAAAACACCATCTGATATTCTTGAGCATGATCCTCACTGTTGAGAATGGCGATTCTATTAATTATGGGGAAAATCAGATTAGGGATTCAAATAAAAATAGTCAAAGAAATTGAAGAATAACTTCCATAACATTAAAATTGCTAAAGATTAAGGGAAAATAACAAAGATAAGAATTAATTGGTTTTCAAAGAGAATACAAATTTGAGAAAGAACAAGAAAGAGAGATGAAGGGAAGAAGCCTGCGTTTTGGGTTTAATAATAAATACAAAAGTTAAAGATTTGGTTTAATTTCAAATGAATAGATGATACAAGTGTAATTTCAAATGGAGTATGAAAACAAATAATAAGAATATTATTTTTTAAAGCTTAGTATATATTAGTTCAGTGACAAGAAACAAATTTGTGATATAAAAAATATTAAGATTTATTTTTCAGTATAATCAGGGAATAGATTGCTAATATACTCCACTTGACCTCTTTTCTTATTTTTCCAATGCAAACTAATCCATCCACTCGCCCAAAAAGAGGAACCCAAACCATTAACTAAACCCAACTCAATAAAGCCTTAAAATTCATCTAATTGCTGTACAAATCCTCTCCCACTGATAACTCATTGACAGACAATATCTTTATATCAAATCATATGGGCATAATTCATGTTTGTTCTCACAAATCTAAATCCATTGATGGAACACTTTAATGTCTAGTCTCAACCATTTTAGATAAACTTCCCTGATCTTGCCCTCCTCTACCTGTCCTCCAGCTTTTCATCATGCATTAGATTAGCTTTCCATTACTGGTCTCTTCCATCTTTTATGCAGAATGCCTGCAAATAATTAAATAGCATCACCAATTTACAGAATTGAAAATCCATCAATAGGAATACTTTTGCATATGAAAAACCTAATCTAATCAAATCTGTTCAACGCAGCAAAGTAACCAAATTGTGCAAAAGAACAGCGATGAGAAACCAATATGACTTAAAACAGTTTATTCTTATTCTTTTCTGTTTTCTCCCTGTGCTTATTACATGCGGACATTATAATTAGGGCACATTCCCTATTATTAGCCAACACATATACCCCCTCCTCTTCTTCCTTCTTGCTATTAGAAAGTTCAATCATACATAATATATATATATGTATGTATCATCGCTGATGTACAGATGGTGCATACAAATAAGCATATGCATCTCCCGATCAATCAATCAATTCAAAGAAGCAAATATATATACAAAGCAATGATGGAAGGCCACTTCTTGGCCCACCAACAGACCAATTTGGGCAAAATATCATACTGGTGGTGGTAAAAACTCTTACCTCAAAAACTCCTTGTTGGGAGCAAATAGATGGATATTAAAGTTATAAGTCTTCTCCACCTTAGTCACTGCCAAGAAGAACACAAAGAAAAGTTCACTAAAATATAGTAGTTTTTGATATGCTTTTTCTCCTCTTAATAAGTCCCTCCATCAAATTAATATAGGCCGATTTATGCAAAGCAATGTCCTTTTGGGTTGATTCTTGAAAAATTTGCATTGCATCCTTGTATTTCCCTTGAGAGCAAAGCTCATTAATCTGTTCTGAAAAAGCAATGGAATTTGGGTTAGATTCTTGAGGAGTCACATTGGTAATCACATTTTGCACTTTATCTAATGGTAAGGTCTGATCCTGCAATTTTCCCATTCCCACAATTTTTGATATGAACTCCTCAGACTCCTTAACCCTACCTGCATCAACAAGTGAACCAAGAATTGCATTATATGTATAGCAATCAGGCTCTAGCTTCTTTTCTTTCATTTCTTCAAGTAGATCAAATGCTTCCTCAAATCTGCCTAATTTGCAAAGATTTGATATTATTGTGTTGTATGTAACTGCATCAATTGCTTTCCCTTTTGAAATCCATGTGTTGAAGAGCTTAAGAGCCTTTTCAAGCATACCTTCTTTGCAAAGCCCCCGAAGAAGAATGTTACAAGTAAACACATCAGGCTTAAAAGTCTTTTCAACCATTTTGTTGTGAAACTGAAATGCTTTCTCAACTTTTCCTTCCCGACAGTATCCATGAATAATTGTATTATATGTTGTTTCATCTGGGACCAAGCCAGTCTGTAGAAGCTCATTCAGCATGTCTATTGCTTGATCAGTTTTTCCTGATTGGCATAATCCTCCAATCATTGAGTTATAGGTGATAATACTAGGAATGATCTCTTTCTCCTTCATCTCACCCCAAAGTTTTAATGCTTTAACTGACTTTTCATCTTTAAAATATCCAAGAATCAAAGTTCCATAGCTGACCTCATCAACAAAATAGCCTCGCTTACTAGCACTATTGAGCAACTCATATGCCTCGTCAAATTTCTTTTCCTCACAAAGTGTGTGAAGAATAATATTAAGAGTTACACTATTCATCTTAAAACCTTTCCTCGCCATTTCATCCATCATCCTGAATGCTTCACCCAGCATTCCTGCTTTACAATACCCATTTATTAGAGTATTAAATGTAAAACTATCAGGTGAGAATCCACTTTCTTCCATCTTCCTAATGGTTTTTCCAGCATAATCCATCTTCCCTTCCTTCACATACCACTTAACCAGTATATTGTGAGTAACTGCATTTGGCTTCACTGCCTTTCCCTGCATCTCTTCTATCAATCCAAATCCCTTTGAACTACTACCATACTCAAAGCACCCATTAATCAATGTATTATATGTAACAACATCAGGAAGCAATTTCAAATTCTCCATCTCATCTCTCAACTTAACTGCCTCATCAATCCTACCTTCTTTACATAACCCACCAATCAACATATTATAAGTCCAAACATCAGGCAACACATTGTTCCACGACATTAATTCAATCACCTGTGCCGCTTCCTTCAACCACCCCAATTTACAATATCCACAAACCAAAATATTATAAGTATTCCTATTGGGAAACAATCCCTTATTTTTCATATCCAACAACAAGTCCCTAGCCTCATTCAACTTCCCTTTCTTACACAAAACATCCAAAATTGTATTATAACTAACATTATCTGGCAAACAACCGAACTCCCTCATTTTGTCAACAAGCCCAATTGCCTCTCCAAACTTATCCTCCAAACAACACCCATAAATCAAAATATTCAAAGTATTAGTATTAACCTTAACACCAAGCTTAATAACATCACTAAAAATGGTTTTAGACAAACGAACAGAATGCTTAGAAGGGTACCTAACCAAAGCATTAAGAAGAGTATTACAAGTAAGCAAATTAGGTGTAAGACGCAACCTTTTCATCTTGCTGAAGATCTGTGCAGCATGGTGGGGTTTACCAGAGGCAACATAAGCACCAATGGAGATATCAAGAAGGGACTTCAAGGTGCAACGCTTCTCCACCGCCGCAGGAGGGTGGAGGATGTGATAGTGGAGAACACTGGTTTTGTCGGCGGCGATGAAGGAGGTGAGAAGGGACTTGGCGTCAGAGAATTTGTGATAAGAGAGGAGAGGAGGGAGAAGGAAAAGGAGAAGGAGAGGAGAGTGGGAAATTGAGGGAGGGAGGTGAGATTGTGCCCATTTGAAGAAGGAAAGGAGAGTGGTGGGTCTGTGAGAGAGAGATTTAGAAGAGAGGATAGAAATTAGAAGATTAGGGTTTGAAGAGAGATTGGGAACGTAGGGCTTGAGTGATTGGAGAGGAAGTTCCTCTGAAGTTAGGATTTTTATTAGGTTTTCTAGGAGTTGTGGTTCTGCAATTGATTGTGATTGTGGATTTGGGATATTTTCGGGTGAATCTTCCATAGTTACAGTGTCCCTATCTCTGAAATTAGGGGAATTTGGGCTGGTTAGTCGTTGCAGAAGGAGACGGTGGAGATTTAGAAGAAGATGCCATACAGCGTCGTTTTTGTCGCTCTGACGATTTACTTACACTGCCTTCTCGAACGGCAGTTACTTCATTATTCGACGAATAATACGGCTGCAAAAAAATGATTTCGTTGTTAAATGATATGTCGTTTCCTTTAACAGTCGACTCTCATATCCAAATTGACTCAAATCAACAGTTCAAAAACATAAATAAATAAGTAAAAGACTCAGATCGTATTAAATAAAAATTAACCATTTGAATTTTAAAATTATATATATATATATATATGGTAAATCCCATATTTATTCAATATAATTATTTTATAGGATTAATATAAAAAAAGACTCTATTTTTTGGGAAGCTTTTGGCTATGCTTGTCAAAGTCTTGCTAATAATCAAACGGAGTTTGCGTTTCTTAAGCCATTTTACTTCTTCACTTGCTTGCATCTCAGCACCAATTCACTTTTTATATAAATTTATGTCTTACAAATAATTTGGTTTCCCAAACAATAATAAATCCAAAAGTTAAAAGATTTATTTCAATTTTTTTTTAAGGCTTAGTTTGAGAAATATAATAAAAAAGATAAAATAAAATGGGATAGTAGATATTAATTATTTTCTCTTCAAAATTAAGGAATAGAAAATTATTTTTCGCTTATTGCTAAAAATTATTTCTAGTGCCAAAGAATTTTTAATTCTGTTAGTACACTGAATGTATTTTAGAGCACTGCTAGTCATTTTAATATTTGTAACCTTACCCCTTTTGTAGCAATAATAATAGTATTCCTGTTTATGTTTATAATGTTGTGTAGTATTAATTCTACTTTTATTTATTTAGAATACTACTCTTTATGATATTTGTTAAATAAAGACTAATCACCCAAAAAAAAAAAGAGAGAGAAGGGAAAATTTATTAAAATTTGTAAAAGTTGATTTATTTAAATATTTTTACACAAATTCCAACCTAGCATATAAAAACAGCTAGAAAAAACTTTTTTTTTTTTTAATTAAACCTAATAGTACTCATTTCTACTTGTATTTATTAAAAAAAAAAAAAAAAAAAAAGACTGGAAGAAACCCCAAAACAAATAAAATGTTTGTTGTGGTTTCACTGATTTGGTGGCAGAACCTCTCCTCTAAGCACCTTCCAAGGACCAGAGTAGAACTTTGGCTTCATGAGAGGCACTGCTTCACCAGGGTGAGCTTCCCAGTATTTCTCCTGCTCGATACAAGAAGCACAATTCTTCAATTAGAGTCCCAAACAACTGTGATTTCAGTGTCCTTTAGGCCACCAAGTTGAAAGATTATTAAGTCATGATACTTGATATAGTCAGATGATAAGGTAGAAAACAGAAATGATGTTTGAATACAATTTCCAATATCTATAACAAGAAAGGGATAGCTGAGAGCTCATATAGATGATAAAACCAAATAAAATAATGATGACAAATGAACAAGAAACTAATAGTATCATTGGCAAAAAAAAAAAAAAAACATTTAGATTCCTGTATGATTATGGCAAAGTTTAAAAAAATTAAACAGGTGGATATGCAGAGGGCTCTGTGCAGAATTTCTAATAAGAGCGCCACAAGAAAATTAAACAAGTGTAATTCAATAATTCCATTTAGTTTCTAAAACCAACTTTCCATTGGCATCTTAAGATATTTTTTTGTTCTTTATAACCAATGTGTTATCCTTTGGAAGAAAGGCCAGATTTTTATGAGTGATCTTCTATCAGACAAAAATATATAACATCCATTGGATCTACCTTCTAACTCTATTTTCCCATGATTAATTAGTAATTAGTATTAGAGAAATCCAATTGAAAGCATGATAGAACAACCCTTCAAGACCCATATAATACATTAGCTCGATCCTTCCCTACCACTGATGTCCCAAAACAACCCTTCAATCTATACTAACCAAATAATTTCAGACTTTCAATAGCCAAAGCCAGAATTGAGACACAAGTTTCAAAAATAAACAAAATTGACTTCAAACGATAAGGCTGAGGGGAGAAGAGTTGATGAGATTGGTGGAGTTTACCTTATAAAGTTGCTCAGTGATGGCAGAACCAATGACCCCAGTGTAGAAAGCGGCTATATAAATAGTGACAAGAGGAGTAAAAGATTTCGGTCTTCTGCATGGATCTATCATATCCCAAAGAATCGTTCTCTCCCACTTGGTATACAGATAGTCCGCATACTTCCTCCATAGATAGCTCGCCATTTTCACTCACTCTGCTGGCTTTTCTTGCTCAGCTGCATATTGGAATTTGGGTACTCTCTATGATACAAATATATGGGTTTTTTTTGGAAACTAGAAACCCATCTACAGAGCAGCCATGGGTGGCTGGGCGAGTGGGCTAGAGCAAATTGGACCTGATAGCTGCTAGTCCAACAAATTAACAACTCTACTCAATTATTAAACTATTAATTTAATGGCATGAAAATAGCTCAAATCTCAGTTTATAATTCTTTCTTTCAGTGAGTTTGAATAGTTTCTTTAATATGAATATACTTGATATTCAAGTTTGGGTTGAATTCTAAAGACCTCATGCTCAAACAAATCAAAATTTATATTAAGTGCAATAGCAATTGGAAAGAACTAAGAAGAGCTTAACTGCCTCAATTATTCAATGCAGCATCACCTGAAAATTCCTATTTGCAATTTACATTAGATCTCAACTAATCATGATCAAATAAATAAATCTGATACAGACATACTCCAGCGTGAAGTTTCATCCATTTAGAGTTTTTTTAAGTGTCATCTAAAATTAGGAAAAAAAAATGTCAATTGCTATGTGGTATTTGTTATTAAATGTTGAAAAATTATATAGAGAATTCTATAACTGAAAATTCAGTCCACACAGGAACCTCAAATAAATTGTCAACATTTGTTACTGTCTCGATTAAAATTTTCCATAATTAAATCTATTACCATAAATAACAAACAAATAAATAAAAGACAACCACATGAAAAGCAAATCATAAATCTAAAAAATACAATATGAACTTAAGGGAACAAATATGACAAAATAAATGCAATTAATTAAAGGTTCTTTAATAAAAGCATAGAAAAGCACATACCAAAAGTATATAGCAAAGGATTTTTCACAAATCTACAATAAACAAAAATTTTAAAAAAAATAAATTATGACCAATGCTTTAAAGTGAAAAGTTTTAATCACAACAAATTTAAAAAACCAATGAACAGAAAATGCTACCATTTAAAATTGTAGATAATGTGCAAATCAATATTTTCTATTAAAGATATTCATAAACAATTAATATTAACGAAATTAATATTTACAAAAAATAATGAAACATCCGCTAAGTGTATGATCTTTACGATTGTATTATATTTTATAAACTTTATCTCGTGTTTTACACTCTTCTAAAATTATATTTTTTTTTTAATTTTTTATAACTTTAAGCTAATTAAAAAATCTACTTGAATTCCTACAGTGACAAATAAATTAAATAAAAATCTCTCCTTGATTGACAGTTTTATGCAATTAAAAAATATATATTGAGAGGATTCATCATTTATAAGAATAAATCTAAATCCAAATCATCACTGTTAGAACATTTATTTGCGTGCAGAAATTATATTCATGTTGTATACAACTAATTGTTAATAATATAATTTTTTTTCTTTAAGCATTTCCATTTGTATACTAAGATTTATATTAATTAACCAATTTAAAAATATTTTTTAATTAATATATATATTTTGCAGATATATACTTTATAGGATTCTAGCAAGCATTTTAATGCTTGTAATAGAAAATTTTTGAAGACCTTAGAAGCATTACGGTGGATCTTGGTTGGGATCTTTCAAGTGTTCCTGTGTTAGGTCTATTGAGTCCCGCCCTTTGACAAGGTTGATATTGATTTAGAGATTGCCTTTGGAGAACTTTAATTTGCGAATGATTCTGTTGCATTACGTTGGATAATTATTGTGTTTCTTACAGGTCAAACCCGTCAGGGACACTGTACTGCATGCACTCCAGTACTGGAAAAGTCTTCCAGGGCCTGATACTCCTGAACCTTCAGAAACTGGATCTTCAATAAAAGGTTTTAAGGCCCATGTTTAGTCTTGATAAAATTATCTGTTCAATTGAATTTTAAGAAACATCTCTACTGCTTGTTTTTGCTTAAGAATTGTTAGATTGTTTTTCTTTAGTGAATCGAATTGGGTCATTCAAATGGTTTTTTCACAATTCACAACTGGCTGCTAGTAATCTGAAGTGAAGTTGCTTTTCAAGACACACGAATCCATCATCGGAAAGAAACCATAAATCAAAACATGTAGCATGCAAGAAAAATGCAATATGAAATTGAAAAAGATACTGTGCGATTATTTTAACCAATTAAAATGGAATATGATGGTCTGGAGCTGAGATAACATTATAAATAAAAGCAGTAAAGTAAGTTCCTGGAGTTAAGGAAAAGAAATCATGTATTTCCTGCTTTCCAGTTTTAGGGAGCATTTAGGCTATCAGGAAGTTCTGACAAATGTTTGAACAAAAGAAGCATAGAAAACTGAGAAAGATGGCATCTTTTTCTATTGTGTGGTAAAACAATGGAATGTATCGATTCACCTAGCTCTTTGATCCAGACATTGGTCACTACATAGTGGTGTGTATCCATTGATTTGGACCATATAGGATCCCTCTACCCTTTTGTGTTGTCTATGAGATAAGTATTACTCTCAACATAGTAAATGACATGAGAAGATCAAAGCTCCTTGGTTACTCCTGAACTTTTATGAAACCTGTTTTGATCTCTTGATATGCACTTTGTTTAGCTCCATTAATCTGGAATTTGCAATAAATTGTGTAGGTTTATGAGTCCATAATTTGACATGAACTTTGATGATTCATGTGTATATGGTTGGTTTTTGAGAAACATTTCTGCTACTTGGAAGAAATTACTTATGCAATCCTCAAGGTTGTGTTTGGATAGGAAATTAGGAAATTTGTAAAGGATTTTAATTTAACTTCTTTGGCTAAGAATGTGAACTTATAAAGGACAAGAAAAAGGTTCGTCAACCAAACCTTAGAGAGTCTAACTAAAATTATGCTTTTCAAATTCATCCTTATATCAGTTTCACCCCCATTAGTAACCTATTTATTTAAAGCTCATCAAATAATTTAAACTAAAAAATAAAATCTAAATTCTACCCAAGATGGAGGCATACTATAATTATGTGAATTCGTTGTGAGTTGTGATTGTAAATTTTGCCTAATTTGTAATTTCTAGTAGAGGCCTTGTGGCATGATGTTACTGTTTAGATTAGAATTATCCTTTGGATGCTTCCTTCATTTTCTTGTTTTCTATTCTTATAAATTATTTCCATCAGCTTATCATTAATACTCCGTACAGAAAATTTCTGTAGAGGTGACTACAGTGATCTCACTAGTACCAGTGACTCTGTGAGGAAGGATGTAACACCAAATAAAGTTGTTACGGATTTGGCAAAAAGAATGATTCCTTTGTCAGTTAAAAAAACATGCCAAAATTATTAGAGAGTTATAATAAAATATAAAATCTGATAAACTTTATTAAAAGGATTAAAATGGAATCAGAGGCCAATTGTACTAATGACAAAAAATAAAAAATAAAGTTCATATTCTCTCAAACCCAGTATTTAAATCGAAAAAAATACCAATAAAAGCTTACCCATTTCAGTTATTAACATGCATTTCGAAATCAATTTCACAGAAATTTAAAAAAAAAAAAAACTGAGAAAAAAGACATACCTTTGAGGAGGCCGCGGCGGCAGGGAGAAGGAGGAGCTACCGGAGGCAAAAGAGCAGCAATGAGCGACAACAAACTCCCGTGTGATTCTTCTCTGGTGCCGGCTGTGTGCGGTGGCGAGAACTAGAAGGGACTGAGTAGTGTGAGACGGCGAGAGAGTATAAACTGAAAAAGAAAGGGAGAAGGGCAGAAAATCAGAGAGGGACGCGCAGCTTGAAGGGAAATTGGGGGGAAATTAGGGTTTGATTTGTGTTATTTTTGCTTAAAAGACCGAGGAGTGTTAAGCCAAAACTACGTAGTTTTATAGTAAGATGATGCAGTTTTAAGGGTTTTTGAATCAAAACTACGTAGTTTTATAATAAAATGATGTAGTTTTAAGTTTGATATTAAATTATATAATAATTAACAACTGCCTAATTTTATGATAAAGTTGACGGAGTTTTGTGATATAAGTATATAATTGAGAATTATAATATTAATAAATTAATGATTATTCGCAAATTTTTTAAAAGCATTATTGTAAAAACTCTAGTATAATATAAATATAATTATTTTAGTATTTTACTTAATTCAAATAATTTAATCTTGATTTGTATACTACTTAAAGCATATACATAATTTTTTATGCCACTTTCTAACTTTTTATACAAATTATTAACCTATTGCAAATACCTTCATATTGATAATATATTACAAAAATGTTAATTACTAAAAAAATTATTTTTGAATAATAGGGTATTAGATTATATAATACTAACAAAATTTTAATCTAAAATTTTATTGGTATCATATAAATATAATTACAATTCAAATGGCAATATTATGGGACTTACACATTAATACATCATATTTTCTTATCATCACTCATTACTTAATCATAGCATATTATGAACCCTCAAATTTGCACCTTCAAACAATCAACACTCAATTACGAACCCATATAATTAAACCACGCTTAAATCGGAGTTGAAACGGATGAGAACAGAGTAAAAAACAGCGAGCAGTCTCACAATGACCGCACAGAGCACTGGTGACCACACAGACCTTGTGTGGAACCACACAGGGCCTTTGCGGAACTGCATAGGCTCTGTGCGGAACCACACAAGTCCTATGCGACAATGTTTTACTCTGTGCATTCCGTGCAGTCTCGATGTTGCCGTGTGCAATTCCTGAAGCCTCCTATGCGGTTTCTTGCATTGGGAAGCAAATCCCACATTGAAAGTTCACCATTTTCACTCCCAACTCCCTCTCCATAAAAGCTCCACCTCCCTACCTCATTTCCACACTTAGAATTGCTTAATCAAACTAATTGATTTCAAAGCAATCAATATTTTTTTTAAGGCTTGGTCCGAAAGGAACGAACTTTTTAGTTTAAGATTTTATTTTATTAAGGTGGTCGTTTTGAGGTAGCTCTCCTCAAATTAGTCCGAGGAGGTCCCGAATACGCCGTTCAAGTCTTCATTCTAAGGTTGTCGTTCCGCCAAGCTGAGAAGGTGGAATTGCAATCCAATCATCCGCTTCATCCGCCCTATGTCCCCAAGCCTCGTCCCCGTAAGGTATTTATTTTCTTCTTTTCTTCTTTTGTTTTGTTTTGTTTCATTTTTTTAGGATTGCTTAGTTTATTATTTTCGTTTATTATTTCTTTGCTTGGCATGTTTTATCTTTTCTTTCATTATTTTGAGGCATGTTGATTAAAATATGATCTAGTTAAATTGGTAAGCTATTTGAATTATTGCATCAACTTGTTAATTAAAACCTAACCTAATTAACAACTCAGTAATCAATCAATTTGATTTAATCAATCAACCCACTTTTCAATCAATGAACTGAAATATGATAAATGACTAAGCTAAACTAACCCCTTCTCATAAAGGGCAAACTACGAGGATTTTGATTCCCATTCAAAGGAATACGTAGGTTTGCTTGTTTAAAGCATCAAATCCAATTTAAATAAAATATAATCTTTCTCTTGTATGTTATTTTATCAATCAACTCTTTTCTTTGCGATATTTGATTTTAATTTGTTTTCTTTATTATATTGATTTTGTCTTTCTTTTGCAGTATTTTTCTTTAGTAATTGCTTTAGAATAATTTTGGGGAATGTGTGACTTCCCTATAACCCATAATAGCTAAAAAAAGTATCCCCTATTTTAGTTTTGAATTGTAAAGTTAATTCCTTTACTTTATTTGCCTTATTGTTTTGAATAGATGTTTATTTATTTGTTTATTCATGCATTATATAATTAATCAGGCATTTATGAAATTCATTTTAAGTTATTTTCTATTAAATTTGCCAAACTAATTATTTTTCTAAATAAACCTAAAACCTAGTCCCTGAATCCTCTTTGGTTTCGAGTCTAGTGATCTTTTCCTTTAGGATATTAGAGTCAATCTGGGTTTTTCCCTTAATCTTTTACCAAATAAAATAAAATTAAGGTTGTAACTCTTTTTAAGATCAACCAATCTGAACCCGAGAGTTTCATCGTGAGTTCAAACCCAAAAGAGCATTTCGATTCCACTTAGCAGATCGGACCGGTGCTTGGGCAAGGCTTCATACATATATTAAAAGTTTTTTTCTAAAACATATATGTAATGAATTCAAAATATTTAATTGTACTTTAGTATTATTAAAACATAATCTGTCTTATATTATTAATTTTTCGTTAATACAAATTTATTGAACTTTATATTTAAATAAATTGTATAAGTATCAAAAGTTATATTTAATTAAGGTATATATATCTATAATTTTCCAAAATTTTCTCTTGATATAATAATGATGTAATTTAATAATTGATATAATGCCATGTATAATCTTATAATTTTTATATTATCCATATATTATTCAATTAGCATTACTTGCATATAATAAATAAACCTCAGTTCAATTCAGTATGTTTCTCGGTCCTAATATATGTTAATATCTAGAACCTTATCCAAACACTTCATTCGGCCTAATTTGGTTCAAGAAAAGTCAATGGCTTAGTCAAGTTCTTGATATTTTCGGTCCAATTATTCGATTTAATTTGAAACTTTTAACCTTGCTCAACCCTAGTCACTGGTATAATTAATAATATTTTATAAGCAATATAAGTATTTGGAAAAGAATCAATTTTCTTTAGATAATTAAGTAATCAAATGGGGTGTGTTGTTTCACTTTGAAAAACTTCTATTAAAAATTTTAACTTTGAAAACAAATTTACATCTTCAATATCATAAAACACATCATGTTTCAAAGATTTTTCAAGATTAACACAACAATCTTTTAAAATGTTAATGGAAGTCAAAGATAGGATTTTGGAAGTCAAAGACAGGATCCATGGAAGTCAAGACACCAGCTATTCACCAGCTGGTAACATCTTCATTCAATACTTAACATGATCTGCAAACTCAATAGTCAAGAAATCCTTCTGTAAACACATGTATAAACTCTATAATTAATGGCACTAATGGTGTTAGAATAGGCTATAAATACCTTATAAATTCTCTATAAATAGAATAGCACACAGAAATATAATCTCTTTAATATTCAGTATAAAATCTGTATGATATTTTATATGGTATCAGAGCCTAGTTATTCTCAGTTTTCAGTATTTTTTGTTTTTCTACAACACAAATTACTGTTCATTGCAACACAAATTACTGTTCATTCAATTACATGAAATATGACTATAATTCAAGAAAATATAACCATTAGAAAGCTCTCATCATCAGCTTCAAAACAAGACCAACCAGAGATCCAGACACTGCCGCACGCACCTGCACACGCCACTAGAAGAAGCTGCCCAGAAACCTACGCGCCACCATGCACACCAAAGGTAGGGGATAAGACACATCAACACTCTACCACGTGTCAACATCCCATTGATCCATATTCGCTCCATATCATCTGTATGTTGTCCCGTCAGCAAATGACACATCATCAACCATGTGTTTGCCATGTCAACAAAAGATTGCCATGTCATCATCCATGCCAGCAAACATACCCAGCAACTACCACGTCAGCCATAACTGCCACATCATTCGCTTCCATGTCATCAGCCTAGTACTCGGTCATCCGATTCCAGCCAATCAAAACCTGCCACGTGTCATCTCAGTTCGATTTAAATTAAACCAGTTGACTTTAACTTTGATCGACCGGTTCAACAAGTTTTGTACTGGTTTTCAAACATCTAGAACCAATTCTTAAGGTTTTTCAACCTTCTGATTTCATTTTTGCTATCAGATTTGTGAAATTCCCTCTTTATTTTAGAGTTATGGAGAAAATCAATGCAATTCAATCTATTGTGACAATTTTGAATGGCACTAATTATAATCTTTGTACAAGTAGCATGAAAAGCTATCTTATTAGAATTAAATACTGGAGGATTGTCACTGGTGGAACTCCCAAAACTTTTCATCTTTAAGATGAAACTGAAACAAAGTATAATGATCGTGTTGATGACTAATAGAGCAAAAATTATTAGATCATTACTTGGTTCTGTAACACCTCTGTTCTAAGTATTCACATTCAATTTGATCAATTTGATACTTCCAAAGAAATTTAGGATTTTCTTGAAAACAGGTATACAATTTATGGTCTTGCTCATCATTATCAGTTATGGAATACTCTGAATAATATGAAATAAGAATTTGGACAATCTGTCAATGATTTCTTGAGTCAAATACAATCCATCTGGAATCAGCTCTCCCAAGGCAAAATTACTAAAGATCAACTCCATCTGATCCAATTTCTCATCGCTCTTTGGTCTGAATATGAACCTGTTCGAGTATCTCAGTTACACAGAGATCCTCTTCCAACACTAGAAACTACTGTCAAGGAATTAATTTTTGAAGAAACTCATTTGCAAATTGGCGAACCAGCTTCCTCTAATCAGGCTCTGGTTACTCATAGGCCATCACCAACTCATTCATTACAACACTGTAAGAATTGTAATCGATATGGTCACTCCTTCTCTAACTGTCCAACTATCGAGTTCAGATACTGCCACAAACTAGGACATGTCAAAAGCAACTGTCTTTCCCCTCCAACAAGATCTAGAGACAATCATCCCAAGTACAAAATCAACTCAGAAATTAGGTCCTCCAGTGCCAATGCTTCTATTTTTGATAGGGGTGTAAACGAGCCAAGCCAAGTCGAGTTGAGTTTTAGAGTACTCGAAGTCAAGCTTGATCCTAAAAACTCAAGCTCGAGCTTGAGCCAAGTTTTGACCAGCTCAAACTCAAGCTTAAGCTCGAGTAAAATTAATGAATTCGAGTTTAATCTAGTCAAGCTCGAGCCTAAATGAATAATTTATAAAGAGTAAAATGTTAAATACATAAAAACTCGATTAGGCTTGATTGAGCTCGATTAGGCTTATTTAAACTTGATTATAGGCTTGACTCAGTTAGACTCAATTAGTAATATATAAATAGTATAATGAAAAATATATAAAAGCTCGATTAAACTTGCAAGCCTATCGAGCTAAGTAATAGAGAGCTCAAGCTTGACTCGTCTAACTACTCAAATAGCTCAAGCTCGAGATTGACTCGACTTTTATCTAGTCAATTTCGAGTAATTTTTGAGTCGATCCCGAGTAGCTCGCGAGTAAGCTTGACTCATTTACACCTTTAGTTTCTAACAACTCATCTTCTGTGGCCTCTTTCACTCTCTCAGACCTTGAATCCATGTTCAAAAAGGTTATGTCTTTCAGTGCCTCTTCCTCTAACACCATATATGTCTACTTAGGTAACAATCAGTGGCTAATTGACTCTGCATGTAGCAATCATATGACTTCTAATCCAAACATTCTTCAATCTAAAACTCAGAATAACTTTTTGCCCCCCATTCATACAGTTGATGGAAATAAAATGAGCATTAGTCATATTGGAACTGTTTCCACACCTACTCTTAATGTACCTAATACATAACTTGTGCCTTCCTTAGTTATCAATCTACTCTTTGTTGGTTAAATATGTGAATTAGGCTTAATTGTACATTTTGACTCTAATGGTTGTCAGATACAAGATCCGAAGATGGGAAAATTTATGGAAAGTGGAATCAAGATCAGGAGGCTATTTGAAGTAAAAACTCTTCGAATACCTCACAATGCACTATCTGCCACAACTAGCTTGTCTTCTTTGTTTCAATGGCATTTACGCCTCAATCATGCCTCTCTTAGTAAACTTCGTTCCTTAATTTCAAATGATACTTTAGGAAGTATTAAAGTTGTAGACCTTCAATGTACTTATTGTCAACTTGCAAAACAACTTGCTTTATCCTTTAATAATAATGATTCTATTTGTGATGTACCTTTTAGACTTGTTCATTATGATATTTGGGGACCCTCTCCTATTCCAACAGTTAGTGGTAATCGTTATTTTGTTATTTTTGTTGATGATTACTCACATTTTACTTTGCTCTTTTGTATGAAGCATAGATCTAAACTTCCTCAAATCTACATCCACCTTGCAAAGATGGTTCACACACAGTTTTCACGTCGTATTAAAATTTTTCAAATTGACAATGCCATGGAATACAAAGAGTCAAGTCTTTTGCAGTTCTTCCATGACCAAGGAACTTTAGTTCAAAGGTCTTGCCCTCATACGTCTCAACAAAATGGCACAGCCAAACGCAAACATCATCACATCTTCGATTTTATAAGAGCTCTCCTCTGTCATCAAGATGTCCCAAAAAATTATGGGGAGAAGCAGCTTTAACAGCTATTTACACAATTAACCGTCTCCCCACTCCTGTTCTAAAAAATATTTCTCCTGTTGAACGACTTTATGGTAAGATTTCTGACTATCATTCATTAAAAATTTTTGGATGTGTTAGCTTTGTTTTACACCAGCCTCATGAATACACTAAACTATAACCTCGTGCTTGTCTTTGTTGTTTTATGGGATATGGCATAGAATATAAAGGATATCGATGTTGGGATCCCATCTCTAGCAAATTACGCATATCCCGACATGTGGTGTTTTGGGAAAATACTATGTTTTTCACTATTTCTAAATTCCATGACTTTAGCACAAATCATGTATTTACTAATCCATCTATTGAGTTCTATCCTGTTCATGATACTATGTTGCCTTTCGATATTGATTCTGCTCCTCCAGAAATAGTCCTGTCTGAAGAGAATGTACTTGCTTCAACTATTGATCCTGCGCCTACTCCTGAACATGACCTTACATCTGAAATCAATCTCCGTTGATCAACCAGGATAAGAGAAACACCTTATCACCTTTGATATTTTCACTGTTATTTTGCTATTGCCACACTTCATGAGCCTCACTCATATCGTGAGGCCAACACTAACTCTTTATAGCAACAAGCTATGACTGAAGAAATTCAAGCATTGGAGAAACTCACACTTGGAAACTTGTTGATCTCCCTCCTAATAAGATCCCTATTAGCTGTAAATGGATTTACAAAATCAAAAGACGCTCCAATGGATCTGTTAAATGCTATAAGGCTCATTTAGTAGCTAAATGATATACTCAAGAATATGGCATAGGCTATAAAGAAACATTTGCTCCAGTTGCTCACTTGACATCTGTATGTAGTCTTTTAGCCATAGCAACAGTCCACAAGTGGAAACTATTTCAAATGGATGTCAAAAATGCTTTTCTTAATGGTGATCTATCTGAAGAAGTTTATATGAAACATCCTCCTGGTTACCACTCTCCACATAAGGTTTGTAAACTGAAAAAGGCTGTATACAATTTCAAACAAGCTCCTACGACATGGTTTGCCAAGTTTAGTTTCACTCTTACTAAATTTGGCTTCATCTCTAACAACCATAACTCAGCACTCTTTGTTCGTCGTACCAATCACGGAATTGTTCTTCTATTACTTTATGTTGATAATATGATCATTACAGGTAGTGACACAACAAGTATTTCATAAGTTCAAGCATATCTTAGCCAATATTTTGAAATGAAAGATCTTAGTACACTCAGTTATTTTTTGGGCCTTGAAGTTTCTCACACTTCTCAAGGGTACTATTTGTCTCAAGCGAAGTATGCCTCTAATATGCTTTCTAGGGCTGGTATTACTGATGGAAAAATAGTTTCCACTCTTTTAGAGCTCAACTGTAAGCTTACTCCTCTGGATGGCACTCTTTTTAATGATCCTACCTTATACTGCCAACTAGTTAGAAGTCTTGTTTATCTTATAGTTACTCGACCAAATATATGCAGTTCATCTAGTTAGTCAATTCATGTCTGCTCCATGCTCATCTCATCATGCAGCAATTCTTCAGATCCTTCATTATATTAAAGGAACACTTTTCCATGGTTTAAATTTTTCTACTGATACATCTTTGGAATTATCTGGCTATTCTGATGCAGATTGGGCTAGTGATCCAACTGATTGTTGTTCTACCACTGGTTATTGTTTCTTTTTAGGTTATACCCTCATTTCTTGGCGAAGCAAGAAACAGACTGTTGTTGTATGCTTTAGCACAGAATTAGAATATCGTGCACTTGCTGATACAACATCAGAGTTATGCTCTGGCACAGAATTAGAATATCATGCACTTGCTGATACAACATCAGAGTTACTATGGTTACACTGGTTATTAGCAGATATAGGCATCAACCATTTATCTATTACTATACTTCATTGTGACAATAGAAGTGCAATCCAAATTTCTCATAATGACATGTTTCATGAATGAACTAAACATATTAAGATTGACTGTCACTTTGTTCATCATCATGTCCTTCAAGGCACTATTCATCTCTAATATGTCCCGTCCGTTAATTAAATTGTTGATATCTTTACTAAAACTCGTCTGTCGACTCATTTTCAAGATCTTCTAAGCAAACTCAAGCTGGCATCCACTATACCACCATGAGTTTGAGGGGGGAGGGGTCTTAATGGAAGTCAAAGACAAGATTCTATAAGTCAAAGACAAGATTCATGAAAGTCAAGACACCAGCTGGTAACATCTTCATTCAATATCTAATATGATCTGCAAATTCAATAGTCAAGAAATCATTTTGTAAACACAAGTATAAACTTCATAATTAATGGCACTAATGGTGTTAGAATAGGCTATAAATACCTTACAAATTCTCTGTAAATAGTGCATAGAAATATAACTTATTCTCTCTAATATTTAGTATCAAATCTGTCTGATATTTTACATAAAGCATCTTCACTTACACACAAATGAAGAAATTGCTTGATCTACTATGTACATGAAATAATTAACTCTAAAAGAATCTTCAGGAGATAAAACACTCTCTTCATTACTAATTTCATCAAATTTTTTCTATGAATTACACATTTTTCATGAAATTTAGTTTCTATATCCATTCCACTTGCAATTTCTTTAGCATAAATCATAGGCAAACATGAATCCATGTTCTCTATACAACGTTAATAATAGTACTTATAGGATTTAGTTTGATTATTTAATGCTTATTTTATAAGGACTTAGGTAGTTTTTTAAAAAGAGAGATTAATAAATGGAATGATAAATTAACATAATTAAATTCATTAATTAAGTCATAAAAAATTGGATTATATAATTTTTTAGTATATATATTAATAAAAGTGGGGCCTTCTTAAGAATGGGGCCCTAGGCAACTGCATAAGTTGCCTAAGGGAAGAGCCGCTCTTGACTTACACTATGCATAGATGAGAGTGGAAGAGAGGAAAATGAAGAGGGAATTAGTATCTATCTTGTTTGGCATCTTTTTTTTTTCTTTTTGAAAGTGGAAAGGGAGCAATTGAAACTGGTTACATCTTAAAATGGGGTGTAAAAATTTTAACTCTAGATGAGAGGTTATAATTTATTTATGTAGCTTTTTTTACCTTAATTAATTTAGCAGCATTCCAAATAAACCCTTATATATATTTTACATTAAAATTATTGTACATGTATTTTTCTTACATTAATATTACCGTACATGTATTTTTCACAATCTTCAAAATTAAAATCAAGGATGATTACAAGCAAGCAAGCAATCTACAATTATTAGTTCAAAATTTATGTTTGTTTTCAGGAAAAGCGTAATCAACTTTATTTCCTTGGCAATAGAAGTTAATTTGATATCCAATTCAATTGTATGGTTATTTACGTTACGAATCTAATTCTTTTTCTTTAATCCATCGTTTTATGTATCTTTGTTCGCAAAAACTATATTAAATGAAATAAAAGATATGAAGAATATATAGAATTACCATTTTTTTAATGAAATCATTTTAATATATCTAATTCTATTTCAAAATTATTAATAGTGAACTCAAGTTTTTTATTATTTGAAAATTATTTTAAAAAATTTAATATGACCAACAGATTTTATTCTTATTAAAAACTTATTGGTGTTATTCTTATTCTTTTTATTATTTGCTTGGTGTTGAAACTAATTCCATAAAAAAATAAGTGGTCCCACACTACTATTGAAGACATCCATATCCCTTAAGTTTAAGAATGTGATTATTTAGTTAAAATAATATGAGTTTCTTATCCCTAAAGCTTAGGGATGTGATTAATTATTTGTTAAAATAGTGGCAACAAACTAGGTAGAGAATGATGGTAATCTCTGCAAAAATTATATATAAATACTGTTTTGGTCCCCAAACTCTCTCACTCAATTCTACACCATCTATCAACAGTGAGTAAGAGGAAAAGTCAAAAGTAGAGAGATTATTTTAGCTAACAAATTATGTTCGTGTTGCATGATAGTGCTTTGAACATCAATGGCTGGAGATAAGTTTTGTTGGTCAATCTTCATTATATTCGGTCTATGTTTTGGTTGTGCCTTATGATCAAATAACTATAGTACTGTCTAATACTTGGTACTTTTTAATCTTTTTACAATTATAATTCTCGTCCCTTCCATCATATCCAAACAAAATAACACTATTTTCTCTCCATTTATTAATCAAATTTTAATTTGTCAAACAAAGTAATTTGAAATTTTCTTCTTTCCCTCTCATCCTCTCCCTCTCCCTCCCTTTAAAATAACTTCCCTATTGCTCCCTGCCTTGTTGATATGTATAGTGTTAATGTAATGGAATCAAATTTTAGGAACTAAAAAATGACTTTTTCAAATTGTAGGGACGAAATTATTATTTAAGACAAATCTTAAGGACTAAATAGTAGTTTATCATAATTTGAATTGCAAAAATTTTTTATAAAATGAATATTTACTTTTTTTTTTTTAAAAGTAGGATCCAATATTTTTTTTTATCTTTATTATGGGAATGTGATTACAATGAATTGAAATTTAATATTAGATCATGAATTTGAATTTAATTTTCTGTTGTTTGATATTATATTATTACTTAAATGATTGTTAAAAAAGTTATGCTCAAAAAATTAATTAGGTATATGTAGTTTTATAACATATCTCTTTACTTAAAATATTTGATAGAAACATCTCCTCAAATTTAAAATAAATTCAAAAAATTTATTAAAAATATTATTGTATTTTTTAATTTAATAATTATAATTAAGAAATATTCAAATTGAAAAACGCTTGAGCAATCTACCATAAGTTATTCAATAAAATGTTCAAAAAGCAGCTCGAGCGAAACTTGGAGGCATATGTGGATGACATGATCGTTAAAAGCAAGAGCTTTGAAGACCACTTAAAGGATTTAGCTGAGGTGATGGGGGTTATGAATGATATGGGATGAAGCTAAATCTTGAAAAATGCGCCTTCTTCATTCAAAGAGGCAAATTTCTAAGGTGCATAGTGAGCAAAAAAGGGATCGAACCTAATTTGGACAAAGTCAAAGCAATCTTGAATATGCCTGCACCTCTCAATGTCAATGAAATATAGAAACTAATAGGAAGAATTGCTGCCTTAAACAGGTTTTTATCATGGTCGGTTGAGAAATACCTCTATTTTTTCAAAAAACTAAGGAAGTCAACAGGCTTTGAATGGATGGAGGACTATCAAAAAGCTTTTAACAAACTAAAAATGTATCTTAGTTCGGAACAAGTGCTAAGCTGACCACTATCTGGGGAACAATTATTCATCTATCGATAAGCCTCGCAGCAAGCAGTAAATTCAGTCCTAATTAGAGAGGAAGGGAGCACACAAAGACCAATCTATTATCTCAGCAAAGTGTTACATGGAGCTGAGCTAAACTACCTCCCCGTTGAGAAAGTAGCCTACACATTAGTGTTATCCGTAAGAAAATTCAAAGTCTACCTCCAAGCTCACCAAGGCATAGTGGTCACAGACCAACCCTTACAACTAACATTACACAAGCCTGAAATATCAAGTTGAATTCTATGCTGGTCAGTAGAACTTGGGCAATATGGCCTCCAGTACAAACCGAGATTAGCAATCAAAACACAGGCCCTTGCCGATTTTATATCAGAGTGCTCATTAGACTCTGAAGAAATAAATAAGAATAGCTCATCAATAGAGAAAATGGAGTCCAAAGAGCAGATGGGTGGCCAAAGGTCTAGATGGGAACTTTTCGTTAATGGAGCCAGCAGTAAAGATGGTAGTGGAGTAGGCATTGTTCTAAGAAACAACTAAGAATTCTCGCTAGAATACGCCCTTGGGTTAGGATTCAAAACCACTAATAATACTGTAGAATATGAAACCATAATCTAAGGACTAATGTTTGCATACTACCTCTAGTTGCAATTGCTCTATGTTTACAGTGACTCACAACTCGTAGTAAGGCAAATACTAGGATAATTTGAGACCAAAGAAGCTACCATGATCAACTATCTGCAAAAGATGAAGGCTGTAATCCAAAAGGTGAAAGATAGAGGGGTATAGCTATAAGTCCACAAGATCCTAAGAGAACAAAATAGCCAGGCAGATGGACTCTCCAAGTTAGCTACCACCCATCATGTCGAGCTATCTAAAAGGATCTTTATAGGATACTTGGCTCACCCAAGCATCCAAGAGGGGAAAGAAATAATGGACATAGACGAGGAATCCTCCTGGATAGACCTTATAAAGAACTATCTAGAAAAGAATGAATTGCCCACTAACACTAGAGAAACAAAGAAAGTTAAGCAGTGAAGTGTTCACTTCTCAGTCCACCAGGGCGTATTGTACAAAAAAGTCTTTTCCCTCCCTTGGTTAAGGTGTCTTAGACTAAGTGAAGCAAGACATGTCCTGCAAGAAATACATGAAGGGTGCTGTGGAATGCATATTAGAGGAAAAATTTTAATTGTTAAGATCATTAGACAAGGGTACTATTAGCCCAACATGAAAGAGGATGTGATTGCCTTCATTTGAAAATGTTAAACCTGCTAGAAATTTACTAGTGGAAAACATGTACTAGCAATAGAGCAAAAGATGATCACTAGCCCACGACCATTCGAGAAATGAGGAATAGATATAGTAGGTCCTTTTTTCATAGCATTCAGGTAAAGAAAATTTCTGCTAGTAGTAGTAGTAGAATACTTTACTAAGTGGATAGAAGCTGAACCTCTAGCGAGCATAACTGTGGACAAAGTTATAAGCTTCTTGTGGAAGAATATTGTGTGCTAATTCGGCACACCCTACCAACTCGTTAGTAGGGATGGCAATGGGGCAGGGAATCCCCATTCCCTGTGCAGATTTACCCCGTACAGGGTGGGAATTCCCCTATTTTTCTCTCTATAGGGACAAGAGTGGGGGAAATTCTTTCCCTATTAGTGGGGATAGGACGGGGTGGGGATGGGGAGTGTAATTTCCAACCCATGAGGATCTCTATCCCCATCTCCGTGTGATCCAATAATATGATTACATAATTACCCCTAATATAATTAGTAATAACTTACATAATTACTCCATAATATAATTAGTAATTATTGGAAGAATTTATTTAAGTATTCTCATATTTATGTACGCTGAATTTTTAATATTTTACTAAAAAAATTGTAGAACATTTTTAATGTATTAAGAATATTTACATCTTAATTTTGTTTAGTTGATGTTTTGTGGGTTTGAGTCTATTAATATTTTTTAAATATATTTATTTTTATTTATTTTTGTTATTATTTATTAATTATATAAATATATATAAATTTAGTATAACAAAATTCAAATGGGAACAGGAATCTCTGCGGGGATGGGGATCCCCATAGGGATGAGGATGGAGATTAAATTGTCTCCATATGTGAGGCAGGGATGGGGATAGAGATTCCCCGCTAAGGTAGGGATGGATTCTCCGCTCCCATCCTACCCCGTTGCCATCCCTACTCGTTAACGACAATGAAAGGCAGTTCGACAATGCCAAAATCAAAACTTTTTGCCAAGGACTAACATAAAACAGCACTTCTCCTCAATAGCTCACTCACAAACCAATGGACAAGCTGAAGTAACAAGCATGACTATCTTTCAAGGATTGAAGAGGATAATCGATGCATTTGGCCAAGTTGGGTGGACTAGCTTAGTCATGTCCTTTAGGCATACCGAACAACATTGAGACAACCCACTGGGGAGACTCCTTTCATTTTAACAAGTTATCCCAATTGACATTGGCCTACCCACTAAGAGAGTAAACTTTATCGATGATAAAGTGAACAATCAGGCAAGATGAAAAAGCAACTATTAGGATGGCTGCATTCAAGCACTAAGCAAGCAATTATTTCAACAAAAGAGTGAAAGCTCAAATATTTAATAAAGGAGATCTAGTCATGAGATACCTTGAAGCCATAGGCAAAAAAGAAGGAATGGGCAAGCTCGCGCCAAATTGGGAAGGACCCTTCAAAGTACAAAAAGTCATAGGGTCAGTAACTTACAAACTTATAACCTTGTGAGGGGTGGAAGTTTCTCATACTTGGAATAAACAACGCCTAAAAATGTACTATTAATAAAGAAATAAAAGGCCCCTTGATTTCTAAAAACTATTCCTTCCCAAAAGTGCCTAAGAAAAAAATAAGAGATCGCTCTCTATTAAGGGAGCAAGAGCCCAAGAAAAAGAAAAAAAAATGGGAGATCGCTCTTTGTTAAGAGAGCAAATGCCCAAGAAAAGAAAAAAAATAGGAGATCGCTCTCACTTGAGGGAGTAAGTGCCCAAGAAAAAATGGGAGATCGCTCTTTATTGAGGGAGCAAGTGCCTAAGAAAAAAAAAAGGGAGATCACTCTCTATGGAGAGAGCAAGCGCCCAAAGAAAAAAGAAAGGAGGGGAGATTGCTCTCCAAAAAGGAAAAAGATATACCACTCCTAATCAATAAGAATAAAATGTTAATAGAACCTGGAACAACTCGTAAAAATTTAAGTGAGCACTAAAAAAGATATGTAAATCACTCACTAGTGAGGTGGAAACTTCGACGAGTCTCTAAACAAGATAGAATTTTTCAAAGGCAAGTCATTAAGAAAATATCAAGAAATTGAAATAAAGTCAAGCCATTACAAAACTAATGCTAAAGTGTTAGTTGAATTGTTTCAGCATGAACAAAGGAAACCAGATAGAAGAAACAGTTGGAGTTTTATCGCCAAAGCATAAAAATTTATAGTTGTTCAATAAACAGTTGGAGTTTCATTGCCAAAGGATAAAAATTTACAATTGTTTCAATACAAAATTATCCTCAAGATGGTACAAAAAAAAAATCATCATCATGAAGATGGAAGAGTCCGAATAGCTAGAGGATGGCTCTGAGGAAGAACCAAACTGGAGGAGACCAGAGACAATGACGAGCTGGGTATGAATACCTACTTCGACACATGGGTTAAAACCTTTAGAAACTTGGCAACATAGGCATCGATTGCCAAGTTGTAAAACTGAATGGCTTGGGCCCCTGAGTCTATGGTAAGCTGATGCCTATAATCGAGAGAAGCCAAGTAATCCTTTATGAGGGTAGCCTTCTCCTCTTCTACCTTTTTGCAAAGGCACTCAGAACCTTGAAGTTTAGTCTTAAGGTCCTACACTTGCTTCTCAACCACTTAAAAATTCTTCATCAAAACTGGGTAGTCTTGAGCTTGCTCCTTAAAGTCAACTAGTTTGGCTTGTGTTTTCTTAGCTTCAGCTCGCAACATACCCACTAGCCTTTGGCAATCTTAGAGTTTGGTGTCTTTTGCTTTCACCTCCATTTCTAGATTAGCGATTTGGGAGTTGGCATTGGCAATAATGCATTCCAGCTCCTTAGATTTCTTGGCAAGAAGGCCCTTGAAGCGATCCCTCTCAATAGCGAGTCTATTTGTTTTGCTCCATAGCCCTTCTAGCTTAGTCAAATCCACTTGCTTCTTCTTCTCCTCTTCTAAGGCAACCCAAAGCAAGGAGACCTCTTTGTTTAGACTTTTAATAGTGCTCTATGATGAATACTAAAGATCAAAGAGGGCTGCTTGTTGCCTTGTTATCACGCCGTGATTGGAGGAGAGAGTTCAACGCACCACAGATTGATACCTAGTGAACTCACTTAACTTCTCTCCAAAAATCTTGTTAATTTGTGTCAACTAGAAAAAGAGAAGTATAATAAGACAAAAAAAAAATAAAAGAGAGAAAGAGACAAGCTAATCAGTACCTCTTCCAAGGTAGCATCTGTTTCCAACAATAGCTGCTACGAAAAGATGAGCTCAATTGTCAAAAGGGCTTTAGAACTTGGCAACTCTGGCCTAGCAAGGAGCTCATCATAAGCGGTCTCATCCTGGTGAGTAGTTACCACCTCGACAGAAGGGGTATGATATTGAACCACTACCACCTCACTTCGACTACAGCCTTTATGGCTTCTGAGCAAACTGGGTCTCCCCCTTCAACATTTATGGCAGGAAGAGCAAAACCAATGGCCTCAAGGGGTGAGTTAACTTATTAATTTCCCTCTTCTTCAAGCACCCCCACTTTGGTCCCAACATTTTCAGTAGGAGGAGACTCAGCATTTAAATTATCATCTAGAAGGAGGTCTGGATCAGAGATGGAAATGGCAAAAGTAGGGACAAAGATATCGACTTGCCCCATCTATTCTAGCAAATCATCCAAAGATATCGACTAAATTGTTGGCCCACTAAAAGCAATAGGGGCCATGCACTCAGCCACTAAAATGAAGAAAAAGGAAAAGGAAGTAAAGAATTATATAAAAAAAAAGAAGGAAATAATTTTTTTTTTTACCTATTTGAGGCTCAACCGAAGGTTTAGTAGGTGGGGAAGAAATCCTCTCCATTAATGATCTGGTATCCTCATAAGCTATCTCTCAAGCCGGCACCCCTTTTTAGACTTGTTCGACTATCAAATAAAAAAATTTGCTGTTAAAAAGAAAGTTCTTAGAGGAGTCAAAGGCAGTTCATTTAGAGGAAGAGGAAGAATCAACTGCTACTCAGCAGATGAGGCAATTTATGGTCAAATCGTCCTGCCCGTCGCTAGTTTCCAATACATTGATTATAGGACCTGCTGGCAGTATGCCCACATAACTGGTGCCCTTAGTCGTGGGTTGTGTTTTTGATTTTGAACCCTCAGCAGCAGAGGATTTATGGGTTCTTTTATTTTTCTTGAGCTTCTCCTTCTCGAGGGATGCCTTCCTCTTTCCCCCGACTGAGGACTCTATCCCCCAATCTATAACAATAGCAGCTTTGATTTGTCCGATTCGTTCATCTAGCATTGGTAAGAACACAACTTCATTATAGGGCAGGGGCTCCAAATTCTTCTTGAGATCCCGAATCTTCTTATAGGTATTGTCTTTATTCGTGATATAAACTACAAAAATAAACAAACTCGGGATTATTAAAAATAAAGAATTACAGAATAAAGAAACACATAAATAAGAGGTGAGAAACTCACCCCTCAGTTCATTAATGACGAAGCACATAGTCTTACCTTGGGCATCCTTTATTTGAGGGGCGAAGTCGAGACTCACCATGTCATAAGAATAATTATCCTTAATAAGAGTCAGCATGGTGATGATCTCCTAAGACAAAAGGTTGCTAGGAATGTCAAGCAACCCATATACATCAAGAACTTAAAGGTTACTACGAACGCCAAAACCCTTACCACCTCAATATTTCTCTTTTATTCTATAGTGGCAAAATTTGTGTGTCAGTTTGCCACCTTGTTTGGCTTTCCTAATACACCATCCTTGGTGATCTCCAGAAAGAGTGAATCTAAAGAAACATTTGAAAATGCGAGGTGTAGGACGAAACCCTAAGGCCTTGCAAACCACCTCGAACTAGTGGAAAAATTGGCTTTCCAAAGGCCTTGCAAACCACCAAAAACAATCCTAGTTAAACAGAAAGGAAGGATTACTCAAAATGTGCTGAGTAGCTCGCTTTTAAATTTATTTCAAGTGAAGCACACATGCTACTGACTTTGCTGAAACAGAGGGCCACTAATGAGGGACTAAATAAGTCGAGACTAGGCTCATGCCCAATCAGTAATACATAACCAATAAAGCCCAGCTCAAAGAAGAGTAATCCATTTTTTACTCGCATTAGGTGTCCTAAGCAAACTAGTCAAAGTAGCATGAGTTCAGTATCCAGTTCGAATTCAAATCTCCTGCTTATTATCTAAACAAAGTTAAGACTTACTATTTATAAATACCTCAATTGTAAAGCCTAAGAGGCAAATTTGATTACATTCTATAAAACTTCTAGCAAATTATCACATTCCCATTCATTCTTGCATCATTCAATTCCCCTTAAATTCAGCACATATTATTATTCTTTATTTGGTCAAAATTAGCTCAATCATAATACATATTGCTTAAAGATATTTAGGTCAATTCAAACTTATTTAAATATTTAAGAAAATTTAAGAATTATTTTAGATACTAAAATACTAAAAACTTTATGTAAAATAATAAAATATATAAATCCAATAGTTTGAGTAGAGTATGGGTAGGGTACTACACTATCCGACCAACCCAAACTGAACTCTATTTTTTTGTGGTATGGATAAATTACCTTGTCAACCTAGGTATTACCTACTTTGACCGAGTAAGGTTTATGTGGTTACTTATAGGTAGGGTACAAATTGTCATTTTTATAAAGGAATTGAAAGGTATGTCTTATTATAATTTTTGAATTTATTTTATTATTGTTATGTTAATTATTAATTGCAGGTCAATTTCCATGTTAATATTTTATACATCTATTATTTTCTTATAATATCATTGTAGGTTGTAGCATTATATATTTTTATTAGTTTTGATAAACTTGATTTTTTTGACATATTATAACTTAATTTCCTTTCCTCCAAAAAATCAATAATCTTTTCAGTGTCTATATGTATCATTATTTTAAAAAACGTACCGATAACCAAACAGGATAGATTTATAGAATACATCAATTTTTTCTTTATTTCAATAAAAAGTCTATTATATGTCACATGAGAATTAAAATGCATTATTTGTGAATTTAATATTAATGTTAATTCAATATTAATTGTATGTAATTGAATTATTATATAATATCGTATTATATCATAAGTTCAAAAAATCTTTAATTGAATAGTTATATCAATAAATATCTAATTTATAAAATATATTAATTTTTTTCTTTATTTCAACAAAAGGCTTATTATATATTCACATTAGGATTAGTGTATCACTTGTGAATTTAATATTAATGTTATTTCAATATTAATTCTCCAAAAATTTTAAATTTACTAATTTCACTTTTTAATATATTGATTTATAGTTTTATATGCTGTAGGTTTATAATTTTTTTTATTTGCTTAATGCAAGTATTTTTTATAATATTGATTTATTTATAATTAATAAATAAATAGTGTATTAATTTATTTTAAGGGTATCAACAAAATTATCATTCGATTTTTGCTTTTTTAATAAGTATAAAAGTTAATTTCACATTATTTTTATATAAAAAAAACTAATTTTAAATGAAAATAAATAAATTATAATTCATTATACAAATTTTTTAATTTTTGTGAGCATAAAATTGATTTTCAGTTTTGTTCAAAATCAATTATAATTTTCTAATGAAAACTTGAAAACATAATATACGTGATTAAATAAACTGAAAACTAAAAACATTCATTATATTATAGATGATTTTCAATTTTGATTCATCTTGAATCTCTTCTGCTATAAAAATTTTAAGTAAATTCAAGTGTTTATCAAAAAAACAAAATTAATTTTTTTAAAAATAACATACCATTATAAATAAAATTTTGACATTTGATAATAAAATAATAAAATTTTATTCATTATTATTAAATAAATTTTTAATTAGTGTACATTCTTTTTCTGCTATATCTTTTTATATGATCAAAAGTAATTTTTTTTAATCTACAATAGAATTATCTCAAAGTCAAATTAAAATTTATCTAATTTGTTAACATTCGAACAATCAAAGTTAAATTGGAATTTCTCTAACCTATTAATATTTGAAATTTATTTAATTAATAAATAACTATATTGCCCATCATAAATGCACAATTAAAAAAAAACTTAGTGAGAAATTCTTACGTAAATTTACTTATCCCCTCTTCCATATATATATATATATATATATGGGTGTGTATTATGTACACATATATATATGTATATATAATATACACATATATATATGTGTACATAATACACAACCGTGTATATATATATATATATATGTGTGTGTGTGTGTGTGTGTGTGTGTGTGTGTGTGTGGACACACATAACACATATCTATCTCTCTTTCTCTCTCTATATATGTAAATCTCCCAAACTTTCCAAGATTGCATTTTATTTTTGTATCTTTTGCATATTTTTTCAAAATATATACATTTAATTTTCTCTATATATATATATACATACATACATGCTGATTGGCAATGTTGAAGCCCTTTCGATTGAAAATTTTAAAATGTTAATTTGGCATCCATTACTTTAAATATTATATTTCTTATTTTGAATATTCAATAATATCATAATTATGGCATCCAAAAATTTAAAAAAATCTATATATTGAACCACAAATTTAGTTTTTTTTTTTTAATTATTCTTTCAATTTTAAAGGCTTATTACACCTTTGTTAATAAAGATTCAAGCTTTTCAATGATAGGATTTTGGCTAGAAACATATAGCTTTAGTGTGAACTTTTAACCTTAAGAGACGGCATTGCATATATGGCTTTTGTACGATGTCTCTCATTTAATAATTATAAATTTATTATATAATTAATTATATATTAAATATTAATTCCTTCAAAAAAATAAATATTTTTTTTATTTTTTAGTGTAATTAAATTTATTTTTTTATTTAAATTAAATATAATTAAATATTAAATATAATTAATTACATATTAAATAATAATTATTTTATTTTTTCTTATTCTAATTGAATATATCTTTTATTATTTAAATTAACTATAATTTTTTTATTTAATTAATATATAACTATGTTACTTATCATAAATACACAATTAGAAATAATTTAGTGGGAGACAAATTATATCATGGATTTAAGATCATGATGCATTATAGTCCTAAAGTGCATGTTAATTATTATATATGTAAGAAAAGTGTCAAAAAAAAGTGGTTGATGTTGCTTATTAACATTTTAGCCATTACTTTAAAGCCTCAAGTTCGATCCTCAACAATATTATTTGTTTTTTTTTTAAGTTATTCTTGGTTTTTTTTTTTAATTTTTTTTTTACTTTTTTTTTGTTCTTTATTTCTTTCTTTTTTACTTATTCTTTGTTTTTTCAGTTGTTTTATTTTATTTTTGCTTTTTTTTTTGTAATATTTGCCATTAAAATTATATTTATTTTATTTTATTTCTTTAAGAAAAATTACATTAATGATTGATTTTTTTATTTAATTATTCTAATTAAATTTATATTAATTTTTATAAGAAGAAATTACATTAATGGTTTGAATATTTTTTATTTAGTTCTCATAATGATAATTAATTTTAATATAATAAATATCAATAAAATAAAGAACTAAATTTTTATTTTTCAATGTAATTTTTATTATTATATTTTAACATTATATGGGTAATTTTTTTAAATAGTTTTGAGAATAATTTTACATTTGTATAAAATATCATGTTTATCTTTTATACGATAATGAATTTTCATTATCAGGAATATTCATATATGATAAGTTGTAAATTTATTAAATAGAAAAACATAAATTCATTAGTAGTACGATGTAAGTTCATTAGAAATTCACTGTTAAATATAGTTATAAGTAATAAGATCATTAAGTATTACTTATAGATTTATCAAATATAATGTGTAAGTTCATTATTTGTAAACTGTAAATTCATCAGTCAACACATAAACCTATTTTTTAGTTTATGAGTTTATGAATTATAATATATGAATCTCAAGTATATTTGTGATGAACTTTTAAGTTATAATTTATGAACTTTTTATTTTTAAACTATGAACATGTAGTTATAACCAATAGGATCATTAAATATTGCTTATACGTTTATTAAATATAAGGTGCAAGTTCATCATTTATAAATTGTAAATTTATTGGTTAACATATGTATCTGTTTTTTAGTTTATGAATTTATAAATTATAATCTATGAATCTCAAGTATATTTGTAATGAATATTTAAGTTATAATTTATGAATCTTTTGTCTTTAAACTATGAACTTGTAGTTATAAACAATATGATCATTAAGCATCACTTGTATGTTCATCAAATATAAGGTACAAGTTTATCATTTGTGAATTATAAATCCATTAATATTTGGCAAAAAAATTATAAATTCATCAATTAACACATGAATCTGTTTTATAGTTTATAAATTTATGAACTATAATCTACGAACCTCATGTATATCTGTAATGAATCTTTAAGTTATAATTTATAAACATTTTATTTTCAAACTGTGAATCTATAGTTATTTTATTAATTTCGGGACTATAACATATAAATTTCAGATATACATATAATGGACTTATAGTTTATAATTTATCATTCTGTTGTTTTTAACTTACAAATCTGCAGTCTTATGATTGATATTTACAATTTTTACTGACAAATTAGTGTTCATAAGATATGATTGTGTTTTGCAATTTATAATTATAAATATGAAATGATTAATTTTAATGTTTCATTACTATAATTAAATTCTAAGAAATTAAAGTATTATTACGTAATGATAAAGAATAATTAAAATTTAAGCAAGGAAAAAAATTAAAATTAAAATTGTTTTTGTTTTAATTTTAATTTTTAGAAACATAAAATTATTTTCCCATATATTTAGTTTGAATTACTTAATTAAAATCTTTTGAATTTTAAAATATGTTATTTTTCTTATAAAAATGCTAGCGTATGATTAAGAAATAAATTTAATGTAATAAAAAAGAAGTATAAAATATACTGAAAATATAAAATTAAAATAAAGTTAACATACAAAATTAAAAAAGTTAAAAAAAGAAAAGCATGTATTTTCAATGAAAAATAGATTAAATAAAAAGAAAAAAGGAAAAAAGAAAAAAATTCAATCATTAATATCATTTTTTCTTATAGAAATTAACATAATTTTTATTACAATAATTAAACAAATAAAAAACTCAACCATTAATATAATTTTTTCTTAGAAAAATAAAATAAAATAAATATAATTTTAATTGCAAATATTACGAACAAATAAACAAAACGAAAAATAACTGAAAAAGAAAAAAAATATTTCATTATAGAATTCAAACCTAAGACTCAAAGGAAGTGATGCAAATATGTTAACTAACGTGGGGGTTCTTATTTATTTTTATAATTATTTTAATAATTGTAACTTCCTAATTAGTGTAGATTTGGTTTCCTATTTTTCAAGTAATTCTAAAATATTTAAGTGTCTTATTTAGTAATTTCTTTATTAGTTTTTATTTAGAGTTTCATGCCTTGTAAATATGTAATAGTTTGGGGATCTCATTTTTGAATAAAAATTTCAACATCTTTTATTTTGGTGGACTCTAAAATTTATCTTTCCTTGAGGATTCAAGTATGTTCAAGGAATAGACGTGTTCTAGTCTTATTGCTATTGCTTCCTCACTGTGTTAAGTGGTATCAGAGCCTGGTTAACGCTTGTTTACTCGATGACAATCTATAGAGTACGAAGCAATCTTTTTGTTGAAAGGGATTGCGAAAAGCAAACTCTTTCATGAATAAATTTTCAAAATCCAGGATATAGAAGAAATAGCATTTGAAACGATGTATCTCGCGGCCGATATATTCCTGATTTAGAAAATAATTTTTATTTTTTGGATCGTGGATATGGAAGATCATGCATGTCACACTCTGAACCTGAAAGCACGTGACCAGCACTAGGACACGAGTGATGCACATTGCTATCAGTGCCCATAGTAAGCATGACATCACACTACACAACAAACCACTCCACAATAGGGCTATGGGCCCACACATTAAGCAGATCCAATAACATTAATTTAAATCAAAGCCACATTGGCTATCCAAGATCATTATCTCAAATTATCATACTACATATTACTAGCTTCTACTTAACAAACCATTTCTCAACTCAGAATGTGAATATATGATACAACTGATAATTACATAAAATACAAGTAGTAGAGGTAACATTGCAGAGTTATAGAATTATGATACAATTATGCAAATATCCTTTACACAACTCAGTGCTTAAAAGTACAAAACACTGCCGATAGACAAATGGGAGTATAACTCAATTTACAAATTCCTTCACAAGCTCATTCCATGACTTGAAAAGATAAGTTGAACAGGAATGAGCGTTTGACTCAATGAATGATATTAACTAATATATTAAACTGGTAACCTATAAATATGTAACTACTATTTATGTCAATGCAATATGTCACAGAGGCAAACAATTCACACCAGCAAATAAGGATGAGATACAGTCCACAGTACCACACTAATCATCAGTATGGGTAGCCGATCTCCTTATTCTAACTCTCTCAGTCCAATAAATTCTCTTATATCCAATGGGCCCAGCTGACACTGGTGTAATACCCAAAGTTTTCATAGCTCATTAGAGTTAATAATACTGTATAATATAAATTTTTATGAATATAGTACCAATGATATAATGATGGGATGAAAGAAACTCTTTTTGGTGCTAAACGAAAGAAACCCTTTTTGGTGCTAAGCGTTTGATTGTATATTTTTATGAAGTATGAATGTTTATGTATTTTATTGAATTAATTTAAGGCAATATATTTTTATTTGAGTTTATTATGATATGGGAAGGTAGGATTTAAAATGCTAAGTGAAAGGGACGAGAAAAAGTTACCAAAAATTTTGAGTTCAGAAAACGTATTCGGGTAGGCTTGTTAGTGGGCTTTTGGACTCAAGGCTCAAGCCCATAGAATTGCCGGCCTACTAAGGCCCATAAATTGGTGGAGCTTAACTAAACTAAGGTTAAAAAGAATTAACCAATGGTTAGGGTGAGGTTAGGTAAAGTTAGTCACTATTTTGGATGATAGCCACCTAAATTGACTTATGTCAACCTTTAACACCTAAGCTAATCCACCTTTCCATCATCATGTCTACATGCATTTTGGTAATTATTGAGCTCATCATTTTGATGCAAGTCACCATACACCTAAGGGCAATCTTAACCATCCATCTTGATCAATCTTAGCCATCCATCTTAGTAAAAAATGTGACCGTTAATCTTGTGAGATTAAATCACCACCATTGATTTTATTTACATATAAAGTGAAAATATGCCAACTCATTTCATTGGTAACCTACACAAAAAATCATACTCTCACTAAAAACTAAAACCTCTCAACTTGTTCTTCAGCCTAGAACTAAATTTGAAGCATTTCAAGGTGAGACTTTATACTTAAGTGATTCTTTCCTTGTTTTTAGCCTAAGAGTGATAGATTGCTAGCAATTATATGCTTTTCTCTTAATTTCTATGGTTTGATTTTGTTAGAGGGATTTAAGGAAGGATTAGTTTTGCATGTTAATTGATGGAATATGAGGATAGAAGTTAAGGATTTAGGGCTTAATAGGTGAGGAATAGCAAAGGAAGCATGAAAACCAATGGAAGGGAATTTCAATGAGGGGTTCAACCAAGAAAAGAATTTTAGGGGAAGTGTTCTAAATTTTTTTAACACTATCTAAGGTTATTTGGGATGTTGAAAAGTGATTTAAAAGTGTAAAATTTAGATTTGGAGATTTTATATAAAAATTGAAATCTTTGAAGGCATAATCCATCGGATAAGGGAAATGTATGATTTGATGTGTGTTTTTTATGTTTGACTATTGTTATAGGTTTTGTATGATGTCAATTTCATTATTGAAAGATCAATTTAAGATTTGATTAGGAAATATTGGGTTTATCCTAAACCATCTCATTTTGGTAAAGTTAGGATTTATGGGAATTGAAAGAGATTAATTTCAATTGGTTGATGAATATTGATTGTTTAAGTGTTAATTTAATAAATCCATGTTCAATTTGAAGTTTGAAAATGAATTTGATAATTTTCCCTAAATTTAGGATTTTTAGTCAAATTGGGAATTTCAAGATTTGAACTTGAATTTTTAAAATTGATTGGTTAATTAAGTTTGTAATTGATTCAATTTAATGTTTATAAGGTTAATTTGAAATTTGGTTGGTGAAATGATTTTTCCCAAATTTAATTGGAACATACCAAATTAGAGGTTTTGATTTTTGGGTTATGTTAATTCCATTAAATGCTAGAAAATTAATTACATTGATCCTAATTGATGAATATAGAATTTAATTAAGGAGTTAAAAAGGAAAAGAAACTTATTTGTTTTGATGGAAGGGTTCGGCTAATATGGAATTTTTTGAATAAATTGGTTAAGTTGTTAATATGTTTGAATGTGATGTTGTTTAATATGTTGGAGTGATTTATAGTAGGAAGTTGATGTTAAGTTTGAGTTTAGAGTTTGGTTAGAAAGATTAAAGGAATAGTGATTGATGTACACTTGTTTGGGTGTATTTGTAGAATCGAAAGGCAAAAACATTGCTCGAGATACCGAGGAGCCTCGCCATAATTTACGTTGAGTTTATCTATATAGGAGCTAAGGAGTGAGAGGTGAGCACCTAATAATATAATACTACTTGTGCCTTAAATATTAGCATAAATGTTAAATCATTTCCTAACTAAAATGCATTGCAATTCTTTGGCAAGTATTATCTGTTTTACTGATTATTGAGCCAAACTGAATAAAATAATTCTTTATGGCATTTGGCCAATGAGCTTATACTATTTCAACCTTTAAACGTAATGATACCATGATAAGTAGAATACCCCTTTAATATGAGGCAATACATCAGATCTTATGCACAATGGTAATGAGACCCACAGATAGGGTGAGATTATCCGAACCTTAGC
>CANTUT010000649.1:215000-232500 GCA_947687605.1 Reutealis trisperma | reverse complement strand
GAAATGGCTTAGCAAAAGAAGAGATTGTGAAGAAGAGAATTGAGAAAATAAGGAAGAAGTTGATATTTCAAGATTAAGGATCCAAATTGCTAAAATGGGTTCTTTTGTTTATTTTGTTATTCTAATTATATCTTTCTAAGTTTTAATTTTCTTAAGGTGGATGATGAAACAATGTTAGATTATTAATTTCTATTATGTATTGATTCTAAATATTTTGCAATTTAATATTTATGATTTTGGCTTCATTTGATAATATCATTTTATCAATTCTATCACGTATTTTTTATTGTTAGGAAAATTATCTATACTTGTTTTTATTGAAAGAAAAGTAATTTTCTTTGATTATGTGTTTTTCATTAAATTGTATACATATAATGCTTAGAAATTACACTTTTGAAGTGAAGGAAAATCTATTTGAGAATTTAATAAAACTGAGCATAGTGATAAAATCAATAAAAGATAAAAAGATTAATTTTTAAACTATCTTCTGAAAATTAGAATCAATACATTATAAAAATTATTAATTAAACATTGGTGAATTCTAAAATCTTGGTAATATTTTATCTAAATTTTATTTTACAAGTTCATCTACTCTTAATTATATTATTTTGATATTTCTATTTTTCTATCATTATCTAAAAAAAATATTTGAAACTAAGTTAGAATTAAATTAATGTGGTTTAATTAAGTTTCTCTATAATTCTTTTCATAACTCTATCCGTGGGAACGATCTCGTTATTACTTATCTACAAAATTAGTAATTTATGCGCTTGCGAGTATAAATAAAATTTTACAACAATGACACCAATTTTGTATATTGGTTAGTATCATTAACTAAGTTAAGGTGTTCATTCATGTCTTTCCTTTTTTCTAAGTTGCAGGTTGAGCTTTGAGAAGAAATTTTAGTTGAGTTATTCATGTCATTTTCTTCTTGTAGTAAAATTTATTTTTTTATCCTTGGTTATGTAATTATATATTTTTCATATTATTTTGTATTATAAACTCTAGAATTCCGTATTTTTATTTTCATTTATTGTAGTTATAGTATAGCATGATTAGTTGTATGGATTGTATATATATGTTGAGTTTAGAGGATAGCTAACTTGTTCGTTCTAATTGAAATTATGTTCTATTATGTATGAACTTGATGACTATGATTTAATATTTTTGAGATTGTAGCGTGAGTGGCGGTGATATGATATTATGCATAATTTCTACTTGACAAGTTAGCCCATAATCCTTTATTTGTGATAGTTATAGTTTTTATCAGGTCCCATAATTCAAAAGGCCCAATGGTTTTAAAGCATTTTAATATTTTAGTCTTTTTTTTTTCTTTAGTCTTATATTTATTAAATATTAGTTTTGGAAGACCCTAATCATTTGTAATTTTTTTTTAAATATTAGTTTTGGAAGGGCTTCATTCTCATGCAAAAGATTTGCAAAGTTAAAGGAATAAATATTTTAATTCCAATCACCAATAAAATTAAGAGTACTTTATATGTATATGATAAATAAAAAGTCTCTTTTGTTTCCATCATTTTCTACCCAAAACAAACTAAAATAGAGACCACTTCAATCATTTTTTTACTTATGCCTTTTGTATATTAAATTATGCCCAAAAAAACAAAACAAAAATGTTTTTCAAGATCATTTTATTCATTTGGACATTTCTATCATATCGAATATCTAATATTTGACAAGATATTTTTTCTTATTTCTATTTAAATATAATTAGTCAAATTTATTTGGATATTTCTTATTTTCATGTAATTTGATATTTTTATCGATAATTTAGGGTGGAAGTATTTGATGTGCGAAATTGATTTCTTGTTCTAGATTATTTTTTTAATTATTATTTTCTCTTATATCAAGTAGTTGATTTGTTTTATTTTCTTATAGTCGTTGACTCATTGTGAAGGATATAGTGCTATTTCACTTTTTTTTTTTACTATAATTTTGATTTAACTCTATCTTATAATTTTGTCATTTTATAATATATAAAAATTATCTTTTAAAAATAAAGATAATAGCTTTTCATTTTATATTAAGGAAATTACACCAATTATCACTTTTTTTTTTAACTTTTTTTAAAAAATACCCCCTTGTTTTTAATGTTATACAAAAATGTCCATCTTTTTTTTAGGTTTTCAAAAATATCCTATACACACACACACATTTGGTATAAAAATGCCATATTTTTTTTTTTTTTATAAAAACAATATATTTCATTTTTAGTATATATCTGATATACCAAAGATATACTAACTATATATAAATATTTGATGTCAATTTTTTCTATAGAAACAATATATTTTTAATATACATCTGACATATCAATAATATACAAATATTTGATGCCATTTTTTCTATAAAAATAATATACATCTAATATACCAAAAATATATATATGATATATCAAAAATATACATTTGATACATCAAACTTTTAGAAAACCTTTTCTGTTGCTGTTAACTGATATTGACTGACATAAACAATGTTCGATGGGTTGGGTTTTCATACCATAGGACGCTCTTAGTTTGAAGAATCTGAAAATATCCTCAAAACGCTCTAATTCTCTTTAATTTGGCTAGATCCACGCGGGAAAAGTTTATAATACTAATTTTCTAGCTGGCGAGCTTTGTTCTCCTTTTACTGGCAATGAAATTAGGCGTTTTTGGTCTTGAAATGAAGCTTGAGCTTCAAGAAGTTAATTACAATTGATGTCACTCTCATTGATTACCGAAGTTAACCGAAAAAAGGAAAAGAAGTTTCTTCCGAAACTTTTATTCTTCAAACGTCAATGTACCGCCACCAAATGCCAAAAATAACATCATCAATAGATTTCTTAGATCAAAAAATCTTAAAAAGAAGTATCTATTCTGTTTAATAACCATCGGAATAGGTCACCGAAGTTTTGCCAAAATTTTCTCTCTTTTGTTAATATTAATAAAAAATAGGGTAGTTTTTAAAACGAAATTTTTTTTAAAATGCATTTATGAGATGGAGATGTATATGTGAGAATATTTTTTTTTAGGATTATTGTATAAAAAGCTCTTTTATATTCGTTTAGGACCTCATTTTGAGTCAGGTCGGCCTTAATTTTCGTACTACAGTTATATCATTTAGTAATTAGTCAGATTTACTATGAGTTATGAAAACATTATATTTTTTCATTCCCTAATATTTGTCATATGCCCTTAGAATAAGGTGTAACAAAGTTGCATAATAAAATTCAAACCATTCCAATAAATATAACGATTTCAATGGAACAAACATGGCTTATCATATTAAAACCTTGACAAGAGAAAATCCAGAATCATGACCTGTATTTATCATCATCATCTCTGTCTACAGTGAGAGTCAGCTTTTTTTTTTTTTAGGTTCTTGCTTCATTCTCTCTGTACATTCTCCAAAAAGGAAGAAGCTTCCATAAGAAAAGACAAGCCTTTTTTCTATCTATTGTCGTCTGTAGAAGGCTTAGGTGTCCTACCAATCAAAAGAATTAATAATGGCAATTTTTTTTTTTTTTTTTGTCAGAGAATTAATAGTGGCGACAACTTATAGGAAAATAGTAAAAAGACAATAAAGACCAAAAATAGCCGTATAGGTGAAGTGATTGAGCAATGGGGATCAAGATCAACCCAAAATTTTTATTTTCTTTGTAAATTTAACTCTAATTGAAAGTCAGACTGAGCATCTTCTAGCATTGAAAAAGTATTCCAATAATATTAAACTAAAAAACTCATTCATATGATTAACCCATATTTATAGCATGAAAAAAGGAAAGGCCAAAAATAAAATAAAATTATTAATGATTTTGATTTTATAGCTCTAATTGGCAAATCAAACAAACAATGTGGAGGTACACAATGAGTTGCTTGCAACGTTAGGGAAGAAAAATTGAACAATGATCCAATCAAAATTCTCCTAGTCCTAGGCAGTCTGCCCATTCAAGATTATAATAGTGTTTATATATATATATATATATATATATATATATATACATGTTGATTAAAATAAGCAAAATTCATTTTAAAAATTGATTTCTTTAGTTTAATCTTGAAGATATTAAAAATCAAAATAATTTAAAGCTATATTTTTATAAAAAAATTTAAAAGGTTTTATTCTTATTTTTATTTTTTATGATAATAACAGTATCAGGTTTTAAGTACTCATTTTGGAACAATGCTGTACAATATCTATTTTTCTTGTTCAATTTTTCTATGTTTAGATTAGGAAATTCACAGAGAAATAAAATATCATCTATGTTATCTAGTTTTAAGATTTAAAATCTTATCAATAAAATAAAAAACAAACTCACTTATTAATTGAATTAATTTTAAAATTGAAAAAACTATTTTTTATAATATATATAATTTCAATCACAAAACCAAACAAATAAGCAAAGCTAATTTATATAAAGTTAGGTATAGATAATCATATAAAATATATTAATTATGTATAATATTACAACAATTTAAGTATATGATATGTTACGATTTCAAATATGTGAAATTTCAAATTAGTAATATATAGAATTAAGGAGAAACATATAAATCAAAAGAACCTATTAATTCATTGTTTTAAAATTTTGAATTGTAATGTGATATTAAATCCATAACCATATCTCTCACAAAAGTTCCAAATTATATAAGCTCCCTGATTTCAATTTGATAAAGAAGAGATTTTTTTTGTTTTTTAAAAGTTGAACAAATGCATGCATCTCTAATAGAACTTCTTTTTTAAAATTTTAATATGTGAAAAAAAAGCAATTAAATATAACTAAAATTATACATCTAAGCATAATCTAATAATAAATTTAGAATTCAAATACAATATAATTTAAAATAATTAAATAATAAATTTAAACATAATATAATAATAAATTCATATTTAATTCCTCTTCATACTTTAAAAAAAAAAAAAAAAGAAAAAGGAAAAAAGGGTACAAAAAGATGGAACATTCATTCTCTCCTGTTTGCTTCCATGTAGCAGGTAAAATAACAGCTGGAAAGTCTCAATCATCACCAACAACTGCTGCCCAATACACACTGCATTACACTATCATCAATTATGAGCAGCCAGGTCAAAAACAAAGTGTGGTGGCCCTTTTCCGAATTGGTATTTTAGGTTTGGTATTTGGTGTCTTTTTCTTTACATTTGTATATTGTTTTTTTTTTTTACATTATCCATTCTTTATTCCCTTTCACCTCTTTTGTCCTCTTTTATTTTCCTCAATTGTTTTTGTCAATCTTGTGGAAGGAGGCAACTAATCTCTAATATTGTAGCAAATTTGTCACTCTGACCCGTGGAAGCTCTCAGTTGGTTGTCTTATAAATATTATTAAATTAGGTTTTTTTATTCCATATTACTATAGAGTAATTTTCATGATTGAAAAGTCACAAAGTCGGGGGCTCGTGTTGAAACAAAATTTGCCTATATATATATATATATATATATATATATATATATATATATAACAATGCAGGTGGACGGCATTTATCATATTTTTAATTTTAATTGTGATTAAAATTTTTGCCAAAAAAAATAACAATATGCTTATGTTTTAATAGAATTTAGAAGGTTATAATATATATATATATATATATATATATATATATATATATATATATATATATATATATATATATATATATATATATATATATATATATATAAAATTATAATGTGCCACTGTCATAAAATATATAATATAAGAAAATTTGCAAAAAATTAGTATATATAATGTCTTCTTATAAAGTTTTCCAATTTGAATTTGAAAATCTTAAACATCTAAAAATAAAATCAATTTTTAATCCCTGAAATTTTTGAATACTTAATGATACTTTAATTCCTAAATTATTATATGATAAAATATTTTAATTTCTTAACGTTTGTAATTATAGTGATTAAAAATTGTTAATTTTACAATAATTGAGACTAATGTAAACAAATCTAGGAGAGTATTAATTGCTGTTTTTTTTCTTGATACATCGTTTTTTTTAAAGAAAAAGAATTGTGAGGATTTAAATTTTAATAAAAATTTAAACTCTGATAATTACTTTTATCATTAAATTATTTGCATATCACACATGTGAATTTGTGGTAAATATTTAATTAATAAAAATTCATATTTATATTGAAGGAAGATGCTTGATGCTTATGCATATGTCAAGGTATGAACAATGATTGGAAAGGACGCAAAATTTGAAATAGTCCTTATATTTTTTATAATAGGGAAAATATGACACGAGCAATATGCCAATTTATTTATTTATTTATTTATTTTTGGAAGGTTGTGTGTTATCACATTAGCTAAGATTTCAAGGAAAGATCCCACATTTTGTGATTGATTTATTAGTAGTTTTGTACCCTTCACTAAATTCATGCGAAATTTCTTCCAACTTTGTGTTCAAGATACCTATTTCCTTAAATGTCAAGCTTGTGAAAATATCCCTCCATGCGGGCATAGCTAAGAGACGAAGCATGTTGATTCCAACCAACAATTCTTCAATACAATTTGTTTGCCTAATGTATTCTTAATATAATATTATCATTAACAATTAAATTTGTTCATGGTTCGAATTCTGAAACTCAAATAGTGAAAAGAATTATGGATTGAATGTTTAAAAAATTTTCAAAATTTTCCAATCCAAACTTGATCCAAGAATAAATGTATTAACAATTTTCATATTGAATGCATATTTTAAACTTATGAATGATTCCTATATAAATGTGTGGGAAAAAAAATAAGATGTTCAATAAATGCGATTTCATTTCCTTATTTTACCTATAATGGACTTGGACATGTTCAAAAGATAGATAGGGTCATATTTGCCATGTAAAGAAAAAAAATAATAAAAACATACATGGTGAGGGATAGTAAATTTCTCACTTGTCAAGTATCCGACTCGACTCGATTCTTATGAGATGGAATGGATTTTACAATTTAAATCCGAGTTGAATTCAGATTAATTTCGAATACTGATATAACTCAATATGAATCCGACTCGATTATATATAATTTTCAATTTTTAGTATTATATATAATTAATTTATTATTTTTTTACGTTATCATTTATTTTTATGTGAAATATAAATGGCATTATATATATATATATATATACTAAAAAAATTTAAAGAGAAAAAATATAAAATAAAATATAAAATGGTAATACTCAACTAAGCCTGCCTCAAGTGTTTTTATTTTTAAACAACTCGGATTTAAATTTTGTGAAATATATCTCAAACCCGACCGGTGTTACCATGGAAATTTTGAACTTTGGTCCAAGTAAAACTGCTTATTTAAACCAAAACTCTTTTTTTTTTTTTATTTTTTGGCATGTTTGCTTCGTATCATATTTTCCATCAAAAGTGCTTAAAAATGTTAAATTTACTCCTTAACATTATTGTGAATTTACCACTGCAACCACCAAACGTCTCCAAATCTAATTACTTCCCCGCCAGAATCCGAAAAATCTCTCTCTTATCATTGACCATTTACCATATAATGGTTCCCATGTGTTTTTTGCAACCACATAGGCAATCAACATTCATCAATTCTCATAAAACACAAAGGATCAATGAAAATTCAAAATACGAAACCCAATATAAAAAACTAGAACAAGCAAACCCATACGCATTCATCCAAATCCAAAAATCCCACAAGCAACAAAACTACAATTTATTTGATTTGAGATGAAAAAGAAAAACAAGATGAAGCAGAAAGAGAAAGTAACAATGGTTTGACTGGTTCTTGCCATTCTCGACATTAGCACACTTGATACAGTCTCTCCAGTTATCTTTAACTAACTCACAAGTGTCTCGGAGCAGAGTCATAAATTTTATTCAGTAGGATTAGTGTAATATTAAAATTTTTTAATACAAATTATTGTAAATTACAAATTTATATTTGTTTTTGTATGAACGAAAATTTATTTAAAAGTCAATATCACTAATTTTATAAATTTAATTATATTTAAAACTAAATTTTACCAAAATTGATAGATATGTAAATAAATTGTAAGTTAACAATATTATAAATTTAAAATGAATTCATATTTAATATATAAAAATTGAACATTGGAATTCACTTATAATGAATTTTTTTAAAAACTTTGATCAAATGGCTTTCATAATGATTTATTCTAGACATAATATAATTTCTTTATTTAAAAGACATTTACACTACAAAAATTCACTGATTTATTAACGGAAAAATGCTCAGTAATAATTGAAAATCTGTCAGTAAATATATTTACTGATGGATTAGGAACGGATTAAATCCGTTGGTAAAATGATGGTCAGTAACTCATCAATAACGGATAAACCAATCTGTCAGTAAATTTACCGATGGAATTGGGTCAGTATTTTATTGAAAATGGTCGGTAATTTCATTTGAAAAAGATTGCAAATATTCATATTCCTTCAGTAATCAGTCGGTAAAAACAAAAATTTGTCAATAATTGGTCAGTAATCCATCATTAAAATATAATTAAATAATATAGTCGGTCAGTAATCCATCAGTAAAATAAGTATAAAAGATGATATTTTATGACAAACGGTCAATAATCATCCATCAGTAAAATAAGTATAAAAGATGATATTTTATGACAAACGGTCAATAATATATCTGTAAAATAAGTATAAAAAATAATATTTTATGACTAACAGTAAGTAATTCATTAGTAATTTAAAAAAATGATTTAATAATAATTTCGATAAGTAATCCGTTAGCAGAATTGGACAATAATTTTTTAAAATTTTTTTATATTTAATAAATTAATTTTATAAAATATATATTAGTTAAAAAATTATAAATTAATATATAATATGAATATCAAAAAAAAAAATTCCATAAAACATAATATTATTTATAAAAAATGTAATATACTGTACACCATATAAATATTATAAATAACTAAACTAAAAAAAGTAAAAAAGTAACTAATCGTGCTCCTGAATATTATCCTCCTTGTGAACCTCTTGATGATGCTGGCTATGCTCCGAATCTACTATATATGCATCAGCAGCAGCAATAGAAGCATCTTCAGCCGAAGTGTGTTGATTAAAAATAGTAGAAGCCAGTGGTGGAACTGGTGGAGGAGCAGCACCACCAACAAAGTACCTAGAGAAGAATTGTTGCATCTGCAGCTCGACTTGTTGGCGGACCTACTTCTAGACTTTCCGCTGCATCTTATGCTGCATCTCCTCCCACATCTGAGCTACTCATCTATCGATCTCCTACTGCATATTCTCAGCTGTAGGCAGCAGCGGCGACGATGTAGCTGAGGAAGAATTGGCTCTAGGATGTCCGAATGAGCAAGCCATTGAACCCATCCCATAGATTGGTCTCTTCTCCTGGCCCCTTGTAACTCTGAAGTATAGCTCAAACTTATCTACTTAAACTGGCTTAGTGGATCCGAAAGCCGGTTGTGACATCTACTTGCAGAGATTTTCTGAGATCCTCCTATTTTTTATATAATAATAGTTAGCATTTAAAATTTTTAATGTACTTTAATAGGAAAATTGCTAATTAAAACTTACATGAATCCACTGGGTGCGCTGGTTAACAAAGGTCTGTCGGTCTTTTTTTCTCGTGTGGATGCGCACGAAAATCTCTTCAAGAGTAGGGTTCCAACCAAAATCATTTCTTTGTTAAAAATTAAAAGTAAGATCCCGAAATTAGTAAATAAAAAAATTATAAAATTAATAACTTAAAAAATAAATGAATTTTTAAAGTATGTATGAAAATTTTATAATGACTTAATTACTTATCATAAAAAAATCGACATTTTACCAATTTCCTGGCATGCTCCGTAGTAGGAACAGACCCTCCAGTATGCTTAGACGGTCCACTCGCTATACTGCTTTTATCTGACTTTATGTTCATGGATGCCTTCTGGGATAGTTGTTTATGCTCCAAAGAATCACAGTGTTTCTTCCAAGCATCCTATGTCTCCTAAAGGATCCACGTCTCTCTTTTTCCCATTTTCTTGACATTGTAGAAGAAGCTCTTGTACCAAACTGCAGCCTTCTTAAAGAATGTTGTTTTCACCATTTCTGATATAGCGAGGTTCCAGTAATAATACTTTTGATAAAAAATAAAAAATACAAGTTAATATATAAATAATAATTAATATATAAAATTCAAAATTAATTTATTAATAATATGTATCTATTTAATATATATTACTAACAAATTATTATATATATATATATTATATATTATTACGGTTTATTATATATTATTATATTTATTATACTTAATATCTTTTAATATAGTATTATATATAACATATATTTTATTATGTATTATTATATTATTTATTTTTAGAATATATATATATATATATATATATATATATATATATATATATATATATATATATATATATATATATATATAATAATAATAATAATAATAATAATAATTATTATTATTATTTTGAATTCTATATAATAAGTTATTCATTACTTGAAACTTGTTCCAGTAGAACTCTTTTGTCTCCTAAGGCATTGATTTCCAATGCGTGCTTTCAAGTTTCAGCTAGTTCTTGAATATCTTGTAAATCGTCTGCGTCGCCTTTAGCAGATACATCTTGCAATTAAAAAAATAAAATGTTAGTTAAACAAAAAGTAAGATATTATAAATTAAGAATTACCTTAAGAAATATAGTACTTACACATCTTCCTCCAATGTGAGATGGTGCCTACACCACAAATCTAGAACCAGGACTGGTGGGGCAGTGGTAGGAGCAGTTGTAGAGGTAATGGTGGTAGGTGTAGAAAATGAAGGATGGGTAGATAAAGAAATAAGTGAAGGACAATGAATGGAGGTGTAACAGAAGGAATAGTAGATGGAGGGATAGCAAAAGGAATAGTAAATGGAGAGGTAATTGAAGAAGGGATAGGGGATGGAAGGGTAACAAAAGAAGGCATAGTGGATGGAGGGGAAATGGAAGAAGGAATAATGGAAGATGATGAAAGTATAAGACCGGTGGATGAAGTAGTAGATGTGGGAGGAGGAGAAGATAAAGGGATCTATGTGGTGATGGTTGAAAGGGTGAATATGGGTGGTATAGAAGGAGAGATAGATGGTAAAGAAGAAAGGGTAATGGGAAGATCACTAGTGGTAGTAGGCCCTCCTTGAGAGCGATACCGTTTCCAGGACGTCGATGCACTACTACTAAAAGTATCTCCAGGAGTCGGTACATGTCTCGGAGTCGACATCTATATATTTCGTAAAGTTTAATAAATTCATTCATTATTTCATGTTACATAAAAAGTAAAAAAACAAAAATAAAATATTGAAATTTGATATGGTGTAATTGCAGAATAACAATGTAAATATTAAAAAAAAAAATTACAACACAAGTTAAAAATAACTTCATTGAAATATAATGTAATATTGTAAATGTAAAAATAATATTCTTTTACACATTTAGGAAAAATCCATACACAATAAGTACACAATACATTTATTCAAAATCTATTTCTTCGAGCTCATCTTCATCTATGTTTTCCTCAGATGTCTTGACATCTGAATAAAATACAGATTCATCTTTTGTATCATTATCATATTCATCATCCATTTCAACTAATGGCTCGTTAGGATCATTTAAAGTTGTAGGAGGCTCATCATCGTTAACTTCAAGTATAGGCTCATCAACTTCGTCTTCCTGAAATGGTTCTTTAGATGTTGTATTTATTTCACTACCTTCCTTAATTTCTATGACTGATCTCCACCAATCCACTTTATCTAGTCGTAGACTCGGATAGGAACCATAATACACTTAATAAGCTTGCATTGCCAGTATAAATGGCTTGTATTTATTGAATCGCCGCCTGTGGTTGACTTCAACAAGATTATATTACTCATAAACTTTCGTTCCCACATTTGGCGTTAGATCAAACCATTCACACTTAAACAAAATAATCCTCTTAATTGGAAGTGCAGGGTATTCCAATTGCATTACATCGATTAATTGACCATAATAGTCAAATGCATTCTCACTGTAATTGGAACCCTTTATACATACCCCGCTATTTATTAATGACCTACCCGAACTCTGCTTTTCAGTATGGAACTTGTAACCATTCACGAAGTAAATATGATAAGTCGTAACATATTGTAATGGACCCTTGGACAGATGAATAATGATTGATTTGTTATTCTATTCATAGGATCAGTGGCCTATGAAAAAAATAAACATATCAATTTGATTGTATAAGATAGAAATTTAAGATTAATTTTAAGTAATGGTACCACATTATACTTACATATGAATGAAACTAGTGCGCAAATTTTGTCTCTAATTTTTTGTCTATATCAATTGTTGATATATTTGGCATAGTTTGCTTCAACATATCAATGTATAAGTTTCATTCATAAGAAATATAGTAAGTAAAATGGAAAGGAAACTTTTGCAAAATGATGAAGAATGAGTTATTTTAATTAAGTTGTAACTTAGTCGACGTATTTTACAACTTCAGAGCAATTCAGAAGAATGTAGGACTGAGCCGCCTTATATTCTTCATCGGTCATCAATCTTGTTTTAGGTCGACCGAATGGTCTCCCTAAATGAGTGAATATTGATAAAAATACTAGGAGTATTTGCTCCTTTAGGCATTTCACCATCATCATTTCGAGCTACTCTCCTATGCCTTGAATAGACATGGGGTTTGAAATAATAAGAGCAGAATGATGAAGCTTTCTTAACTAAGTATGCATTACAAATAGAGCCTTCAACTCTTGCTTAATTTTGACATTATGTTTCAAATGTCCATGAAATCTACAGCAGGTAAATATCATAGATTATGACATTTGAGTATAAATGAATGGATGTGATTGTAAATATTAAAATAGGCAAATATTTTACCTCTTAAATGGATACATCCATCGGTACTAAACGAGATCCACTATACGAGCTTTGTAAGCAAGATGTACTGGTAAATGCTCCATAGAGTCAAAGAAACTTGGAGGAAAAATGCGTTCCAGTTTACACAAGATGAGTGGAATAGTATTTTCAAGCCTTGCCATATCCTCTTCCCTAAGAAGTGTTGAAGTGAGTTCTTTGAAAAATAAACTCAACTCTGTCAATGGTTGCCAAACATTCCTTAACAAAATTTCATGGAAGGTAATAGGAAGCAAGCGTTGCATAAAAACATGACAGTCATTGCTGTTCATCCCAAACAACTTTAGTTTCTGCAGATCATCGCATCGACCTATATTAGATACATACCGATAAGGAAATTTCAGATCTTTCAGCTATTCACATTAGACTTGTTTGGCCCGCTTATGGAACACATATTTTGCCTTCAAATATTTTCCGGACACTTCATCCATCTCTAACTCCTTACAGAGATAGAACTATTTCAAGTCCTGTATGGATTTAGCATTGTCTTTGGTTTTCCTTAGGATGCCCATTACAATGTTGAATATATTTTCAAACACATTCTTCTCAATATGCATGACATCTAAATTATGTCTAATAAGATTAGTCCTCTAATATGGTAAATCCCAAAATATACTTCATTTCTTCCATCCACATCCGCTTCGCTTTGTAATTTGAGCATTCACATCATTAGCTCCCTTTGGTCACTCTCATCAAATTCAAACTAGTTATTTCTTACAACAATTCAATTTCTGAACATATAGGCAGAGCAGATGCTCAAACAGCTTTGTTTTTTATGAAAGCTATTTTGTTTCATCTAAAAGAATGATCAGGCGGTAAGAACTTGCGATGGCAATCAAACCACGATTACTTACCCCTTTTAGGAAGAGTGAAAGAATTTGTTAATTCCTTGCAATATGGACATGCAAGTTTACCCTGAGTACTTCAACTAGACAACATACTGTATGCAGGGAAGTCATTGATAGTCCACATCAGAGCAGCTCGCATTTGAAAATTTTGCTTCATAGACACATCATATGTTTTGATGCCTATATCCCACAATCATAGCAATTATGTAATTAGAGGCTATAAAAATACATCCAACTTTTGTTTTGGATTATTTGGTCTAGGAACTATTACAGACAGGAACATGTACTCCTTCTTTATACACATTTTTGGAGGTAGATTATATGATGTGACTCTAATTAGCCATAATGAGTATTGTTGTCCAGATTGTCCAAAAGGTTGGAAGCTGTCAATGCATAGGCCCAAATGGATATTGCAAATTTCAGAAGCAAAATTTGGATTCACCCGATTGAAATGCTTCCATGCTATAGAATTTGAATAGTGTCGCATTACCCCATCTTCCTCTGCATGTTCTGCATGCCATCTCATATGCTTTGCAGTTGCCTTAGAGGCATAAAATATCTGCAATCTTAGAGCAGAGGGAAGTAAAACATAATCTTATATGGAATATTTCTTTTTGATGGACATGCACCCTTACATTTTGGCTTATATCTTGGCTAATCACAAAACTTATATGCAATTAGATTACTGTCTTCATCCTAATAAACCATACAATTGTTCTTGCAACAATCAATTTTCTCGACTGGAAGGCCCAAACCCTGCATTAACTTCTTAGTGCTGTAGAAACTATTAATCATTGTGTTATCTACAGGTAACAACTCGTTATACCATTGCAATATCTCATCATAACACTTTTCAAATAGATGGTGTTCTGACTTGATATTCAGAAGTCATGCCATAATAGATAACTTAGACTGTTTCTTATAGCCAGGCCATAATTCTTCGTTAGCTGCCTCTAACATATCATATAGTTTATGAGCAGTCGAATTTAGAGCTTCTTCCATTCAATCCCAATCAAAATCCAGCCCAGTGGCATCCATTAACATATTATAGTATGTAGTTGAAGGGCAACTATCTATATCTTTACCGCTTATTTTTGCCGCGGTTGAAAATCCAGACCCACTGACTTCACCATGAAAATACCATTTATAGTACCCCAGTACAAAACCGTTCTTCATAATGTGCAACTTGACAGTATTTGGCTTAAGGAAATTTTGATTATGACATTTCTTATGGTTACAAGGACATCAAACACTGGTCCCACTCATGCACTGTGGCTGAGATATCGCAAATTGCATGAATTGGTCTAAACCCTCTAAGAATTTTGGATTCAAATACCCATCAGTAAGTCTAGAGTACATCTAATTCCTATCAGTCCTCATAATTATTCCCTGTATATTCAACAGTATTAATTTATTTTTTAAATCACACAAACAAAATTACATTTAAACTTATATGTTTGGCTATAATTTTAATTAAGTTTGCAACATCTAATTCTACATCATTATATCTCCCTCCCTATAAGATAAGAACCTAACCAATTTAGAAATTTATTACTGCATAACTGTTATTATTACATTATACATTCATACATCTGTTGAAATTTCGGCAGCATTTTCCTACAATTCTCCTAGTGCACCATATTTGGAAAAATCCACATAATTAGGACATTATTTCAATATGCACTAAGAGAACATGGTGGAAGATAGTACCAAAATTTCATACATTTGTATGAAATAAGAATATACACAGACAGTTACATAGACAACGAGATCTCTAAACTATCTAATTTAGACAATTCAATATCCTCTCACCATTCGATGAGCAGGACATCAAATGGGATCTACGGCTAATCCTAAATATGTTAATCATTTTAATTAACAATATTTTTTGACATTTGATTGTGAAAGTCCAAAAATAAAATTAAAATCATTTAAATTCATTCATTAACAAAATGGTATAGATTTGCCGTGTAAATAACAATTGTAACATCACAATATAAGAACATATAATCAAAATTAATAAAATAAATTCACAAGATAAATACAAAATGTTGCTAAATATGATTCAAATTCCTAAATGCATTATACTTTTTTTCCATTTTTTACCCTATCATAATTTTACACATGTATATTATTACTTAATAATAAAGATATTGATATTATATTAGATATTTTTATATCATTTAGGAAAAATTTTAATTAAAATTCTTCTTAATTATTTTAATTTTGAATATTAAAATTTTAATTATTTGTTAGCATTAATTAAGTTGTTATGCATTATTATATTTTTTAGACTATTTTTCCTCTAAGAGGATATTTGTCATTTTTTTAAAAATATTATGAAATGTATTTAAAATTTCATTTTTAATAGCAAATTTTTAATTTATTACTTTCTTTTTATTTGCCGTCGAAATATTTTTACTCCTAACTATTTTTTTTTATATTTTATGAAATGCATTTATATTTCAAATTTTGGTAGTATATTTGATAGATTTTTTAATGTGAAGATAATTTTTGCTATTTTATGAAATTCAAAAAAAATAAATTTCACTTTTTATGGCATGATTAAACATAAATTTAAGGTTCATTTTGTCGGTATTATTAATGGATTTACTTAAATAAAACTAAAATTACGTCACATACATATAAATTTATAAATTCACATAAATTTAACAACATAATTAAAAATTACATTACAATATACAAATTAATTACAAATTACAAATTCACATCACAATATTTATTCTTTCATATACATTTACAAATAAAAATAACAAACTACAAATTATACATAAGATAATTAAAAGAACATTACATTTTAAATTATTATATTTATATATTAGTATAAATAAATTAAATTACAGTACGGATCTCTTGACGCACGAATCTAGCTTATATTGTTGCCACGTCAATTTTCTGAAACAAAATTAAAATTCTATTAAATAAACCAAGATAATTAAAATAATTACTAACATAATTTAACAAAATAATTTCACCATATTTAATACTATAATAAATTTATAAAAAATTTATTAAGCTTAAAAATTTAAAATATCTTAAATTAAAAAATTTATTAGCATATGTATATACATATCAATATATATATATATATATATATATATATATATATATATATATATATATGTATACACAAATCAATATATTATATTATATTATATTTTATATATATATATATATATATATATATATATATATATATATATATATATATATATATATTATATATACACATTTACATATATACACAGTATATATATGTATATATACATAGTGTATATATATATGTGTGTGTATGTGTGTGTGTATATAGACACACACACACAAAATAAATATAAATCAATATATTTTATATACATATACATAAATATATTTTATATATACACATTTACATATATACACAACGTGTATATATATATATATATATATATATATATATATATACAAATCCCAAATCAATAATCAATAATCTAATCAATAATCCCATAATTATACATATATGCACAACAAAAATTAACAAAATTTCAACAAAATCAATCTAAATAAAAATTCAATTAAAATAATAATCAATAATAAGGTAATCATGTAAATAACACTGAAAAATCAAAATTGCTGGTGATGGATGAAGGACGACCGGAATATGGGAGAACTCAAACGGCGGTAGAGACAAACGGCACAGGAAGAAGAAAAAGAAGAAGAAGAAGAAGAAAGGGAAAA
>CANTUT010000649.1:0-207500 GCA_947687605.1 Reutealis trisperma | reverse complement strand
AGTTTTGACGATTGGGAGTCTTAGGAATAGGGTTTAGAAAGCTTTAGGGGGAGTATAGAAGTATGTAATTGTGTATGGGAGTTATTAGGAAGTGCAAGGTATTTATAGGGGAGTCTGGAAGCTCAAAATAGTGAATTTTTGTTGTGAGATTAGGAAAAAATGGTTATGGTTACTACAGCGGTGGCTATGGTTACTACAGCCAGCTGCGAGTTGCCGTAGCTGGTCCGTAGGTTACCGCACCTCATTCTCATTCGTTCTTGATCCGACTTGGGCCCAATTTGATTTTATTGATTCGTAATCGAGTGCTGGTCATTTGAAGGTGCAATTTTGAAGAAATTTATTTTTTCAACGGGGTGCTACCCCCTTAACCCTTGCCCTCTATTTGGTAGCGGGACCGCCATATGGGCTCTACATAGTGTACTAATCTTAGCATATGTCAAGCTTCAGTCAAATCCTAAGGGTGTAGTAAGGTTCACAGCATCTCGATTCCCTCTAGTGGATCAGACCAGTGCTTGAGCGAGGCTTCACAATATGGAGATGTGGAGATGTAAGAACAAGAAGAGGTTCAACCTATGAAGATGCCTAGTGGAAGCATGAAGATACAAGTGTTGTAATTTCATGTTTGTAATTTGTTTAACCTAAATCCCTAACCCATTCCTTATGGCTAGGAAATGGGGCCATAGTAATCCATGATCATACCTATGTATATTGTCCATGTTATGAAATATATATATGATATATATGAATGAATGTGATGTATGTTTAAAATGGATAATGTGCAAAGTGAGACTAATCTATAAAACCAAAAAATCATCCAAAGAAAATATCGAGTCATGGTTCTCCACTGGAATAATAGTTCAAGAAATTTCAAATACTTATATCATCAGTTATGGACATATAGGGGGTGATATATTTGGTTTGAATGTTTTCTTGAAGTTATTGTGAAGCATGTGATGTTATGAGTATAGGATACATTTTATGTCAATAATGACAATGAGTATCTAAGGCATATGATGTTTAAATCATTATAGTTATTGGTCCAATAGTTTTAACTTGACTAGTATGAAAAGCCAATAATGACAATCTGTATCTGAGATTGGAAACACTAGGAACCTGAATGATTGAAACTGACAAAGAGTTGTGATGAACAAGTGTTGTTCACTTATTAGATATCAAAATTCTATTAACAACAATGTGTGTCTAAGGAATTTGTGATAATCTAATAAGAATTCAATCACCTACTAGACATACACCCCAATATGATTTCTATTTCCTATTTGAAAATATAAAATTAGCCAAATTAGTGGGAGTACCATTTTGATTAAAGACCAAACCATTATGGTAACTACATAATTACATAAGTTATTAATCTTGTTGTTTTTTGCATTTTAATAATAAGAAATTGACAAACCTACTTGCAAATATATTTAATTCTTTTAGTCTCACAGGGCCTAAATCTATGGACTGGTTAGAAAATCTTAAAATGGTCCATGCATTTGAGTACATTGTGTATGTATTCAACTTGATTTGTTATTGGTCTTTTAGAGAAAAGACTACTCCCAAAGAACATATTACTCTAAGTGCAATGGAAATAAAATGTTGGATGAAGTTGATGCTATATGATTATTTTATAAGTAAAGGGTTGCAAAAACAACATATGAGCATAACAAGACTCTAAGTAATTTTGCATCATCTACAAGGTTTGTATGATGAGCATAGATACACTGATCAATATGAGATATTAAGGTAGTTATTTTTATTTGAATATGAAGAAGATTATAAAGAAAGAAAAAGGAAAAGAAAAGAAAGAAAAAGTAAAGGAAAACAAATTATAAAGGAAGAAAAGAAGAAAGTGTTTCTTCTTGATCTTCATAACTTTATTTTTCTTTGTCTTTTTCATATTTGTCATTCTTGTTCTTATTCTTACTATTGAACTAGAGTAAGAAATTAGAGTGTGAACTTATTTTAATTTAGAAGTCTAGTATCTAATGCAAAAACAACTAGATCACCTTTTGCTGGATAAAAGGATAGAAATCAAAGAAGTTTTAGAATTTATGCATACAAATGCATTAATGCCATTTGTGAAATGGTTAGTGGGAGTTTTTCACTTATCCATTGTATTTACCTATATATAATATTGACTCGTTCAGAAAAAAGGTAAATAAAATGAAGTGTTCATTTGAATTCATTGAAATATTCAAGGAATTCAAGATGACATGGAAAATAAATGTTAAGTGTATTTCATACAAAAAAGGAAAGAGTATCATAATCCTTTGATTTGATCGAAGTGGGGAGAACTCAACTACCAATTTATGAGGGATTTCCTAAATATAAAATTGGCATATAATCATAATTCTTTTTGGAAAAACCATATGTGATGGTATACTCAAAAGAATAAATTATAGTATATATGACGTGCTATAATAGATGATGAACTATAAAAGTTTTTATTTATTTCTTTTTGGAGATTTACAATCAATAGTAAAATATTCTTAAATAGAATTTTCTCAAAAGTCTATTTAATCCTAACTCATATATGATATGATATAGACAGATATCAAAATTCTTACTCATAATAAGATATAAGTTATCTAGCTTATTTGATAAGTTGAAATTCGACAATAGAAAGATAATTCTAATTAAGATAAGATTTATTGGATATCCTAAAAGTTGTTTAGGATAGTACTTCTATCTTTTGCATATCAAAGAGTTGTTAGCAAAGATGTTATTTCTTGATAAAGTGTTCATTGAAGAAAGTAACATATTGAGAAAGATAGAATAGTTGGGTGAATGTCATCCAATAATATCTAATAAAATGATCAAAGTAAAATTTGATCAACCCTATGAAAAGTCTAAAACTAACTAAATGTTTTATCCTAATAAGCTGCTAAAAGGTTTAGTAGAATATCTAATTTTTTTTTTTGTAAGAAATGATTTCCTTTATATGAATACACAATAGTTGTATATTCATAATGAAGTAGATCATGAGATAGTAAAATATATAATCTTAAGAAAAATATAATTTACCTTATTTGAATGCACAAAAGTTGTACATTCATGATGAAGCAAATTATGAGATGATTCTATTATAGCTATATACGATATACCAATGCATAACGATTATGAGTTTGACATATAGATATCAATACTAGTTTTCTTTCTCTAGAAAAGAAAACATAATCATGGTATAAATCTAAAGGCTTAGAGTCTTAAGAAAAATGCAAAGTATGCAAAACCTTAATGAGTTGTATCATCGCAAAATGAGTCCTTAATGTACAAAAGGATAGTGGGAGTCTCCTCACTTTTCAATTTTGTAAATGAATAACACATTGGTTAGTAAAAGTATTAATAGATTTGCATTTTTATAATGGTTTTACCATTACTTTCTTCATTTTGACTTGAGATAAATATTTTACATTCTTATTAATTCATATCTATAGAGATAGATTGAAGAGAATTTTAAATATGTCTAAGTCAATATTTGGGAAAAGATGTTGAAGAGTTCAACATGCTAATTCTAAAAGTTTCATTTCCAATGATTTTGATATACAATTTTTGAGGGCTGATTCCCTAGATACCTAAAGAAAGTATGGCATGGATTCTTATACTATAATTATGAGAAATCTAAATTACACAAGAGTTATATAATGAGTCGGACATCGAGAATGTTGTTAGTATGATAAAAAATTCTAATCATATCTAGGATTAAATTATTGGAAATATAATCAAACTTACTTTAAAGTACTTGAGAAGTATTTAAGATCTAATTTTAACAAATGAAGAATATTACTACATAAGTGATAAAAAGTCTATCATTAGATTGTTGTTATCTATGATGAAGAAATAATTTGCTAGAAAAGTTCTAAGCAAATTCTTGATTACAAACTTCATTACATAAGCCAAATTTGCTATATGGGATATTGCAAATAAGAAATTATTTTGGATTCAGCAGTTATGAATTGTTTAAGAGTTTTTCCAGTACATCACGAGTATCTCTTTACTGTGATAATAATAGAGCCTCAGCTTATGGCAAGGGAACTCTAGTATCACTATGAAATCCATAATATTTCGAATGGCATTAAGATATTATCAAATCAATTTTTAGAATAAGGCATTCTAGACTTGCAGAAAATAGTCTTAACCATTAACTTGGTTAATCCATTGACTAAAGTCAAAAGTTAGTAACAGTTAAACTTCATCTTGAGAATATGAGTGTCTAATGCTAACTAGAATGGCTCTAGTGCAAGTGAGAGATTGATAATAGTATGTGCCCTAGGAGCTATATAATAATTATCTAAAAGTAGATATTAATTCCCATGGCACAATAAATGTATTCATAATGTGAAAAGGGTTTCATATTATTGAATATAGTCCTTAAATATTTGTAAGAGGATTTATTCTTAAGTGTTGAGAATATGGGAGACAGATCGCTCTTATACAAATATTTTAAATATGTTCGTGGTCATAAGATTAATGTTTAGGCATCATTAATTCTGGAAGACCATCACCTCTATTTGTTTTCTATAATCAGTATGTGATACAGATGATTATAGAGGCAGTGAGATTGATGCTACTTGACATGTGATGTCGATACAAACTTGTGTATATTCATAGGATGAATAGTCAAATTGTGAGGTTAGATGATAATAATATGAGGTTTTACTACTTTTCAAGTATTTATCATCTAGGTCATAATAGTGCAAATAATCCTTTGACTTGAGGGATACTATATCTCATACATAGGTAGTTAGGATTTATTATTGCTTACATACATGTACTATCTATATACAGATATTTGGCATGTGATAGTTCTAATTTGTTATATATGAAGGTAAGTGATTGCCAAGATATAATTCTTTACCTTGAGTAAACAAGGTTCATATCTTATGCTATCTGGTTATTCTTGATACTTAAGTTCGTTACCAAGACAGAAAGATTCACTAGAAAGAGTTTCTAGTAGAAATCTAATCTCATCAAGAATTAAAATCGAGATAAGGACATGGAATCGTGGCACATTAGGGTTTGAAATAAACCTTGTTTACCCTAGCTAAGATTGGGATCTTTAATGAAGGGATTCTAATGAATGATAATTTATGATCGATAGTCCATGTGATATTTAAAGTTATCAACTATAAACATTCATTTCTAATTAGGTAATCATGATATGGAATGCTAGCTGTCACTCACGACTTATAGGACTAAGTGTAAAGTGGGGACTTTACATTAGGTGGAGGAAAATGTTTTCTCATTCCCATTGCTAATTAGACACGAATCTAGAATGTCACATACCCAATAGTGATCACCTTTCAAGTGTAAAAGGTTCACCATAATAATTAATTAAAGTGTGCAATTAATTAATTAGTGGTAAAATGATTAAATCTGTAATTAAATTTACAAGGATCCTAGCATGTCCTGATGTTAAATCTAAAAAGATTTCGATTCAATTAAATCTTAATTTGTATGTGATGCAAATAAGAAAGATTAAGTTGGAAAATGATTTGGATTAAATCAAAAACTTAATTTTAAACTTAGTGAAAACCATTAACACATGAGATGTGGCTTAAGCCCTTATATGATATGGAAAGGAGGCAATTTAGGGGTTAGAGAAAATTTACTATTCATAAGCCCATATGATAGGTTTAGGGGTTAGAGAATTTTCTACTAAGGTTAAAATTGTAATTACATCTTTTGGCTAATGGAAATGTCTATTTTACCACTAAAGGATAAAATGGTTATTTCACCATTTGAAGAAGCAAAGTCTACCTTTGCCCTTTCATCAAATGATGAGCTAAAAGAGTATTATAGTCTTTATGAAGACTTAAGGGTTAAGTCTTGAGAAAGATATACATAAAAGAGTTTATGTTCATTTTTTCATTGGAGTGTTGAACATCATTTTTCATTTGAAGCTTTTAGAGAGAGAAGTTGAGAGAGATAAAGAAAAGATGAAGAAAGAGTTTTTTCAATTTTCTTTTGATCTTTAATTCTTTTCTTTGTTCTTTGTGAAAGAACAATTGTTTGCAAATTGAAAGTGAGTTTTGTCCAAACAAATCAAAGAGAAACCTTAACTTCCTAAAGGTTTTTGAGAGAAAATCTTGAATCAAATTTTGGCAACCAAGAGAGGGATTGAAGAACACCAAAGAAACCATATGGAAACTTGAAGGTGAGCTAGGTGTAAATGATCTAGAGGCTTTATGTTTGGGAAGCTCTTTATTAAAGAAAGAAGGAACTTTCAAGAGATAATATGATTACTTTTCCTTTTTCTTTATATGCATATGTGTTTTACACACAAATTAATTGATTATTTGAATGAATGCTTGGATCTATTTGGTGAAGTGAAATTTTAAAATGTTTGAAATTTCACCCCACCACCTTACTTGTGTTGCGAATGGCTTCACTATTCCTTCAAAAATTACAAATTAGGCATCTGTTTGTATTAAAATAGGTGCCTAATAAAAAAATTAGACATCTGTATGTATTAAATCAAATGGCTGCTAACCTTTTACACAATTCTGGAGTAAAAAAAAAAATGCAAAACTATGTAGACATAAGCTAACTCATTTTTGATCCGACATTCGTGTACATGGATCATGTGCTTACACGTTGAGCCTTGGTTTAGAACATGGATTTGCATCTCCTGCGCTTGTGTACGCGAGAGAGAACTTCATTGCCTAATTACATAGCACTTAAAGGATAAGCCTTTCAATATATATCCCTTTTCAACTTTACATTTTTGCAATGGGGAATACCCTGCTCTCTTCCCTCAATTTCCTTAACATAAAGCTTATCTTGAATTTTAAACTGTCATTCACCCTTTTGAGTATATGCATATTCAAATTCATAGTTCTTATGTCGAAGAACACAAATTTGGGTCAATCCACAACTAAGTAATAGAACCCACTCAAATTTGGACATCAAAATGACCACTCAATGAGTAAAACACAATATTACTTCTAGTTCTATATTAGGAAAAATTAAAAATACAAGGAAGCTATATATTCAAATAGTAATTTTTAAAATAATGATTATAGTACACAATTATTATAAAATTTTTATCTTAAAATATTTAACGCGTGTATTTTTTATTAGATAATTTTTAATAATATTTTATCTTAATAATATATGTTAAATAAGTAATATGTATATTTAACAAGCCACTGATATCCATTTCAAATAATAATAAATAGTTAAAACTAAATATAATTAAAAGAAAAAAGTTAAGAAAATTACTATAATGGACTTCTATTGTAGTTACAATGGACGTCCATTATAGCAATTTTTTTAATTTTTCTTTTTAATTACATTGAAATTTCTTATTAAGAAAAATAATAATATACTTAAAAGTTTAACAATTGAAATAATAAATGATAATTTAAAAAATTATACGTAGTGTATATCATATTATTTAATTTTTTTAAATAAGTTTAACTTAATAATATATGTTCAAAAGTCAACACATGTCCATGTACTAATTTTAAAAATAATAATTATATTAAATGATTATTTTAATATTTTTATCTTAAAATATTTAACGTTTATATTTTATTATATGATTTTTTATAATAATATGTTAAATAATAAAAAATATATATTTAACAAGTAATCATGCACATTTCAAATAATAATAAATCGTTAAAACTAAATATAATTAAAAAAAATTTGCTAGTACATTATAGCAATTATTTTTTTATTTTTTTCTTTTAATTACTTTGAGATTTCTCATTTAAGAAAAATTAATAATATACTAAAAATATTTAAAAATTGAAATAAAGAGTGACAATATGAAAAGCGTAAAATACTATTTAATCCCTAAAATTTACTTAAAATAATACTTCATGCAGTTTGAAAAAATTACTATTTAAGCCATGTGATTTTATTCGTTTAACAACATGGTCCTTCCATCTATTTTTGTAGTTAAATATATATAAAAAAAACTAAAATACCACTTACTTCCATTTAAATTCCCCCCTTAGTGCCATCGTTGTTCATTTCTCTCTTTCTATTCTTGTTTTTGTTAATTTTATTAATTATATTAAACATAAATTAACAATATTTTATTACTAAGAATATCCCTAATAATGTTCTTTATTTCAAATAGCATATTTTATTTAATAGAAAACATCTAATTGATAAAGAGCAAAAAAAATTATTTAAATTTAATAAACTCTTCATATTTTACTTTTTACTTTACTTTATCCTATAAATATAAATTATTTTAAATTTGTCTAATAGAAAAAAATAATGCTAAAATTATCTTAAATAAAGTGTATAAAAAATTATATTGCATTAATTAAAGTTAAAATAGATAATGATATTTGACTCTCTATATGTGAAAAACTAAACTAACTCTTTTCTTTATTTTTTAAAGATAAAGAGTCTATTAGAACTTTATTTTTGAGATAATTATTTATAATAAAGAATTAGATATATATAAAAAGTGTATTAGGGATGCTCTAATAAAATTTAACTTCTTAAATATAATTATTTATAGTTATAGATTATATTTACTTTAAAAATCCATTTGGAGCAAAATCAACTAAGAATTATATGTGAAATTAACACAAAATAATGCATTAGCCATTAACTTGTCTTTTTCTTTTTATTAGTTTTATTAGTTTAGACTGAGACAAGCCCAATCACAAGATTCACAACAATAAACAACTTGGCACCAAAAATAACCCACCCATGCTTCGCAATCTAATTAATATGATGAGATTGCCATGGAACACAGTGTAGAATAGATTAGACGGAACGAACAAGCTCCTCCATGTTTGATGGTTTCGATTTTGCCTATTTTCATATGGGTTCATTCCATTTGCTTGATTTTACCTTTTTTTCTTCTGGGTTCGTTCCATATGATGGCATGGCTAGCTTCGAGCTGTTCCTTGCTTTATTCGCGATTGCTTAGCTGGTCAAGTGGCTTGTCATTTCTGGGTTCATGGATGGTTTGATATGATTTATATGAGAATAATCACCAATTGATTTTTTTAATAAATCCCATTTTTGAAGGTAAAAAGAGAAAGAAAGTGAAAGAATTTTAGAGATAGAAAGGAAAATTAAAGATGAGAGATATTTGGTAAAAAAATGATATTTATATTAAAATATTAATTTTTTTTTTAATTTTTAAAAGAATTTTGAAAAAATTTAGATGAAATGATCAATTATTTTAACCAAATTAAATTTTAAAGATTAAAAAGTGATTTTTTCAAACTATAAAGATAAAGATATTATTTTAATCAAATTTCATGGATTAAATAATACTTTATCCATTTAAAAATTATTAGTAGTGTTCATTGTATTATTTAATTTTTTTTTTGTAAATAAGTTTAACTTAATGATATATGTTCAAATAGTTGATATGTTCAAATAGTATTTTTTAAAATAATAATTACACTCCACAATTATTTTAATATTTATATCTTAAAATATTTAATGCGTGTATTTCTATTATATAATTTTTAGTGATATTTTAACTTCTTGATATATATTAACAATAATATGTATATTTAATAAATCACTCATGCACATTTCAAATAATAATAATAAATAGCTAGAGTTAAACATCATTAAAATAAAAAAAAATGTATTAAAATAAATGACTTTTGAGTCAAAATGTCATCTAGTTTCATTGGAAAAGATGACACTTTGAGTCAAATACTAATATTAAGTTATTACTATTTTTTAGAAAGATTTTATACAAAAAGCATTTTTATAATTAATTTAATTAATATAACAATTTAAATTATATTTTAAAAATTAATCGGTATATCCACTAATTATATAATATTTAAAGATTATACATAGTATCCATCATATTATTTAAATTTTTTTTAAATAATTTTATTTTAATAATATATGTTCAAATAGATGATATATGTTCAAATAATATTTTTTAAAATAATAATTATACTACACAATTAATTTAATATTTTTGTCTTAAAATATTTAACATGTATATTTCTATTATATAACTTTAGTATTTTAACTTAATAATATATGTTAAATAAGCAAAATTTATATTTAATAAACTAATCATGCCCATTTCAAATAATAATAATAATAATAATAATAATAATAATAAATAGTTAGAATTAAACATAATTAAAACAAAAACAAATACTAGTAGGCGTCCCATTATAATGGTCTTCCTTTATTTTAAAAAAGGACGACCATTATAGTTTTTTTTTTTAATTTTTTACATACTAAAAATATTTAACAATTAAAATAAAAAGTAATAATTTATAAATTACACACAGGTCTATCACATTATTTAAATTCTTTTTTTTTAAATAAGTTTAGCTTAATAATATACATTCAAATATTCGATATATGTTCAAATAGTTTTTTTTAAAATAATAATTATACTTCACAATTATTTTATTATTTTATCTTAAAATATTTAACATGTATAATTTTTTAGTAATATTTTAACGTAATAATGTATGTTAAATAAGTGATAGGTATATTTAATAAGCTACTCATATCTATTTCAAATGATAATAATAAATAACTAAAACTAAAATTAATTAAAATAAAAAATATAACTTAAAAGAAAAGATGACCAATAGCCTATTTTATATTTTAATCAAAAGAAAAAATAATAAAAAATAAAAAAATTAAGCTAAAGGTTGTCATTTCTTAAGGAAAAGACCACCTTAGCACTTTTGATCGTCCTCTCTTCATCTTTTATTTAATTTTGTTTTTAGCCCTAAAAAAAAGTTATGAACTTGCCATAAATATTTATGTTATGTTTAGGAAAAGAAAAGGTGGGGAAAGAAAGATAGTAAGAAGAATAGAAATAATGAGGAAAATTTTTTTTCCACATATTGTATGGAAAAGAGGTGAAAAATGGGGGAGTGAAAAAATAGGAAAAACATAAAATTACTATTATACCCTCTTTTTCTTTAATTGAAATGAGAAAATAATATTAAAAATATAATTGTGTTTGCAAATATAATTAAAAATTCTATTTCCCCTTACTTTCACTCAAAAAATAGAGGGAATGTTTTTGTGGGTCCAAGAGAAATATTCATTATTAACATTTTTTCCCTCTCTTTCCCCCATTTTACCAACCAATAGAAAACTCCTTTCCCCACCCTTCTTTATGCAACCCCCTTTCCATTCCCCACGCTTTCTTCCCTTCCCAAACACATTGTTAATTTAAGCGGAACCACACCACATAAATAAATTAAAAATAAATTATATAATAATTTAAAGTGAGACCCACAACAAATTAAAAAGCTATTTTTAACCTTGCATAGGTAGTCATATTTTAATATGTTATAACCTACCATCAAAGGTAAAAGTGTTAATTTATTAATAAAGCAGGTGAACTATTGCAATAGCTTTATTTCAAATATTGGCAAAAGTAGATACTAAAACTTTTGACCTTTCATGCGGCTAAAGAAGGAGGTACTAGAAAGCTTCTAGAGGCTCCAAGCAAGATGGCGCATCGCTTGTTGAATTTAGGATCACCAAATGCTATCATGGATAATATGCGGGAGCAATATGCCTTTGCCTTCAACAATGGTGATCAAGATTCCCATAGATGAATGGTTGAAGAGAGAAAAATAAAAGCTTATGGTTCACTAGGTATTCTAGGAACAAAAGATTAACTTAATTATTTTTTTTTAACTTTTCTCAGTTGAAAAAAGAAAAAAGGAAACACCAAATATTTAATTAAACTATTTAATTCAACATATTCAAATCTCAAGTACTAATAAATTAATACTTGGATATCATTTAATAGGTCATAATGACATGTAATGTGATATAATCAAATATATTGTTAGTGTAAATTTACATTAAAAATATATTTAAATATATTACATTATAGTTCATTGCGGCTTATCAAATGTACTCTTATTTCACTACATTAGGATTAAATAATAATTCACCCATATAAAAAATACTAATATTTTTATCTATTAGGCAAGTCATACTATATATATAAACCTAAATCTACAGCCTGGACTGTTCCTGAGGCATCCTTCAATGGGTAAAGTTAACTTGGAGACAAAATCCCGAAACTTGGTATTTTTCTTGTCACATCCCAACCTTATGAAATACAACAGTCCTAGAACATGGGGAGACATAAGGTCACCCACGCCCGTAAAACCCATTAACATATAACAATCATGCCTAGGATCTTACCGAACCTCTTTCATTAACTCATTTAAAATATTTAGATAAATACCATAACTGCGGAAGACTTAAAATAAATCATTACATATAAATCCATAAGGAAAATAACACAAATCTCGATAAGTATCAATCAACATTCCCGGAGCATCTAAAGACAAGACTTCATAAACATAGTATTATTGATAACTCAGACAAGGAATTCCCCAAGCGAAGTAGAATGCTTGAGCCATCACCTTGCCTCCTCACATTTGCTCACCTAGAACAACATAAGGAAAATGGGTGAGATAGATGATATCAATGAGTAAACAAAAAGGCGCATACATTATCACATATTCCTTTGAAAGGAAACACATAGCTTATACAAATAGCTCATGGTTTATAACTCATGAATCAGGTTGTAATTTAGTAAGGGTTCAATTGGGCAAGTTTGCAGAAATCACACTTATAACACGTAGAGAGTGAAGACTATTGCTCATTCACTCGAAACACATAGAGGAGAGGTTGCCTTATACCAAATTCCAACTCCTATCACGTAGAAAGCATGAAACTGATCAGGCCCCATGGCTAGAACCGCCCCTTCTAGCTGAGGTGGATACACTACCCCTATCCATCGGGTTAAGACCGTGTGCACAGGTTCCGATGATTTCCCGCATCAGCACGAGGATTCTGCATAAAAGGTAAAGGTACCATAGCTAGAGCTATTGATAAACACAATTAACAATATCACATAAGGCAACAATAACATGAAATTCAATATCAATAGTAGTTTGGCTTTCAAACAATGATACAATAAAAGTATAGTTCTAGAAAGAATACAAGTTAGGGTGTTAATCACAAGAAGTTCTCATTGGATAAACAAAATAGTTTTGGACCAAATGTCCTTTGGCAACTCAAGCTTGACAAAAAAATCATATAATAAAATTAAAAATGGGAAGAACTTGGGTTTCAAAGATCACAAAGGTTCATATATCAATATATCACATTCTTATAACACAACATGATGTTGTTCACATTTGTAACAAGAATATTGTGTTTACTCACCTTGGGGTTCCTTTGCTCCTAGTACATGTAGTCCCCTTTGCACTTCTAAAGCTCCTCAAACTCTAACATAATATTTGATTTAATACTTAGTATTTATTTACTTATAATGCTCCTATCCCATAACTACCCATGTACATATAGCATACACATTAGAGTTCACTCATAGGTGTACTCATCACTTGCACATATCACGTTAACTTAAAAGTCTTGCATACTTAGGCCTTATAGGCTCACATGAAAACACATTTCAATTATATCAATACCTTTTTAAGGTCATCACAATATCATTACCTCAATATCAATTCACTTATCAATTATCTTAGTTCACTTTACACTTCCATACATGTCAACTTAATAATTAATCCCTCAAACATCATGCTTAACTCTTATGATCCCTTTCACTTCATTAACTTATAACCATATGTTCATCATCAATTTATCATAACATCTAGTTCCATATTTCCAAATTGCATTTGCATTCTAATCACATTATAATGTTAAGATACCTTAAGTATACCTTAAGTATACTATAATACATTTAAGCTTATCTAGGATCATACCTTCAACTAACATGCAATTTCATCATCTATTATACATAAATACATGTCAACAATCACCAAGACACATCACATAAAATTTATAAACATTTGGACAAAATTGTTCATGTAGGCCGAATGCATTCATTAAGGTAAAAACCAAATTCTTCTTCTTTTCGTGCTTTCCGTCTATTTTAGAAATATGTAAAAATATGGTTTGAATCAAGATTTTTCATGTAAACATAACAAAAATTATTCTGAATATAAATTCATAGGAATCGGCCACTATTGGTGTCATTAATATATAAAAATTCAATCTTTTGCATTATAGTGCACAAAACATAAGTTTTCTTATTTTCGGTATTTTCCGGTCATTTCAGAAATATGCAAACAGGTTGTTTAAACCATTATTTTTCATTCAATCATAGAAAATATTTGTTTAGAAAATATTCCTTCATGAATCAGCAGCCATAGATAGGGTTTATATAAAAAATTTCTAAGTTCAAAGGCTTAGGTGAAAAATCATGAATTTCCGCGCTTTTCGCGCATTTCGTTCATTTCAGCGATAAACAGACACATGATTCAAATCATTATTTTTCATCTAAACAAAACAAATATCATATTAGAACATCAATTCATACAAATCAGCAGCCATATATTCATGAAAGAATAAAATTTTCTAATTTCCAAGTTCTAATACGAAAATCTTGAATTCTTTTGTTTTTTGAAACTTTTCGGTCATCACAGAAATATGCATAAATATTATTTAATCCAATATTTTTCATCAAAATAAATCAAAAATCAGTTTAGAATACAAACAAGTACAAATCGCCCCCCTTATGATGTTTATGCAATAAAATTGTGATTTTAAGTTATAGGATTCACCTTTGGAGAAATTTTGCGGAAAGAATCGTATTTTCGGTAGAAAATAAATTTTTTCTCCCAAAAATTCACTCAAACAGAATTGAATCTGCAGAAATCAGAAATTAAATAGTTCAAAATAATTTTTACATAATTTATTTTATAGAAATCAGTTTGGAAATCGAAAGAGAATGAAAACTTACGATTACGGTCACGAAATCGCGAAATGAAAAGGTGTTTTCAATATTTCGATAGAGAGAAATATTTTGAGAGGTTTTTCTGCCAAAATATAGAAAGAATAAGAGAATGGATGCTAGAAACCCTTGTTTGGCCGAAAATTAGAATATATATTAGGGTTAGAGTGGAATTTCCACTTTTACCCTTAATGAAATAGGTTAGGAGAATTTTTGTGTAGTGGGCTTTTGGGTATTTGGGCTTTTCCTTTAAAATTTTCAGCTAAATGGATTTAAAATAAAAATAATATTTTTCTTATTAATTCTGAAACATTTTCCTCAAAAATATTTATTTAAAAATATTTTAAAAATACCCATAAAATTATTTTATGCTTAAAAATTGTCTTATGCATGAAAATTCATTTTATTTAAAATAAATTCTTTTTATGCAAATGCACTTCATATAAATCATTTATTTCGCAATGGCAACACATATTATGCATATTAAAATTAATTAATTATGCCACATACTCATCAATCACTTAGATCACAAATTTTTCACACAAGCACACACTTAACCTTATTAGTTCTAAATCAAGCAATTTATCACGAAAATTTCTAGGGTAGGTGTGGATTGTTACATTTCTAGACTGAATTGCCCTAAACTTGCCAAAAAAATCTAGGTAAGGTACAAAATAGAGGTTATTTTTCCCTTTCTATACCCTCCCATTCTATAAAATTAGTAATTAATCCATGAAGTTGCATATTCTTTTTCTCTTTTGCCAAAGATATGAGAAAAAAGCACACATCATAATCCATTATAATTAGAACTAAATAGTAACAACTACAATTTTCAAGTTTGACTTATTAAATCACACTTTAGGACCTTGATAATTGTCTTCAAACTGCAGTGAACCATTCCATTTTTACTAAAAATGTTATAATCCACTATAACGGATAAATACCCTAGTGAGAATATGGTTGATATCTTCCTTTACTTCTAATCAATTCCTGAACTATCAAATAAAAGATGACTAGCTAGTATATTAAATATGTTTTCATATCATAAGATGCCCTATACGGTGAAGACTACTTTCTCAACTATGTGCATTATTTTCCCCACATATGTGTATGGGCAATGCAGGCTTTAAAGATAATCAGATGCACACAATTTTACCTGAGAATGCTACTTTTGAGGTTTTAACTTATGAATTTCTACTAATAATAGAACAACCTACCATTCTACCAAATACATATATAATAAACATCAAGCACTTACTAGTATATGCTTGCTCACTGTAGACCATGGCCATATCTTGGAAGTTTGAAATTTGTAGCATGGACCAAGTTCAAATAGAGAAAACTAGCATTTACAGTAAGGGATGCCAATTGCCAACCTAGTAGTTATATGCTCTGTAAATTTCAAGGAGACCAAAACTTTTCCCATACAGGATGACTAACCAAACATAATGGAGAAGTATGCCACTAAAAAACAAGCACACTTCAAGAAGACTGATTTAGTGGTTTGTGTAACCATCCGTGCTACATAGATTTGAGGCAACCATGATTTCATTTATTTTCATAAAGCTGATGGAGATCAAAGAAGTTGAAAAACCAGTAACAATATCGGTTGTTGTTTCCCACCTCTAATAGCTTTTCCCTTCTTCAGGTCAAAGCAAGTGTTAAAATCTTGATGAACCTGAGTGTATAAGCAACAATCAAAATAAGCAACAATCAAATAACTGAAAAGGCAACAAACAAAACATTATTCAGCAGCTTTGCCAATTTCAAGAACAAATGGAAATTCATAATTCAATCACATGACTTCACTTTCAACTAACTTTTAGATATAGGAAACATTGTTTTCAACTTACAAATAATAAATGAATCAGTTAAGACTCTGGAAACAAATGTACAACTGTAAAACATGGCCACCTTTAAAAAGTTTTATGAATGATTTTCCACGTTAATTATGGAAACCCAATATCATTAATATTTATATTGTATTTGTCTATGTATAATTACAAATATAGATACACAACAGATATAGCTGAAAAATAGAATACGTTATTTACATTAACTCAAATACAAGTCTATTCTATTAGCCCTTCTCAATCTGTGTATGATGAGGCAAAACACAAAGATTGGCTCGCAAATTTCTATGCCTTTATATGGATAGCCTCGTGGTTAAAATATCAGCAACTTGTTCTTCACTAGAAACATAACGTATAACCAATAAACCTGCAGCAACCCTTTCTCAAACAAAGTGGACATTGATTTCTATATGTTTAGAGTGAGCATGATTCACTGGATTGAGAGCCATATATGTGGCTGATATATTATCACAATAAACCACTAGTTTTTGAATAATAGGAACATGCAATTCACACAAAACACTTTATAACCAACTGAGTTCAGCAATAACCAAAGCAATAGCATGGTATTCATCCTCAGCACTTGATCTGGATACCGTAGCTTGTTTCTTTAATGACCAAGAGACCAAATTAGCACTAAAATATACACAATATCCAATAGTAGAGCGCCGAGTATCTAGGCATCCAACTTAATTCGCATCAAAGTAAGTAGTCAAACATTTTGTGCTATGAGAATACAACTGTAAACCATAGTTTAACATACCTCGAATGCACTGAAGGATCCTCTTGACAGCAAGAAAATGATTTTCTCTTGGAGTACTCATAAATTGACAAACCTTATTAACTGCATAAGAGATATCTGGGTGAGTGAAAGTTAAATATTTAAGAGCCCCAATGATACTCTGATAAACTTGCGGATCAAGTAATAATGGATTGTCAGACTTGGATAATACATCTTTCAAACTAATCGGAGTTGATAAAGGTTTGGAATTTGCCATATTACTGCACTGTAAAAGAGAATGAGCATACTTTGATTGATCTAAAAATAGTCCTTCTTTATTTTTTTGGTTACCAAAATTCCAAGAAAATAATGTAAGGGTCCAAGATCAGTCATTGCAAACTCCTTTTAAGTTGAGTCAATAACAAAACATCCGTGGAGGCTGTCAGCACTATATCATCTATATAAAGAAGTAAAATAGCTATACTAGTGGAATTGTGAAAGACAAACATGGATGAGTTTGATTTACTAGCCCGAAAACCAACCATGAACAAGAAAGACTGAAAATGATGAAACCATGCCCTCGATGCTTGCTTCAAGCCACAAAGCACCTTGTTTAATTTACATACAAAATCAAGATGATCAGGATGTTGAAAACCCTTTGGTTGTACCATGTAGACCTCTTTTGTCAGTATGCCATTGAGAAAGGCATTCTTAACATCTAGTTTATGGATGGGCCATTGGTGAGATATTACTAGAGAGAGAACTGTTCTAATGGTCACTGGTTTTACAACTGGACTATATATTTTATCGTACTCCACTCCATACTATTGATTATACCTTTGTGCGACCAAACGAGCTTTGTATCATTCCAAACTACCATCAGATTTAAGTTTCACTTTGAAAATCCATTTACTGCCTACAACATTTAAGTGAGATGGATGTGGTACAAGGGTCCAAGTGTTGTTAAGAAGAAGAGCATTATATTCATCAGTCATTGCATCACGCCATTCCTTAAACTTTACTGTTTGGGAATAAGAAGTTGGTTTAGGTAAAATTAATGGATGAGGTGGAGTGGAAGAAGTGACAGCAACAAAACTTATGAATTTCTTTGGTTTAGTGTTTCTAGTTTTTGTTCTAGTGATCATGTAATGAGTAGGATGGGCTGGTTGGGTTGTTTTGATAAATATAGGAGCTAGAATTTCATGGTCTGGCTGCAAAGGAGAAGATGCAGCTGAAGTTGTTTTGGTAGCCTTGTTGTATCTGGGATGGTGTTGATGATGTCGTTTGTAGGTTTGAATAGGTGGTGTAAACATGATGGAGAAAGAGATAAGGGTTGATTTATAAGATTAAATTTAGGTGAGAAAGATAGATTAAAAGAGGTTAAAGAAGTGGGTAAAGATAAGAAGTTTTCTTTTAATTGAGATAAGGTCAAAGGAGATTAGATGGAGTAGAAACAAATGGTGATTTAAATTAAGGAGGAGTAGAAGACATAGAGTTTTAGTTATGTGAGGAATATGGAAAAATGGACTCCACAAAGGTAACTTGTCTTGAGATGATAATTTTATGGCTTAAAAGATCAAAACAACAATAGCTTTTGTAATTTAAAAGGTATCCCAAAAATATACATGGGCTAGTTTGAGGAGCCAATTTATGATAGGCTTGGATAAATGGGTAGCACAAGTAGCCAAATACCTAAAGCATTTGAAGATCGGGTAATTGATTATAGAGTAATTCATAAGGCGATTTGTGATGCAATATTGGTGTTGGTAATCTATTTACTAGGTAAATAGCACAGGACAAAGCTTCAACCCAAAAAACTGATGGAAGAGATGCTTGAAACAACAAAGAATGAACCATATTTAACAGAGTTCTATGCATTCTTTTAGCTGCCCCATTCTGTTGTGGGGTATGTGGACAAGAAAGTTGCAAATGAATACCTTTAGGCATAGTAAAATCTTTAAACTTCTGACTCGTGTACTTACCACCACTATCACTTTGTAAACATTTAATATCTTGACAAAATTGAATTTTAATGAATTGAGAAAATTCAATGAATTTGTCATAAACTTGGGATTTATTTTTCAATGGAAATAACCAAACAAAATGAGAAAAATCATCCATAAAAAGAACATAATACTTAAAGCCTACAAAGGAAGAGATAGGAGAAGATCTGAATGAACTAATTGAAAAGGAAACAAAGATCGAACATGATTATTATTAAATGGAAAATGAATAGCTTTTCCAAGCTTACAAGTAGAATAACAGAAATAAGAAAACCTATCTAAACTAGACATTTTATGATTCTTGACAAAAATAGAAACAACGGGAGGACTAGGATGGTTAAGGCGATGATGCCAAAGGTCAATTGGAACACTAGAAGCAGCATAACAATGATGAGTACACGAACTAGAATGAAGAGGCAATGGTGGTGGAAAGTAGTAAAAATCACCAGGATTATTGCAGTGCAAAATTGGAGTCAAGGTCTGTAAATCCTTCATAGAAAAACCAAACGGATCAAACTCAACAGAACAAGAATTTTCCATTGTAAAATGTTTGATAGAAACAAGATTAGATTTAACAAAAGGAATAGCTAAGACATTATTTAAAACAAGATTTTTAGAGGGAGTTGAAATATGAGATACATTAGAAGAAGAAATAGAATGATAGGACCTATCACCAAACATTACAACATCATGATCAGTATATAAGGAAGCAGTAGATAAATTACTAGCAAAAGATGTCATACGTGACATAGCCCTAGTATCCAGCAACCATGAATCAAGTGGGGGTTCTTGAAGTTGCATAGCATTGAAAGCCTTAGCCAAAGGTTCAGTTCCAGCAGTAGATGATGGATAAGAATGGGAATTTTAAGGAGTAGAATGAGACAAGAGAGGACAATTATGAACAATATGATTAAAAGCATTATAGAATTGACATTGAATAAATGGTGTATATAAGTGGACAGAAAGACATGGACCAAGAATGCCATACATAGGTGATTGTGGAGAGTAGGAATATGAAAAGGATGGATGTTAGGATTGGTACTCGAAATTATAACCATGGTAAGAGCGACCACGACAGCGGCCTTTACCATGGCCTCGACCTCGATTATAATTAGAGTTATAACCAGTAGAGGGAATAGGAGGAGAAAATTTGTTATTTTGAATCGAATGAGGGTGAGGAGAAGAGGATTGAGTGGTAGCAACAAAAGTAGTAGCAATTTCACATTTGGAGTTACGATTTAATTTTGCTAAGTGAATGTCATGAAGGTACAGACCAGTATGAACATCAAGAAATAAAGGAAGAGGTCGTCTAGATCTAAGATTAATAAGAACAATCTCATACTCTTGGGGTAGACCATCAAGAATTTGTAAAACCAAATCAGTCTCAAACAGATTATAAGATATAAAAACTAAAGAATCATAGATAGATTTGAGTTTTTGAAGATACTCATTGATAGAGGAGGTGCCTTTGGTAGTATTGTAAAATTATGATTTGAGTTGCAACACACGAGAGTAAGCTTGATCCTTAAATAATTGTTTAATAGATAACCAAGCTTGACAGGCAATAAGTTGAACAGTTGGCTTAAGAATAGAATAGAGAATATAAGATGAAATTGTGGCTTAAATCCATTATAAAACAAGAGCATCAATATGCCTCCAAAGGAAACTCATAGGATTAGGAGAGGTGGAACCATCATCGTTAGTGATAGATTGCGGTGGACACTTACTAGAACCATCAATATGATCATAAACATCATAACTTATAAAAACAGGGATAAACATGGACTGCCAAAGAAGATAATTAGTGTAATTGAGAGTTTTTCTAACATTGTTTCTTATATTAGACACACTGAAAGATGTATGTGAAGAAACAGAAGATGATTAAAATGAAGAGGACACATCAGACATAGTGGAAGAAGATGTAGATGAACAAGTAGTAGCCATGGAAGAAGGAATACAGACAAGAGAGAAAAAAATTTAGTATTAGGGCTATGATACCATAAAAGAGTTTTATGAATGATTTTCCACATTAATAGTGGAAACCCAATATCATTAATATTTATATTGTATTTGTCTATGTACAATTACAAATATAGATACACAATAGATATAACTAAAAAACATAATACGTTATTTACATTAACTCAAATACAAGTCTATTCTATCACACTTACATCAACAGATATATCAACAACTAACTCATATTAGTTTTAGAAAACAATGCGCATATGTCAAAGCAACCTGCTTTGTACATTTGAAAAACCCTTAGCCATCAACCTGCCCTTTATGAACATAATTTGCAGAGCATGATTATGACAAGGAATGCATGCTAATTTTGATCTTGAGAGAGATAATGGATACAATTAGAAACATCTAGAGAAAAAGTCTAAGGAATAGAGTGAGAGTGAGAATCACAGATTCAGAGAGTGAGGACAAGTAGGACATATTTTGAGCTTATCTCACTATGAACCCTTAAATTTGCACCCTTAGGATCCAACCGCAGCTTGACACTTGCTAAGATTCATGCGCTATGCATATGGCAGTCCCACTAGCCGATTAGCGGGCAGGGGTCAAGGGGGCAGCGCCTCGTTGGAAAAAAAATTATTGAAACTTGCACCTTCAGACGATTAGCACTTGATCATAAACATATAGAATTAGATTGGGCTCAAATTGAATCAAAGACGGAGAAGAATGGGCTGAAAAATGAACTTTGGTAACCCATGGGCCCGCTGCGGTAACTCGCAGTCAGCTAACCTTTCACAGGTTCAAGGTATCCAATCATTACATTGTCAGATGCATTTTATAATAGAATAAGTTGTAAGTCAGACTTCTAAATTAAAATGGATCATCTTTTTCCCATCAGACAGGGTTGTCATCATTCCTATCAGACAAGAATATCATTTTTTAGCTTCTACCAGAAAGGACAACCTTAGGATCCATACGTTAAATCTAAATTAGGTATCTCTCTTAATCAGACTCATCCTAAGATAGCCTTAGGATCCATACCTTAAATCTGAAATAGGTATCCCTTTTAATCAGACTCATCCTAGGATAGCCTTAGGATCTATACCTTAAATCTGAATCAGGTATCCTTTTTAATCAAAACATCCTATGATGGGATTCATACTTTAAATCTGAATCAGGTATCTCTTTTAATCAGACTCATCCTAAGATAGCCTTAGGATTCATACCTTAAATCTAAATCACGTATCTCTTTTAATCAAACTAATCTTAAGATAGCCTTAGGATTCATACCTTAAATCTGAATCAGGTATCTCATTTAATCAGACTCATCCTAGGATGGCCTTAGGATTCATACCTTAAATCTGAATTAGGTAGGATTTATACCTTAAATCTAAATTAGGTATCTCTGGTGATCAGACCCATCCTAAGATAGCCTTAGGATTTATACTTTAAATCCGAATTAGGTATCCCTTTTTAACAAACCCATCTTAATATAGCCTTAGGATTCATACTTTAAATCCAAATTAGGTATCCCCTTTTATCAGACCCATCCTAGTATAGCCTTAAGATTCATACCTTAAATTTGAATTAGGTATCCCTTTTTATTAGACCCATCCTAGGATAGCCTTAGGATTCATACCTTAAATTCGAATTAGGTATCCCCTTTTGATCAGACCCATCCTAGGATAGCCTTAGGATTCATACCTCAAATCTAAATTAGGTATCTCTTTTGATCGGACCCATCCCAAGATAGCCTTAGGTTTTATACCTTAAATTTGAATTAGGTATCCCTTTTGATCAGACCCATCCTAAGATAGCCTTAGGATTCATACCTTAAATTTGAATTAGGTATCCTTTTTAATTAGACCATCCTAGGATAGCCTTAGGATCATTTTACCCATAAATGTTTAGATCATCTAAGCATCCCTATGGTTCCCTTTTTTCACCACTTTTTTTTTTAAAAAAAGTCAACCATTTCCACCCAAACATGTCTAGATGTTGACTTAGGCATCCATTTGGTTCATCTTACCATCCCTCATTTCAGGGTTCACTATCATCAGAATCACCTTTTGCTCAAAGCCAATTCTGATGAGGGGGCAGCTATGAACCCTCAAATTTGCACCCTTAGGATCTGACCACAGCTTGACACTTGCTAAGATTCGTGCACTATACATATAGTAGTCCCATTAGCCGGTTAGTGGGTAGGGGTCAAGGAGGTAGTGCCCTATTGGAAAAAAAATTTCTTGAAACTTGCACCTTCAGACAATTATCACTTAATCATGAATGCATAGAATTAGACTGGGCTCAAATTAGATAAAAGACAAAGAAGAACGGGCCGAAAAATGAACTTCGGCAACTTGCGAGCTCGCTGCGGTTACCGTAGAGGACCCTGTGGTTGCTAATTGGCTACCATAGCTGGCTCTGCGGTTACCGCAGTTGATGCACCAATTACTGCACCAAGTCCTTTTCAAAGTCTTACCCGAAAACTGTTAATTTTTAGCTCTAAACTCCTCTTATAAATACCTTGCACCTCATAACAGCTAAAAACACACAATTACATGCTTTTATACTCTCCTTAAAGCTTTCCAAACCCTATTTCTAAGCTTTTCAATCATCAAAACCCTCTTTCTAAACCTCAAAATCTCTAAAATCTCATTCTAAAACCTCCTTCATCACATAACACCTTATTCATAAGCTTCCCAATCATCTCAAACCCCTATTCACAAGTATCCTAATCACCTTAAGTTCCATTCTTGAGCTTCCTAATTAAGAAAATGTTCAATTCAAGCCATTTCTTTCAAAGGGAATTTGTGGTTCTCAAGCAAAGGTGTTATCCAAGTCCCTCCAAAAGAGTTCACGCTATTCAAGAGTCCTTCTTCCAAAAGGAGTGCTCGTGATATCCTGAGGGCAAGGTGGAACTTAGATCCAGTGCTAAGCTTGCTCCCTACATTCCTTGCCGTTGAAAGCCAAAGGTAAAAGTTCCTTCCTTTTCCTTTTCAATCTCAATTTCAAGGTCTAAATATGAAAAGATCTAATTTTTGCTAATTAAAATTTGACCTAATTAACAAATCTCTAAGCCTTTTAAAATCAATCAAAACATTATAACAAAGGCTATGACTTAAAACCCCTCCTTCGTAAGAAGGAAGAATTGTGTGGGGTTTGATTCCCATTCAAAGGGATACGTAGGCTTGTCATCTCTAAGGCATTCGACTCCGCTAAAATTAATAATTTCTTCTCTCTATCACCTTATGCACATTGTTTAGGATTGAAATTACTTTTCTTAAATAAAAATTGAAATTTTAATTCCTTTTATTATAATTATTTTAATACTCTCTTTCTTATTTTAGTTATTTAGATTATATTTGGAGAATGTGTGCTTTTCCTAAAATCCATAAGGGCTAGAGGAAAGATCCCCTGGTTTTGATATTTTAACTTGTAATAGTTTTAAGTAGTTTTCCCTTATTTTTGCTTATTGTCATTATCTCATATTTGTCATGCATTTTATAAGTAATATTTGTTTCATGCATCATATTATATCTGTTCATGCATACACAAAAACTTCTTTTCAAAAGCTATTTTGTATTTAAGCTAAACTAATTTTTTTTTTGTATTATTTTAACCAAAACCTAGTCCTTGAGCCATCTTTGATCATTTGAGGACTAGTGCTTTTCCTTGGGATAAATGGTATAATTTTGGAGTCAATCAAATTGGGTTTTCCTTTAATTTTCCCAACTAAAATAAACAAAATTAAAGTGGCAACTCCTTTCACAATTTACAAAATACAATTTTCTAAACTCATAGCGGGTTCCAATCGTGATGTTTCTACTAAATGGGCATTTTCGATTCCCCTTCAGCGAATTGGACTGGATGCTCGGGCGAGGCCCCACACTCACATTAATCTACTAATAAGAAAAAAGCTTAGCATAAATGTAATATAAAATTTTACCTAAGCAAATGTATTAGTAAAAGTAAAGTTTTGTAAATTTCTCATCTTTGAAACCCAACCCCAAAGCCAAACCTAACACCATCGATGAACTCATCTCCATCTGCAACTCAAAACCATATCAACCCATTGATTTTAGGTTAGTTTGGGTTGGGTAAAGTAAACTTCCAAATGCACATAATTGGAAAAAAAAAAATGTCCGATCAAACACCTAATAATAATTAAAAAAAGAAATAGAAGATCAACTATAAAATAGAAAAACTAAAAATAGTTTAGACAATATTACTAAAGGTTTTCAATAACAAAAATGAAAATAGGATTATGGAATCAGTTTGAATTAGTGGTGAATGCTATCGCTTGCAACCAAATTAATTCTATCTTTCCAAAATAAAAATATGCAGTTAATGGTAAGAAAGAGTCGATCCTATAAGGAGTTTGAGTTATGGCAAAGTAAATCACAACAATGGGATAAAAGAGGGGTTTTGAATGATAAGTTAACGAAATAAAATAGAATGAACTAAACAAGTATTTATATAGAAGAATCAATAGAAAACTAACCTTGGTCTTCCACACTTTCCACCAATGGAATTCGTTTGATCATTGACACGTTTGGTAAAATTCCTTTCAAATATTTATTGTGATAGAAATCTATCTATTTTTCCTTATGTTTATTTAAGTAAAAACATGTATTTCACTCAAACCTTAACAATTGATAACCTTAAGTATGACGAAAGATTTAACCAAAGGTTAGCATTAAGAATTAGAAAAACCAACAAACACAACCAAGTAACACACGGTGCTACTTGTAATTGAGATGAATATTCTTTCAAAAACTCAAGTTTCTTACGAAGTAAACTTTAAATTCTTGTTGCTACTAGTGATTAAAGAGGTTGCACTTTTACGTATGCTAACATTTAATCTAGCAAATAACCATTTCAATTCCTAAGCTAATGTGCACCTTATAAAGAAATAAAAATCAGTTATAGAAATAATCACAAAAGGACATTCAATACTTGGAAAAGAAATTACTATCATTAAAAACAAGAAATCTCATAAACAGAATTCACATTGGCTTCAAGTGCTTCAGCCAAGATAAAAAAATTTAGCCACTAAAGGCCATGAAAACTAAACTGCTGTAAAAGAAGGGAAAGAAAATAAAACTTTGATATTTTTCTTGAGAATAAATGATGATTTCTATTTTTGACCTTCTCCCTATTTATAATATTTTCTTCCCTAATATGTTCTACAAAGTATCCCTAAAAATCAGCTAACAGCCCTTATTTTTCAAAATACAATCAGATCTTTTTATCCTATTTCAAAATATTTGAATTCAAATACTGGCAGTTGCGTATTTCCCTTGAACATGCCCATGCCTTAGCAAAAATCGATTCTTCTAGCAACAATTATGTGATTCTCCATATTTTGTGCTAAATCTTGACTTTTCTATTTTCATAGCACCTAACAAGAAAAAGACAGTAAATGTACTAAGTTACCATGTTATTTACAATAGTAAAAAGGAATTAACACTAAAAATAACAGCATTATAAAGTCTTATCAATTAGATTATATCATTTCAATTCACCACCGTAACATGAATTTTTTGAAGTCATTAGCAAAATCACAAAAACCAATAATCAAGAACTTTATAAAACAAAAAAAATTAGAAAAAAAATTTAATAAAATATGTAAGATATTAAGGGGTTTGTTTAGTATCATTTATATTTCTTTATGTTTTTCTACACTAGAAGTTTATAACTTGATAAATGAGTTGATGAAATAAAGGCAACCACTTATGTGACTTTATGTTGAGATAGATGTTTTTGCTGTCAAAATTAGAAAAACTCTTTTTGTTACTTTTAATTGTAATGACGTAATCTCAGTCTAGCACATTGAGTACTCATAACTGCTTGAAGTTTTAATTAGCTAAAGGCACCATACTTATTATGTAAAAGTTAGTAAGTTATGTAAGGCAGTTCAAGGTATGATGCAATTTACTTATTTTGCTTTTCTTAAGTATTATAAATAGGTTTGTAGAACTTTGTTTTAATGTATGAAATTAGCTCAAGTAAAGAGCACTTGTTTCTGCTGACTTTCTTCTTTTCTTTGCTCTTAAATTTAACAATGGTATTAGAGCTTTTTGATCTTAAGGTTGAGAGAAAACAAGTAAGGTTTCATCCACCATAGAACATAAAATCTGAAAAATTATCATGGCTTCACGTGGCTTTGCAGCTAGCTCACCTCTAATCTTTGATGGCCAAAATTATCATCTTTGGGTTGTCAAAATGAAGACTCATCTTAGAGGTTTAGAACTCTAGAATGTTGTGGAGATAAAAAGAGATCCTCCTCTTGTAAGAGCGAATCCTACAATAACTCAGATGAAGCATCATTAAGAGGAATGTGCAAAGAAGAATTATAATGCATACAATTAATTGTGTCTGAGGTTGTTTGTATGACAATTTTGGCTTGTGAGATAGCTAAAGAGCTTGGGATAAGCTTTAGGAAGAGTATTTAGATAGTGACAGAACAAAGAAAATGCAAGTTCTAAATTTAAGAAGAGAGTTTGAAGTTTTGAAGATGCAAAAATTAGAAACTATCAAGGATTATGCTGCTAAAATTATAAAGATTGTAAATCAAATAAAACTCTGGGGAGAAGAGTTATCAGACAAAAGAATTATGGAGAAAGTGCTTACCTGAAAGATTTAAGGCAAAAATCTCATTTGTTGAAGACTCAAAAGACTTTACTTAACTGTCTTTAATAGAGCTCATCAATGCTCTGCAAGCTATTGAGAACATGTGAGAAAATAGAAAGTAATGCACTACAGAGGTAGTATTTTCTTACAACTAAAAAAGGAAAAGCTTCTTCAAGTGGTGGAGGAAGAAATCAAAATTTTGAAAATAACAAATAAGGAAGGAAAGGCACATACCTTCCTTATGGTATTTACAAGAAAACAAATCACTTGGAAGGAGATTGTTGGGTAAATATTCAATGTGATTTTTGTAAGAAATATCATCTTATTGACAAAGTTTGCAGACTAAAAAAGAATCAAGTGCAATAACCACCCCTTCAGCAAGTTAACATAGTAGAAAATCAAATTTAGCTTGATGATCATCTATTTTTGGTGTCTTAAGTTTCTCATCAAAAGAAAAGTTAAGTTTGGTTTATGGATAGTGGTTATACAGATGGCCAAGGATATGACTCTTCACTTCTTTGGACAAAAATTTTGAAACTAAAGTTAAGTTAGGCAATGGAGATGTTGTTTAAGTTGAAGGTAAAGGTTCAATTGTTGTTCAAACAAAACAAGGTATGAAATTAATTTCTGATATCTTATTTATTCCATGTTTAACTCAAAATTTGCTAAGTGTGGCACAATTGCTAGAAAAATGTTATTCTTTGGTCTTTAGAAATAGTCATTGTACTTTTTTTTTCCTTTTATCAAAATGACTATAAAATAGCTTGTGTCAAGATGATAGATAAGAGTTTTTTTTTTTTTCATTAATCTTGGATTCTGGAAATCAAAGTGCTGTTGATATTAAACTAGATGATGGGAAAACAAATCAAAAGAATGGAAAATCAAGAGCTAATTCAAAGAATCAAGTCTTAGGCGTCGTTCTTGATTTAGAAATTGAATTTTCTGCTGATTTGTAGGTCCTTGGATTAGAAAGCTTGCAAGAAAAATGCAACTTTGTGACATATGAGTATATAAGAGTTGTGACAATGCTTCAAAAGCCAAAGTTTTGCAATAACTTTTAAAACAAACTTTCTCAAATACAAACAAAAATAAGAAGAAGACAAGCCTATGGAAGTCTGAAGATCATAATGGCTGGTATACAAGTCAAGGCTTTGTTCAAGATGTGGGCTGAAAAATTGAAGAAAAATCTTGATTTTTCTAGCAAAAGTATCAAGAAAGAATGTCGAGATTAATACTTTTGCTATCAAAATTAGAAGATTCATTTTGTTACTCTTGAAACATAATGATGTAATCTCAGTTTAGCATATTGAGTAGTCATAGTTGCTTGAAGTTTCAATTAGCTAAATGAACCATACTTGTTAGGTAAAAGTTAGTAAATTAAGTAAAGGAATTCAAGGTATAATGCAGATTACTTATTTTACTTTTCTTAAGTATTATAAATAGCAATGTAAAACTTTGTTTTAATGTGTGAAATCAGCTCAAGCAAAGAGCACTTATTCTTGCTCACTTTCTCCCTTTTCTTTGCTTTTGAATCCAACACTTTCTCTTATCATGGCAACCTTTTTTTTTTTTTTTAAATAAATAACAAAGATAAATAAATTTTTATAATAGATTTTTATTTTCAATTTTGGAAACAAAAACTAAAAAAAACCACCATATCAATTAGGCCTCGATGATTGGATAGAAATGCGAAATGGTCATTTCTTATGCTTTGTCTACCATTTCTAGGTGATTGGACAATGACCCAAAGAGAAGTGGAAAATGACATAGCAATGGACTAAATCTTATTGCAAAACTACAAATATGTCGCGAAACAATCATTATGTAAAAACTTTTACCATTGTGTGAACCCTTAATTTTGCACTCTTATGATCTAGTTGAGGCTTGAAATCTTCCAAGATTAGTGTACTACGTAGAGCTAGTACGACAATCCCATGAGCTAATTAATGGGCCAAGGTCAAGGGGGCAGTGAGGTTGGGTAGCATCACTTGCTCCTACGGCATGCATCATTACTGGCCGGCACCACACTAGTGCCACCTTATAGGTTGGTCTGCCGCCTATGCCACCGAGCCCTTTAGATTTTTCCTATTCTATCCCTCAAACTTTTTCTATAAATAAGGGTCCACCTAGTCATTTGATATAGTTTTTCAGACCCCAAAATCAACAATTTCTCTCAATTTTCAAGCTAGAACTTTGTTTTTCTAAAAAATTAAGATTCTCTTCATAAAATCTTCCCATTTTCTTTACTAAAATTCTTTCAAAAATAATTTCAAATTTATTTTAATTTTTCAATTATTATTCTTTGTTATTTTCTTCTTTAACCTTTTTGTGCAAGGTTCAATCTTGAGAGATTTTGATCCTCAGATATGGTGAAACTAGTCTCATTCGTGCAAAGGAAAAGAAGATCAAAAGTGTAATCCCTTCTTCTCTTTCTTTTTGAGATTCTAAAATACGATATAGTAATCTCTCTCTTTTACCTTTCTTTAGGATCTAAATCTAACAAGATCTATTATTCTATTAATTAAAATCTGAATCAATTAACGAATCTCCAATTATAAAATCAATCAAAACATGATAAACAAGGTAGAAACATAAAACCCATCCTTCGTAAGAAGGAAGAATTACGTAGGGTTTGATTCCCATTCAAAGGATATGCAGGCATGTAGCTCTAAGGCATCAACTCCGCTAGAACCAACAATTTTATTCTTTATGTCACCTTCTTCATATAGAATAGGTAAAATCATATTTCTTTGATAAAATTGGTTCTTTCTATTTTATTTTCTTTTATTATGTTATTCCTTTTATTTTATTTTTATATCTTATTTCTCTTTCATAATTTATTTTAGTTATTTGGGAAATGTGTGTTTTTCCTAGAACCCCTAAGGGCTAGAGGAAAGATCTCCTCGATTAATCTTTCTTTAATTATAATAATTTAAGTAAATTTATTTTCCTTTTCTTTCATTGCCATTATTGTTTATTTGCCATATCATGCATTGCATGACTTATATTTGTCTCATGCACCATATTACAATTGATTATGCATAAATAAAAAACCTCTTTTTATCTTAAAAGTTATTTTGCAATTCTAAGCCAAACTAAGAAAACAAATTTTCTCAAGTTGTTTGTTACCAAAACTTAGTTTGTGAGCCCTCTTTGGGCATCATGGATAAGTGCTTTTTCTTTGGGCAAATTGATATAATCTTAGAGTCAAATTTGGGTTTTTTCTTTAATTTTCTCAAAATAAAATAAAAATAAAGTGGCAACTCACTTTTTGCAATTTACAACTTTCAAACGCCATTTTCTGAATTCATAGTGAGTTTCAATCATGATGCTTTTCCCAAAAGCATTCCAGTGCTTGGGCAAGGGCTCACAATTGGTGACTTTACTAGGGACTTCAAAATCTTTTTCTAAATAAAAGATAAAAATGGATTACTTTTGGTAAAACAAAAATTTTGGCTTTTTAATACAAAGTTACATTTTCATGCATCACTACATTGAGCTTTTTGTCCAAACAAGTCCTAGTTTCTTTGGAAACCAAAGGACAAAAAGTAACATCGAGGGGGCAACCTTCCTTAGGTCTTCTCGTTGATAGTGAAATCATCTAGCCCATGACGTATCCTCTAATCCTTTTAGAAGTGTAACGAGTGTGCAAGTACTACCAAACCCATGCGAGTCTTCTTGACTCACACGTGGTTAGGTATATCCATCTTTAGTATGATGGGTTCCCTTCAAACCACTCTTACCCTTTTATATAATGACTCATAGAACCTTCCCTTAGGATTGTGGATACTATAATATTGAACTTGATATGTCATCATCATGAAACCTCTTTTGTTCATGCATCCATACATGCATGCATAGCTTAAACCTTGTGAAGAGTAAAAACCTATCTAAATGTCTTCACACATAAACCCATGGTCCACCTCAACCCATGGTCAAAGACTCAAACCCATGTCAAACTCATGGTAAAAATAAACCTATGTCTATCTATGGTACCTCTATCCAAAATCCTTATCTAAGTTAAACACTGACCTAGCTTTACCCCTCAACAATCCTTATCTAAGCTAAATACTAACTTAACTTCATTATGATCCTCAATCCTTATCTAAACAAAACACTGGCTTAGCTACATTTTAGTCCTTAATCCATGCCTAATCTAAACACTAATCTAGCTTCATCCTCACTCATAGCCCTTTCCCAAGCTAAACACTGACCTAACTTTCATCCTTCTCAATTCTTACCTAAACTAAATACTAATCTAGCCCTATCCTCAATAATCATTACTAAATTTAAATACTTCTTACTAAAGCTAAACATTGATCTAGCTTCATCCTTATCCATAGTCCTTACCTAAGCTAAATGCTAACTTAGTTTCATCTTTTATAGTATTATCTAAACCAATGGCCCATTTAAGCCTGTGGTCTAGTCCAATCAAACCCATTATCCAACTATCACCAAATCTATGATTTACCCAACATCTAAATCCATAGTACATCCATCGCCCAATCGCAAAACCCATCGCCTTTCTATCCTTAAGCCCATGGTAAACCATCCATAAATTACAATCCTAATTACCCAAGGCTAAACTCTGACCTCGCCTTCCAAACAAAACTTTGGTTCCTTAAAACTAAACTCCGACCTAGCCACTCAAAGCTAAAGTCTGACCTAGCTACTCAAAACTTAAATTTGACCTAGCCACTCAAAGACAAAGTCTAACCTAGCTACTTAAAACTAAAATCTGACTTAGCTACTTAAGGCTAAATCCTAACCTAGCTAGTTAAAGCTAAATCCTAACTTAGTTTCCAAAGCTAAAATCTGACCTAGCTCCCTTAGCTAAATACCGACCTACCTAACATCATACATCTCTACCCTCATCTTTATCCATACTTTGTCAACCTAACCATAAGACACCGTCATCCAATACCATTACACCTAAGGTCCTTGTTTCATCATACCCCACCATAACCATTTTCCAAAATTGATAATGACCCAACTCCTTTTTTTCCCTTACAAAATGTTGCCAAGATGTTTACTAGATTTAATAAAGATGTCATGGATAAGCTTTTAGCCAAGCTATTATAGCAACAAGAAGAGATGTTTAAGAGATAAGGGTTTCAAATTTAGCCCCAAATGTAAGTCTAAAGGGAGGCCATACTAAATGATGTTAAAGACATGCTAAGCCGGGCTATCATATAACCAAACCCCAAATCCCATTCTCAAAAGTCCACTCAATCGGACCAAAATCTAACATCAGTTCAAGCATATGCTTTTGATTCGTCTAAGCCAACCTCTGAAATTATATCTCAGCCATCACTTGTCTCATTAGATATCTTAAAAATTGACACACTCTCCCTTCCAACACCTATTAAACCACCAAAAACCACCTCATCCCCTATGGATCCTTTCTAAGGGAAGGAAACCATACCTAACCCTAAGCTTGAGGTTTTCTTGCCCAAATTGGAAGCCATGGAGAAAATAGTAAAAAGTTGAAGAAGAAGGAAGGCATGATTGATACAAAATACCCAATTGCCACTAAAGTTCAAGATGCCAAATTTGGACAAATTTGATGGTACCACCTGCCCCAAGATCCATTTAAAAATGTTTATGGGGTAATGCATCCATTTGGTCTTTATAACGAGCTTCTTACTCAACTCTTTCAACAAACCCTTACTGGTGCTACCTTAAGATGGTTTATTGACTTTGATGACACCTAAAAATAGACTTGGTATGACATTTGCAAAGTGTTTGTCAAGTAGTATCACTATAATATTAAAGTGAATATCATAATAAGATACCTAGAAAGTGCTAAGTAACTTCCAAATAAGACCTTCTCCATATTCCTTATAAGGTGGAGAGCCAAAAATGCTTTAATGGTAAACAGGCCAACTGAATAATAACAAGTGGATATCTTTGTCAAAAATATACTTCCAAGCTATTGAGATCCCTTATTAACATAATATCTACTCACTTTTAAAGCTTTGATTACAACTACATCTAAGGTTGAAGATCACCTTTAAAAGAAGGCAAAAATCCCCACCATTAAGTTAGATAGTTAGGAAGAGTATGAAACCAACATTGAAGAGTTTGATTCTAGCTAAACCTGACCTGTTTAGAGTCAATGTAAGGCCTTATTGAGAATATAGTCCTTTCTTTTACCACTTAATGAGCCAACAAAGTAAGAAGGATACTAGTCAAAGTCTATGCCATTAGAGTCCATTTATCAAGGTCATCATTTAAGCTAACGCTAATCCTTTATGAGTTTATTTGTCAGAGTCATCCTATTTAGTCTGTCAAAGTCGTGTTTGCAATTTATATTTTTCATTATAATAAAAAAAGATGGCATTTTTTTATAAAGTTTGATTTTTTCAAATGCCTTTCTTTTTGTGTGTTTCTTTTCATCCAATTTGAGAGAAATAATGAATTTTTATGCCAATAAGAAATCACAAGAATTTATAAATGCAAGGCCATGATAAATGATCAAGCATAAAAAGTAGCCTTCACCAAAATTGCATTACCTTGGGAAATAGTCAGATTTCCATTAAAGACATTCATGTCACTTTCTCTCTAAGCTGAAACCTTTTACGATACTTTGAGCATTCTTCAGAATCATCATCCTATCAATCACACCTTTCATAACACCAACTTACCATCCTTGTTACAACTAGAGGGGTACTCCTTAATTATCTCTCTAAGTAAGGCAAGGTCAAAAAGGGGAAGGAAAACTAGAAATCTAACCCATAATCTAAACAAAATTAGACCTTCTAAGTAGGGCAAAATAAATAGCCTTTCCAACCTAAAGTAGAATTAGAACTTTGACCCCTAATTTAATAATCGTCAAACAGATCAAGCATTACAACACAGAACTATGTAGGCCTAATTCTCCATAAAAAGAAAAAAAAATGAATGATGAAATTGCTGTAAGTAGATATATAGGCAACCGTATAGGTTTGGTCCAAATCATCAATAAAATTTCATTTTGTACTACACATTTGTTCAACTTTTATTTGCATCATAAAAATAAAAAAATATAAAATGTAAAAAAAGAGAGAAAGAGAGAAGAAAAGAGAGAGCTCACTAAGTTAAAATCCTAAAAGGACAACTTAGGCAGAAGTTAGAGCTAAGAGAGAGAGAAAGCTCATCATAGTCATCTTCCCTTGTGTCCAACATTGTCAAAATTGTCTAAATCAATCCATCTTGTCTTATGCATTCTAAAGTCATCCTTCCTCATTAGAGGCTCATTTTCTAAATTGATATTATCTTATATGCCATTATCTTATAGTGGGTATATCTTTGTAGCACGTCATTATCTTTTATCAATTCATCTTATCGCTTAGCTCAAAGAGCCAAGGCTTAACTCTTGCATTGCTAGTCTGTCACATCTATATCTCTCATTAGGAGTATGATCCCCAAGTTATTGTCACATTCCAACCTTATGAGATATGACGGTCCTAGAATATGGGGAGACTTAAGGTCACCCACGCCCGTAGAACCCATTAACATATAATAATCATGCCTAGGATCTTACCGAACCTCTTTCATTAACTCATTTAAAACATTTAGATAAATACCATAACTGTGGAAGACTTAAAATAAATCATTACATATAAATCCATAAGGAAATAACACAAATCTCGATAAGTATCAATCAACATTCCCAGAGCATCTAAAGACAAGACTTCATAACATAGTATTATTAATAACTCAGATAAGGAATTCCCCAAGCAAAGTAGAATGCTTAAGCCATCACCTAACCTCCTCACATTTGCTCACCTGGAACCACACAAGGAAAATGGGTGAGATAGATGATCTCAATGAGTAAACAAAAAGGCACATACATTATCACATATTCCTTTGAAAGGAAACACATAGCTTATACACTTAGTTCATGGTTTATAACTAATGAATCAGGTTGCAATTTAGCAAGGGTTCAATTAGGCAAGTTTGCAGAAATCACACTTATAACACGTAGAGAGTGAAGGCTATTGCTCTATCACTCAAACACATAGAGGAGAGGTGGCCTTTGCCAAATTCCAACTCCTATCACGTAGAAAGCGTGAAGCTGATCAGGCCCCACGACTAGAACCGCCCCTTCTAGCTGAGGTGGATACACTACCCCTATCCATCGGGTTAAGACCGTGTGCACAGGTTATGATGATTACCCGCATCGGCACGAGGATTCTGCATAAAGGGTAAAGGTACCATAGCTAGAGCTATTGGTAAACACAATTAACAATATCACATAAAGTAACAATAACATGTAATTCAATATCAATAGTAGTTTGGCTTTCAACAATGATACAATGAGAGTGTAGTTCCAGAAAGAATACAAGTTAGGGTGTTAATCACAAGAAGTTCTCATTAGTTAAATAAAATAGTTTTGGACCAAATGTCCTTTGGCAACCCAAGCTTGATAAAGAAATCATATAATAATATTTAAAATAGAAAGAAACTTGGGTTTCAAAGATCACAAAGGCTCACATAGCATGTCATCACATATTTGTAACATAACAAAATGTTACTTGCACTTGTAACATGAACATAGTGTTTACTCACACTGGAAGCAGGAATATAGAGTTTACTCACCTTGGGGTTCCTTTGCTCCTAATACATGTAGTCCCTTTTGCACTTCTAAAGCTCCTCAAACTCTAACATAATATTTGATTTAATACTTAGTATATATTTACTCATGATGCTCCTATCCCATAACTACCCATGTACATATAGCATACACATTCACTTAGAGTCCACATATAGGTGTACTTATCACTGGCACATAGCTCGTTGACTTAAAAGTCTTGCATACTTAGGCCTTATAGGCTCACATGAAAACACATTGCAATCATATCAATACCTTTTTAAGGTCATCACAATATCATTACCTCTATATCAATTGTCTTGGTTCACTTTATACTTCCATACATGTCAACTTAATAATTAATCCTTCAAACATCATGCTTAACTCTTATGATCCCTTTCACTTCATTAACTCATAACCGTTTATTCATTATCAAGCCATCATGACATCTAGTTCCAATTTCCTCAATCACATTTGCATTCTAATCACATTTTAAGGTTAAGATACCTTAAATATACCTTAAGTATACCATAATGCATTTAAGCTTATTTAGGATCATACCTTCAACTAACATGCAATTTTATCATTTATTATACATACATACATGTCAACAATCACTAGGACACATCACATAAAATTTATAAACATTTGGACAAAATTGTTCATGTAGGCCAAATGCATCATTAAGGTAAAAACCAAATTCTTCTCCTTTTTGTGCTTTCCGTCTATTTCAAAAATATGTAAAAACATGGTTCAAACCAAGATTTTTCATGTAAACATAACAAAAATCATTCTAGAATATAAATTCATAGGAATCAGCCACTATTGGTATTTTTAATATATAAAAATTCAATTTTTTGCATTATAGTGCATAAAACGTAAGTTTTTTATTTTCAGTATTTTTCGGTCATTTCAGAAATATGCATACAAATGAGTTGTTTAAACCATTATTTTTCATTCAATCATAGAAAATATCAGTTTAGAACACATTCCTTCACAAATTGGCAGCCATAGATAGGGTTTATACAAAAAATTCCAAGTTCAAAGGCTTAGGTGAAAAATCATGAGTTTCCGCGCATTTCGTTTATTTCAGCGATAAACAGACACATGATTCAAGTCATTATTTTTTATCTAAACAAAACAAATATCATATTAGAACAACAATTCCTACAAATCGGCAGCCATATATTCATGAAAGAATAAAATTTTCTAATTTCCAAGTTCTAACACGAAAACCTTGAATTCCTTTGTTTTTCAAAACTTTTCGGTCATAACAGAAATATGCAGAAATATTATTTAATCCAATATTTTTCATCAAAACAAATCAAAAATTAGTTTAGAATACAAACAAGTACAAATTGCCCCCCTCTTATGATGTTTATGCAACAAAATTGTGATTTTAAGTTATAGAATTCACCTTTGGAGAAATCTTGCGGAAAGAATCGTATTTTCAGTAAAAAATAAATTTTCTCTCCCAAAAATTCACTCAAATAGAATTGAATCTGTAGAAATTAGAAATCAAATAGTTCAAGATAGTTTTCCTATAATTTATTTTATAGAAATCAGTTTGGAAATCGAAAGAGAATGAAAACTTACGATTACGGTCACTAAATCGCGAAACGGAAATGTGTTTTCAATATTTTGGTAGAGAGAAATATTTTGAGAGTTTTTTTTGCCAAAATACAGAAATAATAAGAGAATGGCTACTGTAAACCCTTTTTTGGACAAAAATTAGAATATATATTAGGGTTGGAGTGGAATTTCCACTTTTACCCTTAATGAAATAGGTTAGGAGAATTTTTGTGTAGTGGGCTTTTGGGTATTTGGGCTTTTCCTTTAAAATTTTCAGCTGAATGGATTTAAAATAAAAATAATATTTTTTCTTATTAATTCTGGAACATTTTCCTCAAAAATATTTATTTAAAAATATTTTAAAAATACCCATAAAATTATTTTATGCTTAAAAATTGTCTTATGCATGAAAATTCATTTTATTTAAAATAAATTTTTTTATGCAAATGCACTTCATGTAAATCATTTATTTCACAACAGCAACACATATTATGCATATTAAAATTATTTTAATATGCCACATACTCATTAATCACTTAGATCACAAATTTTTCACACAAGCACACACTTAACCTTATAGGTTCTAAATCAAGCAATTTATCACGAAAATTCCTAGGGTGGGTGTGGGTTGTTACAGTTATCTATTCTCATTAGTCTTTTAGCCACTCCTTAGGGTACTTCTCTTTAGTCAGTGTGTCACCTATATTGAGTCAAACTAATTAAAAGTCTTGTTCTAAAAGTCTTTTCAATTTCAAATGGTAAGATTAGCTTGACTTACTCTTTTTCTATGAATCATGCTACAAATAGCAAAACCTTACAATCTCCTTAACTTTTTTTTAGAGGTTCCAACCTACCTTCAAATCATTCCCAAACTTCATCCCAAGCTTTATTGGCAAATCATACCATCTTTTCAAAGATTAAGCCTCATACCACCCTTTATTTGGCAAAATCTCATTATGGGTAGAACCAAAAATCCCAACTCTCTCAGGACTCATGATCATCAAAGTCAACTTCCTTGACCAAATCAAGTCGAGTCAAGTTGGGTCCAAACTAATCAGAGCCCATCCATTGCCTCTCATCTCATTATCCTTGAAAGGATGAAGCCTCATGGGGAAAATATATGATCTATGATCCCTGATATCAAAGTCTCACAAGGCTTGTAAACCATTCTTAGCTTAAATTGATGTAACCATGTCAAAGGATAAACCCTTATCCATGAGCCTACAATCTCCTTATGACTAAAACCTTTAGCATCATATATAAGCTAAAGCAAACCATCTTCAAAAGAGGTCCAAAACACCTTTGTAGAAAAGCTCAAGTTGAAAAACTATCCTTAAAGCCCAAAAAGCCTTCATTGTGAATCTCAAACCAAAAGTCTTCATCATGAAGCCTAAACCAAAAAGCCTTCACTATGAAGCTCAAACCAAAAAACCTTCACCATGAAATCCAAACCAAAAAGCTTTCATCATGAAGCCTAATTCCAGAAGCTTTCACTATGAAGTCCAATTCCAAAGCCTTTCACTATGAAGCCTAAACCAAAAAGCCTCCACCATGAAGCCCACTCTCAAAAAGCCTTCATTTATAAAGCCCACGATCTCCTTGAAGGCCAAATATGAATGAGCTTTCAACTATAAGCCTTCACCATGAAACCCAAACCAAAAAAGCCTTCACCATAGGCCCACTTTCACCACGAAGCCTACTCCAAAAAAGCCTTCATTTTTTAAGCCCACAATCTCCCCTAAGGGCTAAAAACTTGATCATGCCTGTCAATCTAAACTTGACCAAGCCTTTAATTTGACTTCTTATATAGCTAAACTAGACAGAGCTTTCAAATTGAATTTTCTCTAAGGCTAAACCCGAGCTAACCTTCTAAGATGACACATTCATTTTAAATGATCTTCTCTGAGGCTTAAACTTGACTTAGCCATCCAATATGATCATTAACCAAACATTTTTTAAGACTAGTCATGCCTAAGCCTTGCCAAGCTAATTAGCTTGATCTCTTCCACAATTGACCTAACTTTCTTCCAAGGCCAAACCGATAGTCTTTGATCAACCTTTCAACAAGCCCTCATAATCGGTCTAAATCAAATGTGACCATACCATCCCTAAGTTGATCTATCCAAATGAAATGACTAAACCACTTTCCTTTATCATTTTAAAATGGGGGCACCTACCTTTTAAATATTCACTTTTTTGAAATGGGGGCATCTTCCTCCCAATAAATCAACACTTTTATACTAAGTTGACCTTCATAGGTTCAAGGTATCCAATCATTGTATAATTATACGCACTTTGCATTAAATAGGCTCCTAAATCAAGATAAATTATTAATCCAAATTTTTGCAGTAGGAATGATCATCAATTTGACAAAACCATCATCAATCAAAGTTCCCAAACTAACGTTCAGACCATCAATATCTCAAACATTAAACCATACATTAGTTAGGTATCTCTTTTAATTAGACCTATCCTAGGATAGTCTTAGAATTTATACCTTGAATCTAAATTAGATTCTCTTTTAATCAGGCCCATCCTAAGATACCCTTAGGATCATCAATCTAGTATAGGTTTCGGTTCCTCTTTCAAACTTATCAAACCATCCTAGGATAGCCTTAGGACCATCAACCTAGTATAGGGTTAGGTTTATCTTTCATACTTATTAGACCATCCTAAGATAGCTTTAGGATCATCAACCTATTATAGAGTTAGGTTTCTCTTTCAAACTTTTCAAACCATCCTAGGATAGCCTTAAGATTATTCCACTCATGAATGTCTAGTAACGATCACCTAGGCATCCTTATAGTTCCTCTTTTCATCATTTTATCAACTCCACTAATAAATGTTTGGAAATAAGCACCTAAACATCCTTGTGGTTCTTTTTCCACCTACCCTTCACCTTAAAATTCTACCATGCCTTTCACCTAAACATGTTTAAATCCTAACCTAAGCATCACTTTGGTTTTAATTCCCATCCTTCATCCATAGGTTCATTATCATCAGAATTGCCTTTCAAAGACAACTCTTATTAGGAGGCTATTGTGAACCTTTAATTTTGCATCCTTATGATCCAGTCGCAGCTTGACACCTACTAATATTAGTGTGCTATGAAGAGCCAGTATGGTGGTCCTGCTAGCCGGTTAGCAGGTAGGGGTCAAGCAGGCAGCACCCTATTGAAAAAATGGATTTTCTTAAATTTGTACCTCAAGATGACTAGCACTCGATTACAAACTTATAGAATCAAATAGGGCTTAAATCAAATAAAAAAAGGGCCAAAACAGGCCAAAATAGGTCAAATAGATCGAATCAATATCCAAGTGTGAACTAGGGTCGGATGGCATCACCTGAGTGCTGCCGAAATAGGACTATGTCAGTGCCGCCTCATAGGCTAGTGTGCCGCCCATGTTGCTGGGCCCTCTAGATTTTTTCCTGTTCTATCCCTTAGACTTTTTTCGATAAATATAGGTATACCCCCAATCATTTGACATAGCTTTTTAGACCAAAAAATCCCTAATTTCTATTAATTTTCAAGTCAGAACTCTATTTTTCTCAAAAATTAATATTCTTTTTAATAAAAGATTTCCCTTTTCTTCACTAAAATTCTTTCTAAAATAACTTTAAAATTATTTTAATTTTTCAATTATCATTCTCTGTTATTTCTTCTCTAACCTTTTTATGCAAGGTTCAATCTTGAGAGACTCTGACCTTAAATTGGTGAAACTAGTCTCATTCATGCAAAGGAAAAGAAGATCAAAGGTGTAATCACTTCTTCTCTTTCTTTTATAATCCCTTCTTCTCTTTCTTTTTGAGATTTCAAAATCTAATCTAGTAATCTAACTTGACAAGATCTTTTATTTTGTTAATTAAAATATGAATTAATTAACAAATCTCCAATCCTAAAATTAATCGAAATATGATAAATAAGGTAAAAACATAAAACCCCTCATTCGTAAGAAGGAAGAACTGCGTGGGGTTTGATTCTTATTCAAAGGGATATGTAGGCATGCTATTCTAAGGCATCAACTCTGCTAAAACTAACAACTTTCTTCCTCATGTCACCTTCTTCACATAAAATAAGTAAAATCATTTTTCTTTGATAAAATTGGCTCTTATTATTTTATTTTATTATGTTATTCCTTTTATTTTATTTACATATCTCATTTCTCTTTTATAATTTATTGTAGTTATTTAGGGAATGTGTGTTTTCCTTAAAACCCTTAGGAGCTAAAGGAAAGATCCCTTTGATTTTAATCTTTTTTTACTTATAATAATTTAAGTAGATTTATTTTCCTTTTTTTTTTCATTACCAGTATTGTTTATTTGCCATATCATGCATTGCATGACTTATATTTATCTCATGCAACATATTACAATTGATCATGCATATATAAAAAATCTCTTTTTATCTTAAAAGCTATTTTGCAATTCCAAGCCAAACTAAGAAAACAAATTTTGTCAAGTTGTTTGTTACGAAAACTTAGTTCTCAAGCCCTTTTTGGTCATCCTTGATTAATGCTTTTTCTTTGGGCAAATTGATATAATCTTAGAGTCAAATTTAAGTTTTTCTTTAATTTTCCCAAAATAAAATAAAATAAAAGTGGCAACTCACTTTTTGCAATTTACAACTTTCAAATGCCATTTTATAAACTCATAGTGAGTTCCAATCATGATGCTTTTCCCAAAAGCATTCTGGTGCTCGGGCTATGCCTCACACAATGCAGCAAGGTATATGCACATATAAAATTTCTAAAACATCAAAGTAAAAATTACTTGTTACCAATATTAAATTTCCTTGTTATAAGATCTGTATGCTTAGTTAGGGGCTTAATTAGAGGCTTGATTAGAAGGATTTCATCATTGTATAGTTTTCTACTATAGACACTTATAATTTGAATATATCTATGTGATATATGTACCTAAGATGTCAATGAAATACTCAAACACTTACAACGTATCAAAGCATTTCTAAAATTTTTTGTTAGAGTTGAATTTCTTTTTTGTACTAGTGAGCAAAAGGTTGCTTTTGGTCTGTCCCTTTCTTCTACCTAAGGAGGAGCACCACCCTCTGATCAGCCTCTCCCTAGAATCTAGTGAATAAAAGACTAGAGCATGAAGCTCATGCACCATTTGAAGCTTTTGCCTGAGTTCCAACATGTTAGTGCTGCCTTCAGTCAATCTATTTGGTGTCACCTCTCCATTTCCAACACTTCTTGGCTCACTATTCTATCATTTGGTAGATTGTCCTACACCTTTGTGTCTTCTTATCTATTGTTGGGATATTTGCTACTGCTATTAAAGATATCTGCTACTGCTATTAGAGATATTTGCTACTTATGGTTCTTGTTTTCTATTAGTTATGTGTCAGTGTGGCTTATGGTCTGTCAATGGCTGAGGATCAAAAGAACGTAGTTGTATATGATGTTATTCCTATGATGACTAAAATCATAGAACAAAAATTAATTGGCCTTAATTACTTAAATTGGTGTAAAACTATTAGAATTTATTTGTAGAGTCTGTCTAAAGATGATCACTTGTCTGAGGATCCTCCTATAGACAAAACTCATCAGGAATGGTTGAGAGATGATGCTCGTTTATTTTTGCAAATTTGAGATTCCATTGATACTGAAGTTGTTAATTTGATTAATCATTATGAGTATATAAAAGAACTGATGGTATATTTAGATTTTTTATACTCTAGGAAAGGAAATGTGTTGCATATTTATGAAGTGTGTAAGATTTATCAGGATGAGCAACAAGAGCAGTCCCTCTAGGCCTATTTCATGAACTTTTAAAGAACATATGAGGAGCTCAATACATCACTATCCTTTAGTGCAAATGTAAAAGTTCAGCAAGCTCAACAAGAGCAAATGGCAGTGATGAATTTTCTGGCCGGGCTTAATTCTCAATTTAAGGTTGTTAAAATCTCACATTCTTTCAAGTGCCGAGATTCCTTCTTTTTATGAGACCTTCACCAGAGTACTTCATGCAGATACCAGCACCTATTTTACTTGAAAAGGAGGTACTGGTAGTAAAAATATGCCAAGTTGGGATACAAAGGATGTAGTGTACTACTATTGTCATCAGTCGAGTCATACGAAATGCACTTGCCACAAACTACAAAAAAAGCATTAGAAGACACCTTTAGCAAATATGGCAATTACAACTACAACCATCTCCTCATCTGAATAGATAGTTACCATTTTTGCATATGAATATGCTAAATTCACTTAGTACTAGGAATCATTAAAGAATTCATCTTGCTCTATCACTGCTAACATAGAGCCAAGTAAATCGAATGCATATCTTGTTTCCTCCTCCTCTTCAAACTATGTCATTAATTCTATTCATATAGGTCATATGACAAGTAATCCTAACTTACTCTTTTCTATTGAGTCCTTTTGGGTTTGTTGCTCAAGGGAAGTATAGGAAAGTGTGTTAGCTTCAGAAATCTCTCTATGGCTTGAAATAGAGTCACTAGGCTTGGTTTAGAAAATTTAGTCAAGCAGTGAAAAAATTTGGGATGCAAAAGAGAAGATCTAATCACTTGATTTTTTATAAGTGATCTATCTCTGGCATTATTGTCCTCATTGTGTATGTAAATAATATTGTTATCACTAGAAGTCAATTTCACACAAAAGATTTAGGGGCATTGAAGTATTTCTTGGGAATTGAGGTGATAAGAAGCAAGAAAGGAATCTTCCTATCTTAGAGGAAATATGTATTATATATATTAACTAATACTAGTACTATTAGAGCTAAGCTGTGTAGTGCTCCTATGCTTCCTAACTTGCATCTTACAAAAGATGAAGACTTGTTTAAAGATCTTGAGAGGTACCAAAGATTGGTTGAGAAATTGAATTATCTTACAATAACTTATCCTGATATTGCATGTCCTGTTAGTATTGTAAGTCAGTTTATGTCATCTCCAATAGTTCACCATTAGGCAGCTCTATAACAAATGTTATGTTACTAAAATGGAGCTCCTAAGCTTGGAATATTGTATAAGAATCATAGTCACACTCACATTGAATGTTTTCAGATTTTGATTAGGTAGGATCTAAAATTGATTGAAGATCTACTACTAGCTATTATGTTTTTGTTGAGGGGAACTTGATCTCATGGAAGAGTAAAGGCAAAATGTGGTGTCTAGATCTAATGCTGAATCAGAATATAGAGATATGGATCAGGCTGTATATGAGATAATATGGATATATCAACTCTTAACAGAAGTAGGTTTTAACCAGGTGACCCTTTGTATCGCCTATAATCTTGTATTTCATGAACATACAAAGCATATTGAAATTAATAGTGATTTCATTCATGAAAAACTACAGCAAAATTTGATCTCAACTCAACATGAGAAAATTAGAGAACAATTAGGAGACATTTTCATAAAAGGTTTGAATGAGAATCAAATCATTTGTATATGTAACAAGTTAGGCATGATTAATATATATACTCTAGCATGAGGGGGAGTGTTATAGGATCTGTGTGCTTAGTTAGGGGCTTAATTAGAGACTTGATTAGAGGGATTTATCATTGTATAGTTTCTCAATATAAACACTTACAATTTGTATATATCCATGTGATTTATGTACGTAAAACATCAATGAAATACCCAAACACTTACATTCCTAAAATGCCTAAAGCAAGACTATGACATTCAAAATGGTGGTTTCTTGAAGAAAATCCTTGTAAGCAATACAAAAAGATTAATTTGTAAAAAGATCACTATTCTGGTGATTTAGCAAGATTAAAGCACATTAAGCCATAAACACTATGCTTGCTCTAATCTTAAACAAGGAAATAATTCATAACAATGAACCAAGCCAAAGGAAGTAGTGGCCATGACAAGATGATATGCAAAACAACTTAGTGAACATCAACAGCATGCTAGATAGCACAGAAATGGATACAATAAGAAACCAACACCATAAAACATCATTTCTCGAAAATGTAATAAATGAAAATGTGGGGAACTATGTAAACATAAAAAATATTGGGATATTCTTATAAATATTATATTTTCCGTATAAAGATACTTAAAAAGAAATATTTTAATCAATAAAAAATTGATTCATAAATTAAATTTAGATTCTCAATTTAATTAATAAAAAATTAATGATATTATTAAATTTAGATATTCTATGTCTAATTTTAACAATAATATAAAATCATGTTAACTATTTAATATAAAATAGGGCTAACAAACCCAACATTCATCCAATGTAAATACACACAAAAATCTAAAACCTTTTATGTATCTTTATTCCTCCACTAAAAAAAATTCTGCCATAGCCATTCATAAATCATCAGCTTCTTGCATAAATCAAAACAAGCAAATACACAAAATAAACAAATGAAAAACAATGGGAAACATCGTTAGGAGGTACTAATACTATCCCAGAAAAAAAATGTAGATTGAGAGAGAGAGTGCTCGATACTATGAGCAGAACCAATACTACTTTAGAGCAAGCCTAGTTGCCGCCGCTACCAATCTCTGTGGAGCAAGTCACGAATCAAACAAAATTGTAGGCACTGATTGATGAGTTGCGATAACATTGAGTTTTGTGAGAGACAAGGAAATGCTTTCTGCCAATTTTACTCTTTTTCCAAATTTTCCCTATTTTGAAGGCATTTTCATTCCTGAAACATTTTGGAAATTATCAAGTGTCAACCAAACCAAGTTTCCATGCATCATAGGTAGCAAGTAGCAGCTGTAATAAAAAAGTCCTTGTTAGGTGGTTTAGGTGGGGTAGGGTTCTTAGGGTTACAATATATAAAATTTCTAAAATTGCATACTTGTAAACCACTATTAAATTCATTTAATTTCCTAAAATGTCTAATCTTGTATCTCTCCAAAAAAAAAAAAAAAAAAACTAGGATCAGAATTAAGACTCAAGATTAACCAAATGAAATGTAGTATATAATATGTCACTTCTCCACTCAAATCATGATAAATTTCCCAAAACAAAAATGTACAAGAAAAACAAGGAAGGAGAATAAACCATTGATTATGTAAAATCTAAAGAACAATTCACCGTTACTAAGACTTCTCATAGAACTTAATTTTTTACATGAGTCAATAACTTTAATTTCTTTGGATATTTTATAAGGGCAAATTTCTCAATTGAAAGGGGAATTTGAAATCTACTATATACTCAATTGATTTTCAAAATTCCAATGTGGGTTTGCTCCCAAACATGATCTCATGTACAATTGATACAGCTAGTCATAGATCCATTCTTATCTCAAGCAATGGAAAATAATTTTGGACATACATGTTTAGAAGGCTCTTCCCCACATCATGCATGCTTTCAAAACAAGGTTTTTCTCCCACTGTACCTTGTACAATACTTAACAAAATCACCATGACCATCCCTAATATATTCCCTACCTTGTACAATGCTTAACAAAATCACTATGACCATCCCTAATATATTCCATTAAGCAACTCAATTACAAGTAATAAAAGCAAAAAATTATTTAAACCATCCACAAATACTTAATTACCACCATTTTTGTTTCTAAGGGCCTAAGAGTGAATCCAAATAATTTAGGATAATATTATTTTAAAAAAATTTCATACAACTACTAGTACAGGCTCACATCATTATCCTTTTCCCATAATACATATCTCCAATCTTATGCTATATGAACTTAAACCCCTCCCAAACTTCAAATGATCAATTTAAACTTTAAACCATCACCAACATTGATATCTAAATATTCTAGCACTTTATTTCTATACAGTCATATATCTTTTTGTCTATAAACTAAGAAATATTCCAATTACAATTAAAGTGTCTAAAAGATTAGTCCAAATCTCAAAATCATAAGCATCTTAAGACTAGCTCGCCAAACAAACTAGTTCTCTAATTTAAGTCAAACTAAAATCATGATTTAATTCTCAACTACATCTAAGAATTAGTATATTTATGATATCTTTTCAAGAACTGCATATTCATGACAACATTAACAAAAGAAATCACTAAGGAATGAAAAGCTAGCACATCTGGTAATAAGAACAAGGAAAAGGATTGAATAGAGGTACTCCTGAATATTTGACGATCTCAAATGTGTCAATATCAATTGTCAATAGACTAATAAGAGTATGGGAAATGTGTTTTTATAAGGGAACACAGAATGAACACAAAACCATAAAATGTGAAAATGAACCATACTTGTCAATAAATTCATAAAGAATTAACATAGATATTTTATATTTTGTGGAACAAAGAAAAAAGAAAGGGACTTGTACATGAGGAAGTTCACAATAAGAGCCAGTATAAGAAAACCAAAAAAAAAAAAAAAAAAATCTATATCATACACAAATAAACCTATTTGGGCTAATTTTAAGTCAAAAAGTAAGCAAGCAGTTGGTTGGTTATGCACAAAAAGAATTAGAAAAATATAAATACTTGAGGAAGATTTAGTCTTAACCATTTTCTAGGATTTAGGTGGATCATAATGGAATGGAGATCTTTCTATCTCCATGAAAATATACAAGTGATCTTCTAGAACAAGCAGAGTTGGCTACTACTAAAAAATTTTTTAGTAGCAAATGCTAGTACACTGTTTTATGACCCCTTCACTTTATCGTAGTATCTCATTTTCTCCAGGCCTTGACACTGTCAATTCACTGGCAAGATGTTAAAATGTATTGTTACATTTATGCTAAAGGAACTATAGACTATGACTTTCAATTGCATAACTCATCTACTATTAAAATATCTTTCGGCATATGGTGATATTGATTGGGATGTTGTCTAGAAAACTAATAGCCATTGATCAACGATGGGCTTCTAAGTTTCAATGGTTTATTATTTACTTACCTTGACAACAAAGAGCAAACATACAGTTTCTAGTAGTAATGTTGAATCAGAGTATTAGACTTAAGGTTCAATAGTAGCTAAAATTCATTGGCTGCATTCCTTATTGAATAGCTTGCTTATCAAGCCAAAGCTACCAATTTGAGTGTTTTGTGACAATGTTTCAGTAGGCACTCTAGTGGCTAATCCAATCAGTCATACTCACAAAAAGCATATTGAAGACTTGAGGATAACATCCACTTTGTGTGAGAACCTGTACAATGGAGTGACATTATTGTTAAATTTGTTCCTAGTGAAGACTAAAAGTTCGATATTTTTACTAAGGTACTATCAACTGCAATGCTTCCATTTGTTGACCTGACACATATTGTGCATCTTAAGTCACTCTCACATTTAGGGGGTAGTAGAGATGTCTCGTATTTGAATTTCAAATGTATAGGTTGCATTGATATAACTTTCTTTTGTAATCTTATCACATAGATTAATATATATCATGGTTACCTTGATCGTGAAAGGCAATCAATTCTCTTTAGTTTTTCAGTGTACCTAAGGTTTGCCCCTTCAATTTCTTTTGTTTATTCATTAATCATTAAAAATAAAACCTTAACAATAATGAATAAATGAATCAACAACAGGAGAAATACTACCACATTAGAATATTAGAATTAAAAGAACAAATCAACTACAGTCAATACTTTTGCATAGTTTTTTCAAAAGAATACAAATGACCACTGAAACCATTTTAACCCAATAAGATCAATAACAAATCATAATGGGATCATTAACAAAAGCCCACTGACATGGCCTAAAAGGTAACAACTAAATATGTCTCAAAAGATTTTTTTAGAAATTTTCTCTAATGTGCTCACAGGAAATGGCATAACTAAAAAGACAAAAACAATGCAACTCATTTGCCATAGTTTGCTAAGCATCAACAACTAATAAATGATTGCCAATACATCAATGAAATATGTAGAACAAATGAGATGAATATATGCAGAATAAACAAAAGGAAATGATTGGAAAAAAAAATGAACCATGAAAATTGAATTATGTTCCTAAAAATGAGTGGGACTAGGAAGTTTGCAACTCCTACCTTAAATTTATCTTTTGTTAACCATGCAGTGCCAAACTTAGGCTAGAAAATTAGAGGAAGGGCCTCATATGGAGCCTCTGCAGATGCAAGCTATTTCAGCCAAAATTAACCATTTAAAATTCATATCCTATAAATAAAAACCACAAAGCTTAAAAATTGAATAAAATGTTACAAAAAAATCTAGAACAAATTTGAAAATGAACATACGATCTTCAGAGTAAAGCACCTCGAACACTAAAATTTGATATAGATTGTATAAGAAAAAGAATGTGAAGACTGAGAAAAGAAGTGATAACCTGAATTGTAATAGTACATATTCAAAACCCTTCTTTATACTGCTCCACCTAGGGTTTCAATTTCCATTACTCTTTCTTCATCAGAATCCATTAATAACTATCAATTTTAAAACTAAAAATAATTCCATATGAAATTTTAAAAACCACCCGGCCACTCGTACCATTTATCTAGTGATCAGAATAAGTTTTATGTCTTGTACGGGAGCCAAGAGCAGAGAGCCAGTGACAGATTTTAGCTTTTGTTTCTCAAAATTCTGAAATGGGATACTTACATGTTTGGTGTTTGGACTTGAGTTTTCATATCCTAGAACCAGGTCCATCTACCATTATGGACCTGGGTCATTTATCACATGGGCTTTTTTTCGGCTAGGCATAATTATCTTTATTAAATTAAAATAAAAATTCAAAAGCATAACTGTTTTTTTCTCTGTACTTTCTTCACGCTTCATAAATATTTTCTCTACGTTCTATCAACTTCTCCCTAATTCTCTCAGATCTTCGTAACTTTTAATTCTCTAACCGTTTGCCGTCAAAGATTTTACACCACTTCCTATTTGCTTCATGATTTCTGCAAATAATCTTATTGTTCATCAAACTCTAATGCACTATGGGTAAATTTTCTCTAATTATTACTATTTTTTAATTTTTTTTTTGCAATTTTTGTTATAGACCTTACATTTTCATCATTCTAGAGTTATGATTTCATCAAAATATGGGGATTGTTGTTTTTGATTTACATTCATTATGATAATGATTAATTTTAGGGTTAGGGTTTCAATAAATCTATTTATTTTGAGAATGTGTTCAAAATAAATTTAGTTTTTGTTTGTTTGCAATTAAACAAAACAAGTTCAATCTCTCTACCGACAATCTAACTACTAAATAAGTTAATGAACCTAGGGTTTACATGTTGTGAAACTAACATTCATAACTAATAACCCATCTTTTTATAGTTTAACATATTCATGAATTCATTATTTGTTTTGTATCTATAGTATATTTTTAAAACAAGTGATGAATATGTGTATTATGTGTAATATATGTATAAGATTTATATTCTTTGAAAGTCATGACTATAGTTTTCATATATGGTTGTAAATTGTTAAACCAATTACATATCATATATTAATCTTTCATTTTATGATTAATTGTTATAAAACTCCTTTTTATTTTTTAGAAAACTAACTACTGTTATCAATTGATAAGGAACAAAATATTGAACAACCAAGGTCATACTTACTTTCTAATTTTCTTTTGTGTTGTATTTTAATTCATATAGGTATATATAATACTTGTTACTAAATCAGTTTTTTAAGTTATGAATTTCTACTATAACATATGAACCTCGATTGTACTTTTAATGAATTTGTAACTTATAGTTAATAAACCTGTAACTTATAGTTAATGAAACTGTATTTCGTTTCATCAAAAATGGCATGTCCATTAATAAAAATTTCTATATCCATCTCTTATAATTAACATGTTAATTTCTAAATAAAATTCATTTTCATGATTATTTTATTTCATTATTAATAATTGTTTCTTATGATTATGATTTTGTAGTAGAACAAAAGCCAAAACTGTTGCTAAAAAAAGAATTGTAAGAAAAGGACCCTTAGAATGAGAACACCAATGATGAGGAATATGATGCACCTTTGATCAATGTAATATGCAATCTACTAAAAATAAGAAAAGGAAGTTGCCCCTAATGTCATTGAGGAGCAAATTGAAAATAGTGATTCTATAGTGAAGAAAAAGAAGTTCAGCAATAAGAAGTTGAACAAGAAACTGATTTTACTGAAAATAAACACAAAGTATTTAAGGGAAAAAGTGAAAAAGATAAAATATACTTCAAAATCTACCACAAGAATGTTTCCAATAGCTTTGTTCAAAATGATCAAGGACTTGTCCTACCAACAATGTAAAGCAGTTAAAGAAATTAGGTTTTAAGGTCTATTGAAGTTGACATTGTGCGAATGCCATTCATCTTTGAGTAAGTATCACATTAAGCAATTTGACTTCTGTAGGGGTGGAATAATTTTAGAGAAAATAGAACTTCATTTAACTGAGGAGGATGTTCATTGTACTTCGGGTCTTTCTTAAGGTAAAAACAATGTAATTGAGGCTAAAAGTGATGAAGAAAATAAAGAATACATGAACTTATTGGAAAAGTAGAGAAAAAGCTGGGGTATTACTTCTGGAAGTCCTATAACCAGTAGTATGCTTGAGGAAATTATAAAAGAGGAGATTATTCTAATGAATTCAAAAGGGACTTTATGGTATTCGTAGTTTCTACTATGATAAAAAGCCACCAGAGCAAAAAATGTAACTATACGATCCTATTTTCTCTTATTAATGTGAATGAGATAAAAATTTTAAATTGGTCCCTTTATATTATAAAGAATCTCGCACAATCCATTCCAGATTGAAGAAACAACCAAAAGGTTTCTTTACTAGTTCTTTAACTATATACTAGTAATTATTCTCTAATTTATTTCACTCATTATACCTATTTTAAATGTTCATTACTTAAAAATTCTAGATTCATTATTAAATAAGTTCAAGTTCATTATTTATTATTCCCAGATTCATTATTATTGACCATTACTAAATTACCTATTCTTTTTTTTTTTTATTATTCTTCAACCAATAGCCTTTTTTACCTCGATCGAGTTCAATTCAAAGCAAGGGATCTAGATACAAGAAATTTTTTAATATTGTCTTCCTAGACTACCCAAAGTATTAGGGAAAGAGTTAAAGAAGAATTATGAGCAAGAGCTTTCAAAAAAGGAAAAGTAGGCAAATGTTTGAAGGACCTAACAGAAGAAGAAGAAGGAGAAGAAGAAGAGAAGAAGAAAGTGGTGATGTTTCAAAAAAGAAGGGTGAATCATCTAAATTTGCAGATGTCAGAAGGTAAATTTTGTTTTAATTCTCTTTCAATAGATATTCAACAAGTTTTATATATATATATATATATATATATATATATATATATATATATATATATATATATATATATATATATATATATATATATATATATATATATATATATATATATATATATATATATATATATATGTTCATTAATTACACTTATAAATTCGTAAAGTGAAATCGTTTAAAATCCTTTTGCAAAAATGAAAAACTCCTAATCAAAATTTCATAATTATAGGAATCTATGGAAAAAGTTTATATTGCTATTAAAATATGGCTAGTACAGTCATAGAGTTTAGAGATATAATAGTCGAAAGAGGAAGGCTGAATCCAGAAAGTGAGTTGTTAAAGAAAACATTCAATTTTGTCTTCAAAATGTTCAGCAATATCTCAAGCTATGAAACAAAGGAAGCAGTTGCTATGGATAACAATAAAAGAACAACTAGTCTTGATCAAGATGATAATAATCCAAGCTTTCTAGAGGCAGTGGGAGAATTTGAAAAGGCACTAAGTGAGACAAAGAAAGCCCCTATAGAAAAATAAAATGATCTCCTACATTTTCATTGGGGCTCACTCCTAATGTTGAAAGTGAAGATCAAAGTGAAAATTCTAGTTTTGAGATTCATGTTCGAGAGACCACTACTAAAATATAAAGATGATGATGCAAAATCCAAAGCAGATGAACCTTAAACTCTAACTGCTAAAGCTGGACAAGTTGATGCAAATGACAATAATGAGAAAATATTTGATGAGTATGTTTTGTAACTTTTTATTTTTATTATAACTTATTTTTAAATTTGTATTTTATGTTATATTGCTATCTATTTTTGTGAACTTATAAATTTATTATAACTTATTTCTGAACTATATTCTGTTTTCTGTAATTTATACTCCATGACCATCATTTAGCTTTTAGAAATACTTATGATTATTAACTATATTTATTATAAATCCACTACATTTTATGTCATTTACCTTTGTCCTATGGATTCATCAAATATGACTATAGGTTCCCTAGCAATGCTTTCTAGTTCATTACTTATTCTATTACTCTTTTTTCCTTGAATGAACTTGTAATTTTTATTTTATGTATTTTATTTCATATTTACTGTAGGATGATTAATGAATCTGAGTCTGAGCTAAAATATATAAAAAATAGAAAAAGATCTACAAGGAAGTACAAAAACTACCTATGCCATTAAGGTCTCCATTTTGGAGTGAGTATGATGTCCAACTCAATGTCGTTAGTGTTGAAGAGAGAATGATTTCAATGTTTGTGTTTTTAGAAGAAGAACCAAAAAAGTGGGACTAACTCCTTGTAGCTTAATTAGTGATTCCTTGTAAATAAAGTATATATTATTGACTAATATGTTTTCTTTAAATAGAGAATTTTTGTTTAACTTTGAAGATTATTAGGCTACACGGGAAGATATGAGGAGCCTTTGTGACAATGAACAAGTAGTTGATATAATTTTTGATATTTGGTGCATGAGAATGAATATGGCCAACATAAGGTAGGCTGTTGGCCAAAAGGAAAGGATTTTCTTCCCAATTAAAGCACATTAAAGTACTTATTCAATTAAATAAATCTTAAAAATTTATATATCATTATTATTACAATACTATTAACATATTATTTCATCTTCAACTAAAACAACTAGTTCAAGATACGAAAGATTTAAGCCTTGAGGAAAGATTTCAAAATTTCAACAACATCTTGAATAATGAATTGAGATATGTGTCAAACATTGGCATCAATGATGCAGACCTTTTAAAAAATACTTCTAGTTGTTATAATATTTAATTTTTTTTCAATAAATGTCTTGTTTATTCACATACCTACTATCAAAATCATGAACAACAACAAATCTAGGTATTCTTTGTTCTTTTTCTCCATAATCATTACTTGTTGGTCTACATCAATTTCAACAAATCTCAAATTGAAATTATAGACAACAGAACCCTGCCGCCTCGTATGAAATCTTCTGCAAAGTATGAAGGCACTCCAATACTTCTTATAAGTTGCATTCATTTAGGTTCATAAGTAATACCTTACATATTCATTGCTTCTAATACATATATTTATTATAATACTTTGTAGTTTCATTACATATTCAATTTTTATGACTTCGTTGCACTTTCATCACACACACACACACACACACACACATATATATATACTAACTTCATTTATCATAAACTTTATCTTAATCATATTACATTTTATCAATACTTTAGGCTAATGCATTTGGGCAATATTTGGCACCCAAAAACATTCGTAGAAATCTAGACTTCAAGAAATTCAAATAAGTGTTGCTCAAAATGCCTTGAAGGATAAATACTAATACTGTGGATTGTGGAATATATTGCATGAGACATATGGAGAATTACATAGGAGAAGGAGATAATCGGCATTGCAACTTTACTAAAAACAATGCAAGATATAACTCTTTTTCTACTTCTTTTATTAATTCTATATGTTATTATTTACTTATTATTTTAATTGTATTTTTTGTAGGACTTTTTTTGAAGTCTCTAAGAACAAAGAATAATTACAAAGAATATGCTAAGAATGAAGCAAAGAAGAAATTTGTCAAGTGCATAAAGAAGAACTAATTACTTTAAACAATTCTATCTTTAAAGATTTTTAATAGTTTGAACTTGTAAAGCTTAAATATTGAATAATTGTTTGATTTCATTTGCATAGGTATAGGCAAAAGCATATTATAAATATTATGGTTTTCATAGGAATTTCGTTTATGAACAATTGTTGAATTTGGTTTAATATTTTACTATAAATATTATGGAATTATATATAAAATTTTCATTTAAATTGTGCCTACAATTTTCTAAATCTTTAAACTTTTAAATCTTTACTAAATTAATACTATAATTTTCAGTAATCATTCTCAAACTTAAGAATTATTGGTATGTAACATATGAACCTCATATTTATATAAGATGAGCCTATAGTTTATCACTAATGAACCTCTTACTAGTACATTACTACTTAACTACTAATTCAAGAAATGTAAATTGCAGGACCATCATTCCAACACTAAACATTTAATATTTTTAATAATCAATATGTTTCTTAAAATATAAATTACTGTACCATTTTATATGAATATGAGAATTACATTAAATGAACCTACACTTCTTACATCATGAACCTAATCCTTCACAGCTATGAATATCTTCACAAACTTAAGGATTCCTTATATAAAACATATAAATCTCATATATATATAAGATGAACCTATAGTTTATTACTAATGAACCTTTTATAACTACATTAGTACTTAACTACTAATTCAAGAAATATAAACTGTAGGTCCATCACTCCAACACTAAACATTCAATTAACTACAAATAAGGAAACAATTTGAACAGGATATACAATTGAAGTATAGTTTATACTTGGGTCTATAGTAACATTTAATAATTGAGAGCTGCTAGAACTTGAGTGCGCAAGATATCCATTTTTAGCTACTATGAGGCCTAGCCTAAGTATTGGTCCAATTCGCTAAAGAGAATCGAAATGCTCATTTAGGAAAGAACTCACGACGTAGCCCTCGGGCTTATGTTTGATAAATTTGAAAATTATTTTGTAGAGTCACCACCTTAATTTATTTTTATTTGGGAAAATATAAGAAAAAACTCATTTGACTTTAATTATTACCTAAAGGAAAAAGATCACTAGCCTCAAAACCAAAGAGGATTCGAGGACTAGGTTTTCAGTTTAACAAAATATGTATGGCCAAATAATATAAAAGTAACTTAAAACATATTTCATGAATAGTTTAAAATGCATGAATAATTTATAATATGCATGATCATTCAATCCATAAAGTTTATAAATAATTAGAATTTGAAAAAAAAAGAGAGTTAATATTACAACGAAATCCCAAACTTAGGGGATACCTCTTCTAGCCCTTATGGGTTCTAAGGAAGTCACACATTCCCTAAACAAAGCCTAATAACAAAGTAAAGGAAAGCAAAATAAAAGTAAGTGAAGAAGGTGATAGGGGGGAGAGTTGGTTAGTTTTAATTGGATTCGATACTTGAACCAAGCATGCCTACATATCCCTTTGAATGAGAATCATAACTCTCACAGTTCTTCCTTCTTGCAAAGGGGTTAGTTTAGCCTAGCTATTTTATCATATTTTGATTAATTGATTAAAAGAGGGTTGAGTTAATTAGTTAACTTAATTGACTATCAAGTTAATTAGCTAGCAACCTAGATGAATCAATTTAATTATTTAACTAAAAAAGGCAAGGAAATTTATATAAAAGAAAATTAAAGGAAAAAGAAGCTTACCTTGGACTACGAGCAACGATCAGCCTTGGACAGTGGCTGGCTTAAATGGCCGGTGGCAATTAGCCTAGGATGGCATTGTATCTCGCCTCAAATGGTAGGCGATAGCTAGCCTCAGATGGAGTTGTGACTTGCTTTGGATGGTGGGCGACAGCTAGCTTTTGATGGCGGGCTGCAGGTAGCCTCGGATGGTGTGGTTGTTCACCTTGGATGATGGGTGGTGGCTAGTCTTGGATGGTGTATAGCAGCTAGCCTCGGACAGGAGAAATGAGCTTTGGGCAATAGACCTGCCTCAAACAAGCGAGCAGAAAGCCTTTAACTAATTGAGTAGGAATCAAGGAGAAACCTCCTAACATGAGCCTTGGGCAATGGACTTGCCTCGAACAGGTAGGTGGAAAGTGTTTAACTAGTTGAGTAGGAATCAAGGAGAAACCCCCCAACTTGTTTTGCAAAGCAAAGAGCAAATGCAAATTAGTTTGCTTGAAGTTAATGCTTTTCAAGCTCTGAAAGTTGGTGTTTTAAAGTGTGGAGAGGCCTTCTGTATATGGAAAGAGGATTGGAGCATAGAATGCATCGAATTTCAATATAGGATTGCAAAAAATGGAGTTTTTGCCAGAGTTGTCGAAGAGAGCTTTGCTGCATAGCAGAGCTCTCTATGGCAACGGGCCTATTTTAGCCCATTTCCCCTGTTCTTGCTTGTTTTTCATCCATTTTTCACGATTCTAGTTGCGTTGTATTCTTTACTCAGCCCAGATGATTTGAAAAGGTTCAAATGTCAAAAATAAATGTTTTAATTTTTTCAATTTGAGAGTTTTTGGCCTCTGAAGATTTGTTTATCGAGCCTAAGTACTTTTAAGGTTCAAATGCATACTGGAAGGTACAAAATTAAGGGTTCACAGTTGCCCCATCATCATAATTGTCTTTTTGGGAAAGGTGATTCTGATGATAGTGAACCTGATGATGAGAGATGGTAAAAGGAACTAAATTAATGTCTAGGTAAGAGTTTTGATATTTGGATGAAAGTGTGGTTAAATTTTAAGGAAGATGCTCCTAGTATATTTGGGAGATCTATTAGCTAGTAGCATTTGGTTGTTGTCCTTTCTAGTAGGCGCTAAAGCGATGCTCCTATCTAGTAAGAATGATGACCTTGCCTGGTAGGAAAGAAAGCGGCCCTGGCTATAGGAATGATGATCTTGTCTAGTAGGAAAGAAGATAACCCTGTCTGGTAGGAATCAATAATGTGGTGATCTTGCTTGGTAGGATAAAAAAAAATGACCATCCTGTTTGGTAGGAATCATAAAGATAACTATCTTGTCTGGCAGGAACAACGAAAGTAATGGTTCTTTTTGGGAGGAATGAAAAGTGATGATCCTATCTAGAAGGATAAAACAGATGACCATCTTGTCTGGTAGGAATGGTAAAGATAACCATCTTATCTAGTAGGAACAATAAAATTAATGGTTCTTTTTAGTAGGAATGAAAAGTGATGATCATGTCTAGTAGGACCAAAAAGATGACCATCCTATCTGATAGAAATAGTAAAGATAACCATCTTATGTAGTAGAAACAGTAAAAATAGTGGTCTTTGCTAGTAGAAATGAACAGTGGTGATCTTGTCTGGTAGGATCAAAAAGATGACGATCTTGTTTGGTAGGAATGGTAAAGATAACTGTCATATCTGGTAGGAATGGTAAAAGTAATGATCCTTTTCGGTAGGAATGAAAAGTGATGATCATGTTTGGTAGGATTAGAAAGATGACCATCTTGTCTGGTAGGAATGGTAAAGATAACCGTCCTATCTAGTAGAAACAGTAAAAGTACTAGTCCTTTCTAGTATGAATGAAAAGTGGTGATCCTATCTGGTAGGATCAAAAAGATGACCACCCTATTTAGTAGGAATGGTAAAGATAACTGTCTTATCTAGTAGGAACAGTAAAAGTAATGGTCATTTCTGGTAGGAATAAAAAGTGATGATCTTATCTGGTAGGATCAAAAAGATGACCATCTTGTTTAGTAGGAATGGTAAAGATAACTATCCTATCTAGTAAGAACAGTAAAAGTAGTGGTCCTTTCTGGTAGGAATGAAAAGTGGTGATCCTATATGGTAGGATCAAAAAGATGACCATCCTATCTGGTAGGAATGGTAAATATAACTATCTTATCTAGTAGGACCAGTAAACATAGTGGTCCTTTTTGGTAGGAATGAAAAATGGTGATCCTATCTAGCAGGATCAAAAAGATGACCATCCTATCTAGTAGGAATGGTAAAGATAACTATCTTGTCTAGTAGGAACAGTAAAAGTAATGGTCCTTTCTAGTAGGAATGAAAATTAATGATCCTGTCTAGTAGGATCAAGAAAAGATGACCATCTTATCTGATAAGAATGGTAAAGATAACTATCTTGTCTGGTAGGAATAGCAAAAGTAATGGTCCTTTATAGTAAGAATGAAAAGTGATGATCCTGTCTAGTAGGATCAAGAAGAGATGACCATCCTGTATGGTAGGAATGGTAAAGATAACTACCATGTCTGGTAGGAATAGTAAAAGTAGTAATCTTGAGATTGATTTTTGAAAAGAGATTAATTCAGATAGATTGGGTTGATGATCTATCTTACTTCTAAAGTTTGATGATTTGTCCTGATTTATAGGCCTATTTAATGCAAAAATACTGGATAATTATACAATGGTCAGATAATTAAACCTGTAAAGGGTCAGCCTGATATAAAAGTGTTGACCTTTGGGAGAAAGATGCCCCCATTTCAAAAAGGTGCATATTTGGAAGAGAGGTGCCCCTACTATAGAATGATAAAGGAAAGTAGTTTGGTTATTTGGTTTTTTGTTAATTAGCTAGCTCAGAGATGAAAATAGGCATATTAGGTATGAGGCTTGTTGGTCAATAGCTATTAGTTCAACCTAAGAAGAAGTCATTCTAGGAGGTTAAGCAAGGGTGGTCTTTGAAAAGATCGAGCTAATCAACTTGAAAGACTTATATAGGTATGACTTTGGAGAAGATTTAGTTTGAGGTTGGATTGGAGAGCTTGGCTAGGAGGCTCAGGTCTTTAGAGATGATTAGGTTAGAAGGTTTAGGAAAGGTCAACTTGTGAGTCTTGTCCTCAGAGAATTTCACATGGAAGGCTTAGTCAGGTCTAGCACTTCTACTCGGTCAAGTTATAACCTTTGGAGAGTTCATTTGGAAGGGCTTGGTCAAGTTCTGCCTTAGGCTCAGTTAGTTATGGCCTTTAGAGCATTCATTTGGAAGGGCTTAGTCATATTTTTTCTTAGGACTAGGCTGGGATGCTAGAATTTGCAGGAGGTCAAACTAGGAGGCTAAGTCTAGCTTAGAGGAAAGGTCAAGCTAAGAAATTAGCTTGGGAAAGGTTGATCGGATTTAGACTTGGAGGAGATTATGGTCCTCATAAATGAAGGCTTTTTGGGAGTGGGCTTTATGGTGAAAGCGTTCAAGGTTGGGCTTCATGGTTAAGGTTTTTTTTTTTTTTGGGTTTCATGGTGAAGGCTTTTGATTAGGGCTTTATAGTGAAGGCTTTTGGGCTTTGAGGATAGTTTGTTAACTTGGACTTTTCTACAAAGGTGCTTTGGACCTTTTTGGAAAATGGTTGGCTTTATCAGGTATGGTGCTACAAGCTTTAGTCATAAAGATACCGCAGGCTTAAGGATAAGGGTTTGCCCTTTGACATGGTTACCTCAAATTTTTAGTGCCCATCAGACTGTTGGTACATCTTGATTCGATTGGACTTTATGAGTGGTGTAGTTTGCCAAAGAGGCTTGGTCTTTTCAAGGATGACGAGATTTTGCATCAGAGACGTGGGATGGGCCTTGACTGGTTCAAGTCCTTCTTTTGTTAGACATGACTTGATTTTAGTTGTTCTAAAGAAAGTTGGCTTTAAGGATGATGAGTCTTAGAAGACTTAGGATCTTTGGTTCTGCACATAGGCTTGGCCCTTAGAAAATGATGAAACTTTGCCTAGGAAAGGATGGTATAAGGCTTGAACTTAAAAGGATGGAATGGTACATTTTGAAGTTTGAGAATGATTCAAAGGTGGGTTAGAAATTTTGAAAAGGATTAGGGAGGTTGTATGATTTTGCTATTTACAGCCTGATTCATGGAAAAGAACAAGCCAAGCTAATTTTGTTATTTTAAGATTGAAGAGACACTTAAGGTGACACTCTATTGGTTTGAACGTGGATGACATATTGGCTAAAAGGAAGTGCCCTAAGGAATGGTTGAAGGACCGTGTTCCTGATGGGAGATAAGAATATGACGAACAAGCAAGTGATGTGAGAGATTATGCATTAGCTCTTTGAACTAAGTGACAAAATGGATTGACAACTAATGGTGATGACCTAGTAGGATATGCCTCCACTGTGAGATAAGGGCATAAAAGATAATATCCTTTCAGAGAATGACCTCTAGTAAGGAAGGATGACTTTGAAGACATGAGATGAGACGGATCAAGTAAAGATGATTTGACAAACTTTGAATGATATCAAGGAAGATGACTATGATGAGCTTTCTCTTTCTCTTTTTTTCTCTTTTTTTTTAGCTCTAACTTTTGCCAAAGCCACCCTTTCGAGTTTTCAACTTAGCGAGCTTGGATTAATGAAATTTAGGAGAAAACATTAGACCATGATTTGCTACATTTCATTGAGAGGCTCTAACCTTTGTATTTGGATTTGATGAACGTATTAGCCCTTGCTGAGGTGCATCATTTCATTATCCAAAGTGCACTAGATAATTATATTGAATTATTCTTTTTGTGCTTTAATTATTTGATGAGATGTTTATTTCTTAACCTTCTTTGACTTAGGAGCTGATGAAGCAATTGTTGATTTATAAGAATGGCGGCACCTCGAATTCTGGTAGTTATGGTGGATTTTAATTAACTGTTCATTTCTCTTTTTCTCTTTTTTTTTTTACGTTCTTTTTCTCTTTTTTTTCCTTTTTCTCTCTTTTTTTTCTTTTTTTTTTCTCTCTTTTTTTCTTTCTTTCTTTTTCTTTCTTTTTTATTTTAAAGTTCTTCCATATTTAAAACAAGAAAGACAAGTGCCTAAATAATTAAAAAACATGTGGATGTTTTATTACAATGAAAAAAATTTATTCTAAGATAACAAAAGAGGACTGACATGATTGACAAAAAATACACAAAAAAAGAAAATAAGATGATAGACTCATATTTGAATTTAGATTTAGAATTTGGGATTTGGACTTAGACTCAAACTTAGATTTAGAGATGTAGACTCAAACTTGCAATTCAATCTCAGATAAGTCAAATAAGTTGAACTTGAACTCTTCCATATCATGCCAGTTGGGGCTAAGGTAAGGTGGGGTTGAATTGGATAAGGGTTCTTCATTACTATTCTGGTTGGTGGTGAGGAATTTAGGTTAAAATGATGCACTTTGGATGCAATCTTCAACCTTTGATGCAGTTGCAACCAAGGCTTTGAAAGTGGGTAGGTATTGCATTAATAAGTGGTCTTGATAGGTCGAAAGTAGGTTTTTGACAAGGATTTCCACTTATTCTTACTTTGTTGGTCTAGTTACCATTTGAGCAGCTTTAGCCCTCCACCTTGTAAGGAACATGGAGAAGGACTCCTCTGAAAGCTACTTAGTAGTTTCCAAGTCATGCTTAGTGACATCCATTTCATCATTATAATGATACTGCTTGACAAAGGCATGACATAGATCATCCCACGTCCTTTTCTAGCTCTTGTCTAGTGAAAGGAACCATCTCCTAGTAGCACCAGTTAGTGATTATTGGAACAGTTAAGTAAAGAGCTCATCGCTAACTCCCAAAGGTTTCATTGCCCCCATATATATATATCTTTAGATGAGTCTTGGAGCAAGTGGTACATCAAATATTTCCAATTCAAGCATTTTGAATTTAGGAGGAAACTTGGCATCAGGGAATAAGGTTAAACTATCCACATCAATTAGATCATTATGGTGCTTTAGGAATTTGATTGTTCTTTCCATGGCTTCAAGTTTCTCCATAAGCAATATAGTGCTTAGATAACAGAAAACTTCCCCACCTTGGTTTAGATATGAGTTGATTTGGCTCAAATTTGGGCTAGGATTGGTCTGGTTCAAGATAAGATTTAGGTTAGGATGGTTAAGGTTGGCCTAGTTAATCATAGCTCAAGCTTCCTCAATGATGAATTGCCTTTATTCCTTGAATTAGGCTTGCTAAGCAGCTAGGATAGATTGGAAATACTCTTCTTACTTCTTAAGAAGTCTGATCACAAGTGTAGTCAGGGAAGCCATGTTAAGTGGATTAGCAATTGGTATCTTCAAATCAAAGCAACAAGGTAAGTGATGGGGTATGGAATAGAAAAGGTGATGAAGGTATAAGTATGCAGATCCTAAGAGAAAAGGCTTCCTATTATGTTATGGGCCAACCATTTTTTTTTTTTTTAGGCTTAAGGTATGATAGGGCAAATGTTTTAGGCTTAGGGTAGTAGATTGGACTAAAGATATTGGGTTTAAAGTAGTGTGTTGGGCCAAAAGTTATTGGGCTTAAGGATAACATACTGGTTTTGAAATGTAATGGACCACAAGTGTTGGGCTTAAGGATAGTGGGTTTGATTTTGAATAATGGATAGAACCAAGATGATGGTTTTGGCATTGAGAATGTAAGGTGTCTATTTTTTTTCTTTTTTAGGATAAGGATAGAGGTTGTGGGTTAGGCTTATGGTCAGGTAGCAGGGTTTTTAGGGTTGAATATGGGTTTTAGGTCATGGGTTTATGGCTTAAGGTCCAAAGGTTGAAGGTGGTTTAGGTTTACATTTGAGGTGTGAGATTCAAGCATTTAGTGTTTAGGGTAAGGCTAGGGCAAGGTGTTTAAGATAAAGGCTAGGGTGAGGTGTTTATCATTAAAGGTCAGGGTGAGGTGTTTAAGCTTGTGGAGGCAAAGGTGGTTAGGATATAAGTGATTGTGTTTAAGGTTTAGAAGTAAAGGTGTTTGGATAGAGATGAGAGCGTTTTAGGTTAAGGATAATGGTGTTTAGGCCAAAGGTTTAGGGTGATGGTTTAAGGGTATTTGGATAGGGTGATTGGATATAGGTGAAAGTTTTTATGGGGAAGGTATTTGAATGGAGGTAGGAATGTTTGACTCTTCTTCAGTTCAAAGTTTGAACTAGGCTTGAGATGAATGCATGTTTTATTATACAGTTTGGGTGCATAATATGCATGAGGAAAACATTTCATGAGAATGCAAAGATGAAATGTTTTAATTATGGTACATACAACCTAAGGTTAGGATCTAAGTTCATTACATGAAAGGGAAAGGCTAGCTAGATTTGGGTACCTGTCACACTAAAGCAGCGATGTACCTAACCACATATAAGTCAAAGAGCCTTGAGAGAGTCCAACAATACATGTATACTCATTACACCTTTGAAAGGATCAAAGGATTCATCATAAGGTGGATAATTTTACTATCGGTGAATAGACCCAAGGAGGGTTACCCACTCGATGCTACTCACTATCCATGGTTTTCCTAAAACTGGTTGAATGGCAAAGAGACTATGCAAGTGATGCATACAAAGTCACAATCATATCAAATGGCCAAACTCTTTTTAAACCAATTAGTAATTCACTTATTTTTCCTTTTATTAATAGAAAGTTAGTCCCTAGTGGAGTCGCCAGCTGTGAGGCCTTGCTCGAGCACTAGTCCGATCCGCTAAAGGGAATCAAAATGCTCATTTGGGAAAGAATTCACGAGGAAGCCCTCAGGCTTATCTTTAATAGATTTGAAAATTGTTTCTTAGAGTTGCCACTTTAATTTGTTTTTATTTGGGAAAATATAAGGAAAAAACCTATTTGACTCCAATTATTACCTAAAGGAAAAAGCTCACTAACCTCAAAACCAAAGAGGATTTAGAGACTAAATTTTTAGTTTAACAAAATATGTTTGGTCAAATAATATAAAAGTAACTTAAAACATATTTCATGAATAGTTTAAAATGTATAAACAATTTATGATATTCATGATCATTCAATCTATAAAGTTTATACATAATTAGAATTTGAAATAAAAGAGAGTCAATATTACAATGAAATCCCAAACTTATAAGATATCTCCTCTAACCCTTATGGGTTCTAGAAAAGTCACGCATTTCCCAAACTAAGCCTAATAACAAAGTAAAGGAAAGCAAAATAAAAGTAAGTGACGAAGGTGATAGAGGGAGAGTTAGTTAGTTTTAATTGGATTCGATGCTTGAACCAAGCATGCCTGTGTATCCCTTTGAATGGGAATCAAAACCTACGCAGTTCTCCCTTCTTGGAAAAGGGTTAGTTTAGCCTAGGATGGCATTATGGCTCACCTCAAATGGTAGGTGGCAGCTAGCCTCAGATGGCGTTGCGACTCACTTTAGACGGCTTGCGGCGGCTGGCTTCGGATGGCCTGTGGCAATTAGCCTAAGATGGCATAGCGACTCACTTCGGATGATGGGTGGTAACTAGCCTTCGATGGTGTGTAACAGCTAGCCTCAAACTAGGGAAATGAGCCTTAAGCAATAGACTTGCCTCAAACAGTCAGGCGAAAAGCCTTTATCTAGTTGAGTAGGAATCAAGGAGAAACCTCCTAACACGAGCCTCGAGCAATGGACTTGCCTTGAACAAATGAGCGAAAAGCCTTTAACTAGTTAAGTAGGAATCAAAGAGAAATCCCCCAATTTGCTTTATGAAGCAAGGAGCAAATACAAAGTAGTTTGCTTAAAGTTAATGCTTTTCAAGTTCTGAAAGTTGGTGTTTTGAAGTGTGGAGTGACCCTCTATATATAGGAAGAGGATTGGAGCATAGAATGCATCAAATTTCAAAGTGGGATTACAAATAATGGAGTTTTTACTAGTGTTGCCATAGAGAGCTTTATGACATAGCAGAGCTCTCTGCGACAGTGCTGCACATTGCAGAGGCCTCTGCAGCAATGCCGCAGGTCTTTGTGGCAACGAGCCTATTTTGGCTTGTTTTGCCCATTCTTGCTTATTTCTCATCCGTTTTTCATGATTCTAGTTGTGTTGTATTCATTACTTAGTCCAGGATGAGTTTAAAGGTTCAAATATCAAAAAGAAATGTTTTAAACTTTTCAATTCGAGAGTTTTTGGCTTCTGGAGGTTTGAGCCTAAGTGCTTCTAAGGTTCAAATGCATACTAGAAGGTGCAAAATTAAGGGTTCACAACTACTTTTAAAAGACTTTCCTGCAAAATTTATTTTAAACTATAAGATATATAGCAACTTATATCTATAAAAGCTTAATATTTTAAAAAAATGACAAATACATTACTTGAAATGAACTTTGTATTGTTGATTTTGTTTCCAATACAGCCCTTTGAGCACCTTTCCTACGCCCTTTTGCTTGATTATACCTCTCCACCATGCTCTTTTTCCTTTTATTATGTTCAACCTTTACTCTACTCTTAGCTAGATTTTAAATCTTCTGAGGTAAAGGTTTTTGAGTTTCATCACATTCATCAACAAAAACAGGCCCAAACTCATTCCTGATGCTAATTTCTACATTTCTAAAAGCTTGCTCATATAGTTGTCAAGCTTTGCTATTTTGTTCACTAGCTAAAATCAATTACTGAAACTTTCATTACATTTGTATTCTCCAAAGAGAAGAAGCAATACCAGATTCATCTAATGATGAACTAATACCAAAATCTAAATTTCTACTTTCAATGACTTCTTTCATCCATCTCCTTATCACATATTTAACTGGGATTGCTTTAACATAATTCACATTTATTATACAAATAATGGTAGCAAAAGATCCTTATTTCTGAAAACATCTTACAAGTGTAAAAATATATTCAGGTTTGTCGGTCAAATTGCACCTCATGCCGAACAACATCCAAGTTTGGATGCCAAATATGAAATATCATGATGTTTCTTTAAAGAATACACATTGTTGATGACATACAGTACCCTTAATAAATTGTGCCTCAAATATAAAATAAATCTCTATAGTGTATATTTACCTAGTATGTGAAAGGAGTTTCACATGTTTCAAAACCATCTTCAGTTTACCTTGCAAACAATGCATATCTTCACCATTTTTCTTGCTTTTCTACTTTGATACTATATCAACAAAAGAATTATAAAAATCATAAAGTCCAGTAGTCTTAAAAATTGTTTTAGACATAGAACAATTTACACTCTCACTCCTTTCTGATGATAAAATTCTGCCAACAAATGCAGGATACTATTTCTCTTTGCAATTGTAAAGCTTTTGTAGCCAAATATTATTGTAACATTGACATTCTCTTACCAATGTGAAAAAGTATACAGATCACATTCAGATTCATTATATATATCATACAGGTTCATTGCAAAATAACTAAAAAAGTTCATTATATCAAAATATCAAGTTCACTTAAAAAATAGAAAAATTTTATTAGTCAATTTCATTTACCAAGACCAATACAACTGAAACTCAGCCTTCATAGTAGTGTATTTTAGCACATAGTTAAACAGATCTATAAAACCTTTTTGACTTCTCAAAGACTTTATATTCTTTTTTGAATTTTCTCCTATATGCCATATATAAAGTCTATGTCGATACTTGGAAAAAACTAAGTATTGAATTAAATATTATGTTAGAGTTTAAGGAGTTTTAAAGGTTCAAGGGGCTACAAGTACTAGGAGCAAAGGAACCATATGATGAGTAAACATTATATTCATGTTATAAGTGCAAGTGATTTTGTTATGGGAATCTTTGAGACTCTTGAAACCTAAGTCTTTTCCTACTTTCAATTATAATTATGTGATTTCTTTATTAAGCTTGGGTTGCTAATGGATAATTGGTCTAAAACCATTAATGTTTATTCAATGATATGAAAGACCCTTTATAATTGTTGCCTTACCTACTTTCTTTCTAGAACTACACTATTACAGTATCTTCTTTTCAAAAAGTTAAACTGCTATTGCTATTGTGATATATGTTATTATTGCCTAAAGTGCCATTGTCATATGTGATTACCATTAGCTCTACCTATGGTACCTCTAACCTTTTATGTTGAAATCCTCATACCGATGCAGGTAATCATCAGAACCTGTGCACATGGTCTTAACCCAACGGATAGGGGCATAGTATCCACCTTAGCTAGAAGGGGCGATTCTAGCCGTGGAGCCTGATCAGTTTCACAACTCTTTACAAGTTACAAGTTAGGAGTTGGAATTTAGTATGATGCCACCTCTCTCTTAAGTGAATTGAGTAGGGTCTTCACTCACCAATGTATGCAAGTGAACTGAGCAGGGTCTTCACTCACAAGTGAACTGAGCAAGGTCTTCACTCACAAGTAATAAGTGTGATTTATGCAAACCTTGTTAAATTGTAAACTTTGAACCATGAGTTATGAATCATGAATTGTGAATCATGAACTATGTGTTATAAGCTATGGGCCATTTTTAAGGGAATATATGTTATTATTTAAGCTATGTTGTTTATTCATTGAGATCATTTATCTCACCCATTTTCCTTTTATGGTTCCAGGTCAGCAGTATGGGGAGGCAAGGTGATCGCTTAAGCAACCTACTTTGCTTAGGAAATTTCCTTGTCATGTTTACTATGATGCTATACTATGAAGAGTTTTCTTAAATGCTTCAAGAGTTTCATTATTGGAATATTAATTATTTGATAAATTGTTTAGAGTCTTAAATATTCCTTTCATATGGATTGTATTTAAAAGGATTTTTAATTCATGCTTCCGCTAGTTAAAGTTTTCCTTAATATTGGATATTAAGGTTATTGTATGAGGTTTTGATATGATCCTAGGCAGTATTTGTATATGTATAAGTGGGTTCTACAGGCATGGGTGACCTTATGTCTTCCTGTGTCCTAGGACTGTCATGTCACTAAATTGGGATGTGATAATCAACAAAAACAATATTATGATTATCAACTGTAACAAGTAAAAAACAATATCTAAAACATTATACTAATGAATATAAAGTCATTATAACAATCTAAAATCTATGCAAAATTAATAGTATAATTTTTAGCAATGAATATGCTTCTTCAATTATAGATTACTCTCCAATATAAAATGAATCTCAATAATACATATAATGAACATACACTTCACACAAAATGAACCTATTCTTTCCTAACTAAAAATATGTCACTAAACTTAGAAATTTTTGTAACATAATATATGAACCACACTTTTAAATATGATGAACCTATAATTTAAAACTAATGAATCTATTATCCTAAACTTATGAACATATAACTTCATCAATCATAGTTATATTTTCTATTAAACAAATAAATAAACTCTACTAAACAAATAAATAAACTAACACAAAAATATTTCAATCAATTAAAAACTCTCTTAACAGTAAAATGCACCTTACTTACCTGTACCAGAAGAGGAATCCAAATTTAAAATTGGAGATTCAACTGCTGAGATTATTTGCTCAATTACATTCTCCACATTTTCCTCCATTAATTAATATGTAGCTATATTTCTATTCAAATTACATGTATTAGCAGATGAATCGATATTTTCAATTGCAAATTCAGCTACGAATATAGTCTTTTCAACTCCAATCCCAAATTTTCCTCAATTTATTATAGTATAACTGAATTTCTTCACAAAAATAACAAAAAGGGTTGAAAACTCAAAAAATCATTGTTGAACCTTGATAACACGAAAAAAAAAATTTAAATCTACAAACAAGAACTAAAGAATTTGCAATAAGAAGAAATAAATTAAAGATTTTGCAGTAAAATTGGCAGTAAAATTGGATATTTTACAGCTTAATTGAAGGATTTTGTGGATAAAAAGAACCAAGTGAAGGTTTGTAATCAAAGTTTCATTTTTTGTAGCTACAAAAAACCAAGTGTTGGTGAAAATTTTGAAAATGCAAGCATTCCACACATGTGAGGTATGTGAACTAAATTTGTGCACCTTTAGACTTCTAAAATCAAAGTGATTGTGAATTCTCGATGTTCTTTGCCACAATTCTCTTGAATTAAGTAATGCACCAATTAAATTGAATTGAAGAGCTAAAGGTGTTTGAAATTAAAGAGCAAGATTGGAATGAAATTAAGCTTTGAATGAAAATAATTGAAATTGCATTGAAAGTGAGTATTGAAAAGGACATGAAAAATGAAAATATTAATAGTGAATTGCAAATTAACAAAATTGCAATAACAACAAGAGTTTTGGAACTTAAAGTCTAAACAAAAGAATGAAATTGGCATCTAAATGCTTGAGAAATTTGAGTTATTTGTTGTTGTTTTTGGGTAGTCTCCTCTATTGATTTCTCCGTCCTCCTGTGTCCCTCCTTCCTTTTTTTTTTTTTCTCTTCCTTCAATAACCACCCACTTCCTATTCCGCTAAGTGGCCGTTATTTCAGTCATTTTTGTTTCTTCAACTCCCCACTATCCACTTCCATCAATTTTTTTTTTTATTTAATGGGCTAGGTTTAGTTTTAGTGGGCTGCAAAATTTGGGTACAAACAATTGCCCCTCTTATATATGATTTAGCCTAAAGGCCTAAAACCATATATAAGAATTAACCCCCTTCATTCTTTCAATATCCAACATGCTTAGACCCAAAGTCCAATTTTCTTCATGAGAAAAGTGGTGATGGAAAAGAGAGAACAAGAAAATAAACTCAGAGCTTGTTAAGGAATTAGAGCATCAGCAAAACTCAAATTCTTCTAATTCCCCCACGGTTTCATCTTCTAATTCTTCCATTTATTCCTTTCAAGAACATCATTTATTCAAACCTCTGACCTTTATTCTTCCTACTCCTTTTCAAACTCCATTTACACTATTTGCTACTTTAAAACCTTTCCAAAATTTACTACAATCTTCCAAATCCAAATCCTTTCCCTTAAAATCCTCACAATTTTTAGCAACTCCAAATTTAAAAATTGAATTTTGTCTATCCACCATACCTTTTAATTCTTTAAACCTATTTTACTCTTCAAATCCATCACAAAACCCACCCAAGCTTCTTTCTTCCCTTCCTAAATTTGATTTTTGGTGGTACACAACCCAAGTAGTTGCTGTCTTGCTGACTTCTCTCCATTCAGCGACTTCTCTTTCGTGTCGGTGGCATCTACCTTGACTGCTTGCCCATTCTCTCTTCCTAGCTGTGCTTCATCATTTCCAACTACTGTTGCTGCTGTTCTCTCTTCTCAGCTGGCAAAAACAATTCTTGCTGCCTTTCCCTCACATCTGGTCGCCAGTAGTCCATCTTCACCAGCAGCCTCAAGAATCGCAATTGCAGCAATGAGCTGTCCAAATAATCCCACTACTTAACCAGGTCTTTATTTTTTTATTTTTATGAAATAAAGCTAATGAAATTTTGGTTGGATTTTTAGGTGGTTCCCAGCCCTATTATTAGGAGGTATATCTAGTCCCTCCTCACCATCACTAAAAAATTTATCACTACTAAGAAATTTGTCTCCACCCACCCTCAAGCTTCATCAAACTTTTCAATTTTATCAAAGAAAATGGTTCAAGAAAGGTAATCTCTAATTCAAATTTCTTGTTTTGGCAATTTATGGGCTTATTATAGATTGAATGACATTTTGAAAATGGGTTTGATTCTTGGAAGCAATTTGAATTGGGTAAATTAAATCGAGTTAAGTGTATGGATATTCTTTGGAGGAGAATCAAATTTAATGGGAGGTGTTTTTGTAGTTTCTTGGCACTTGGTTTTGCTTTAAAGATCAAAATTTGTAACTCTTGATGTTCTTAATTTATGATTATATCTCTTTAATAGACATCTCCATGTTTTGGCCAATTTGAGTTTAAACCTTGCAAACTCAAAAATGAGTTAATTACTTTGGTTTCCTCACTTTCTTGAATGGCTAATTACGCTAGAACTTGGCAAATTTCCTTTGATAACAAACTTAATTTGATTCTCTAAATTCTCTAATGTTCACTTGTAATGGAGCCATGAATTTAGCTTTTATCTTAAATAGAAAAAATGGCATTTCATGATGACTAAAATAAGATTTGAAATTGGCTTGGTATTCTTTTGCTTTTGTGTTCGGACTTGCCATTTGATATGGCACTAGGGAAAATTTAACTTGGGCTTTGTGAAATCTAGGGAATTATTTGAATGCCTATTGTTACATCCTATTTTCGGAGATATAACAATCCTAGAACATAGGGTCACCCACGCTCATAGAACCCACTTATACATATACAATTCATGCCTAGAATCATACCAAACCTAATGCATTAACATAAATATCCAATAATATAAGAAACCTCAATATGCGGAAGAATAGTTTAGTAAAACACTTGGGAAACATCTCATATAAAAAAAAACATTTAAAGTTTTAAGACAAATCATCAATAATTAATATCCCAAAATAAACTCCCAGAACATCTGTGAATATCTCTTCCTAGCATAGTATTATTAAAGACTTTGACAAGGAATCCCCAAGTGAAGTAGAATGCTTGAGCCATCGCATTGGCTCCTCATATTTGCTCACCTAGAACCACATAAGGAAGAAGGGGTGAGATAGATGATCTCAATGAGTAAACAATATAGCATAAACGATATCACATATCCTATTTTTTTCAAGAAAGCCCATCACATATAACACATAGTTCATGATTTACAATTCATTAATCAAAGATGCAATTTAGCAAGTTTTTTGTTTTCTTAGCAAGTTTCCCAATTTAACAAGTTGCAAAAATCATACTGATAACATTTAACACCAAATAAGAGTAAATAACTATACTAGCTCATTCACTCGAGGGAGAGATGGCCTCATACCAAATTCCAACTCCCAACCCAATACTTATAAAGTTGTGAAACTAATCAGGCTCCACGGCTAGAACCACCCTTCTAGTTGAGGTGGATACATAACCACTATCCATCGAGTTAAGACCATGTGCACAGGTTCTAATGATTACCCACATTGGCATGAGGATTTCTGCATAAAAGATTAAAGGTACCATAGCTAGAGCTAATGCTAATCACAAATAACAATATCACATAAGGCAATAATAACAAGTATCCCAATAGTAATAGTAGTTTAACTTTCAAACAAAAGATACAATAATAGTGTAGTTCTATAAAGAATATAAGTTAGGATAATAATCACAAAGGTATTATCATTGGATAGTCAAAAATGGTTTTGGACCAAATGTCCTTTGGCAACCTAAGCTTAACAAAGAAATCACGTAATCAAATTTAAAATGGAAGTGAACTTGGGTTTCAAGAATCTCAAAGGTTTCCATAACATAATCATGATAGTTTAAACTTATAACAATAGCATAATGTTTACTTACCTTGTACTTCCTTCACTCCTAATACATGTAGCCCTTGGACTTCTAAGACTCCTCAAGCTCTATTATAATATTTAATTCAATACTTAGTATTTATTTAATTATGATACTATCCTATCCCATAACTACCCCATACACATATAACATTCACATACACTTAGAGTTGCACATATAAGTGCACTCATCATTTGCACATAACATGTTGACTTTTAAAAGTCTTGCATCCTTAGCCTTTATAGGCCCATATGAAAACACATCATAATTCATGTCAATACCCTTCTAAGGTCAACACAATATAATTATCTTAATATCAATTCACTTTATCAATCAACTTAGTACACTTAACACTTCCATACATGTCAACTTAACAAATAACCTTTCAAGTGTCATGCTTATCTCTTATGACCCATTTATTCAATCAATCTCTTCATCAATTCAAGATCATTAATTCATTATTAAGTCATCATAAAATCTATTTCCACATTTTCCAATCACATTCACATTCTAATCACAACATAAGGTTAAAATATGTCACATCCCAACTTTGGAGACATGACGGTCCTAGAACATGGGGAGACATAAGGTCACCCACGTCCGTAGAACCCACTTATACTTATACAAATATTGCCTAGGATCGTACCAAAACCTCTTACATTAAATTAAATAAACCCTTTTTTTTTTTTTTTTTGAAAACCTTAAGTTACGGAAGCAGAATTAAAATATACTTTAAACATAATCCATAAGAAAATAATATTTAGAATTCAATTAAAACCTTGAAGGATAACATTTCAAAATAAACATCCAAAAATGAATATTCCCGTAGCATCTAAGGATAACTCTTCATGATATATTAAACTGATTTTCTTAGACAAGGAATTCCCCAAGCGAAGTAGGATGCTTGAGCCATCGCCTTGCCTCCTCATAATACTCACCTGGAACCACACAAGGAAAAAAAAAGTGAGATAGATGATCTCAATGAGTAAACAATAGGGATTGTACAATAACACATATCACTTAGAAAGGGCTCATAGCTCATAACATATAGCTCATGATTCATAGTTTGCAATTTAGAAAGGTTCGCAGAAATCACACTTATAACACATAGAGTGAAGGCTACTGCCATAATCACTCAAACACATAGAGTGAATGCTATTGCCATAATCACTCGAACACATAACCGATAATTACTCACATTGGTACAAGGATCACATAGCCGATGATTACTCGCATCAGTATGAGTAGCACATAGCCGATGATTACTCGAATTGGTACGAGAAGCACATAGCCAATGACTACCCGCATCGGTATGAGAAGCATATAGCTGATGATTACTCACATCGGTACGAGGATTTCTGCATAAAGGGTAAAAGGTACCATAGCTAGAGTTAATGGTAATCATAATTATCAATATCATATAAGGCATCAATAACATGTATTCCAATAACAATAGTGGTTTAGCTTTCAAGCAAAAGATACAATGATAGTGTAGTTCCAGAAAGAATATAAGTTGGGGAGTTAATCACAAGAAGTTCTCATTGGATAAACAAAATAGTTTTGGACTAAGTGTCCCTTGGCAACCCAAGCTTGTTAAAGAAATCATATAATAATATTTAGAATAGAAAGAACTTGGGTTTCAACCATCACAAGGATCGCATAACATGTTTTCACACATTTGTAACATAATAAAATGTTACTTGCACTTATAACATGAACATAGTGTTTACTCACCTTGGGGTTCCTTTGCTCCTAGTACACGTAGTCCCTTTGCACTTCTAAAGCTCCTCAAATACTAACATAATATTTGATTTAATACTTAGTACTTATTTACTCATGATACTCCTATCCCATAACTACCCCATTCACATATAGCATACACATATACTTAGAGTTTACATATAGGTGTACTCATCACTTGCACATAGCACGTTGACTTTAAAAGTTTTGTATACTTAGGCCTTATAGGCTCTCTTAATATCACATTACAATCACATTAATATCTTTTTAAGGTCATCACAATATCATTACCTCAATATCATTTCACTTTAGCAATTATCTTAGTTCACTTTACACTTCCATACATATCAACTTAATATTTAACCTTTCAAGCGTCATGCTTAACTCTTATGGTCCTTTTCACTTCATTAATTCATAACCATATGTTCATCATCAAGTCATCATAACATCTATTTCTAAATTCCCCAATCACATTTGCATTCCAACCATAATATAGGGTTAAGATACCTTAAGTATACCTTAAGTATACCAAAATGCATTTAAGCTCATCTAGGATCATACCTTTGATTGACATGAAATTTTATCATTTATTATACATACATACAAGTCAATAATCATCAAAACACATCACATAAAATTTATAAACATTGGGACAAAAATGTTTATGTAGGCCGAATGCATCATCAAGGTAAAAACCAAATTCTTCTTCTTTTCGTACTTTCCGTCTATTTCAGAAATATGTAAAAACATGGTTTGAACCAAGATTTTTCATGCAAACATAACAAAAATCATTTTAGAATTTAAATCCATAAGAATCGACCACTCTTAGAGTTGTTTATACATAAAAATTCAACCCTTTGCATTATAGAATATAAAACCATAAGTTTGCTTGTTTTTAGTATTTTCCAGTCATTTCAAAAATATGTAAACAGGTTGTTTAAACTATTATTTTTCATTCAATCATAGAAAATATCAGTTTAGAACACATTCCCTCATGATTCAGCAGCCATAGATAGGGTTTATGCAAAAAAATTCCAAGTTTAAAGGCTTAGGTGAAAAATCATGAGTTTCCGCGCTTTCCGCGCATTTCGTTCATTTCAGAGATAAACAGACACATGATTCAAATCATTATTTTTCATCTAAACAAAACAAATATCATATTAGAACACTTATTCATACAAATCGGCAGCCATATGTCCATTCAAGAATAGAATTTTCTAACTTCCAAGTTCTAACACGAAAACCTTGAACACTTTTGTTTTTTCAAAACTTTCCGGTCATCGTAGAAATATGCAGAAATATTATTTAATCAAATATTTTCCATCAAAAAAAATCAAAAATTAGTTTAGAACACAACCATACACAAATTTTCCGCCCCCCCCCCCCCCCCCCCTCTTATGATGTTTATGCATAAAACTTGTGATTTTAAATTATAGAATTCACCTTTGGAGAAATCTCGCGGAAAGAATCGTGTTTTCGGTAGAAAATAGATTTTCTCTCCCAAAAACTCACCCAAACAGGATTAAATCTATAGAAATTAGTAATCAACCAGTTCAAAATAATTTTCCTATAATTTATTTTATAGAAATCAGTTTAGAAATCGAAAGAGAAGAAAAACTTACGATTACGGTCAAGAAATTGCGAACCGGAAAGGTGTTTTCTTCATTTCGGTTGAGAGAAATATTTTGGGAGAATTTTTCTGCCAATATATAGAAAAATGGAGTGATGGCTGCTGGAATGAGAGTGCTGGCCAAAATTTTCATTATATATTAGGGTTTGGGGTGCAATTTTCAAGTTTACCTTTAATGAGCTAGGTTAAGAGTATTTTAGTGTAGTGGGCTTTTGGGTATTTTGGGCTTTTTATTTAATTTAGGGGATAATTATGGGTAATTAAAAATAAAAAATTTTTCTTATTATTTTCATTAAAATTTTCCCAAAATATTTATTTAAAAATACTCATAAAATTATTTTATGCTTAAAAATCGTCTTTTTACATGAAAATTCATTTTATGAAAAATAAATTATTTCACAATAATAATTTATATTAGCATATTAAAATTAATTTAACATGCCCCAAACTCATAAATCATGTCACACATGAATTTTTATATAGCCATACAATTTGTTACAATAAGCCTAAATTCAAATAATTTGTCATTAAAACTCCTAGGGTAGATGTGGGTTGTTACAAAATACTTCAAGTATACCTTAAGTATACCAAAGTGATTCTAGGCTTGTCTAGAGTTATTCCTTCAATTAACATGCAATTTAACCATTTATCATACATACATACATGTCAATAATCATTAAAATACATCACATAAAAATTATAGACATTGCGATAAAAATCCTATGGTAGGCCGAATATCCTATTAAGAGAAAAAACTGAATTTTTCTTAATTTTTGCACTTTTCGTCTATTACAATAATATGTAGAAACAAAGTTTGAAACAACATTTTTCATAAACACAATAAAAATCATTTTAGAACATCAATCTATATGAATTGGCAACAATAGGTATGACATATACATGAAAATTGCAATTTTAGGTTTTAGGATGCAAAACCATGAACCTTTCTTGTTTTTAGTATTTTCCGGTAATTAAAGTAATATGTAAACCAGTGTTTTAAAACATTATTTTTTATCCAATCATAGTAAATATTAGTTTAGAACATCCACATGTATGAATTGGCAACCATAGATCATAATTATGTATGAAAATTCCAAGTTTTAAGGTTTAGGGTAAAAATCATGAGTTTTCGCGCTTTTTGCGCTTTTCTTTCATAATAGTAATATATAAACACATGATTTAAATTATTATTTTTTATCCAAACAAAACAAATATTAGTTTAGAACATCAATCACCATAATTCGGCAACCATAGAATTATCAAACCATAGAATTTTCCAACTTTCAAGTTTTATGGCAAAAACCTTGAATTTCCTTATTTTTTGAAATTTTTCAGTTATTACAGTAATATGTAAACATATGATTTAATCTAATATTTTTCATTAAAACACATCAAAAATCAATTTAGAATCTAAATATGTAGTAAGCCCCAGGCCTCCCCCCAATGAATTTATGTTTGAAAATTTCAATTTTTGAGTTATAGGATTCACCTTTGGCGAAATCATGTAGAAAGGTTGATATTTTCGGTAGAGAAATTAATTTCTCTTTTAAAAACTCACCCAAACTGAATTAAATATGCAGAAATCAGTAAATAACCAGTTCAAAATAATTTTTCTCATAATTTATTTCATAAAAATTAGATGGGAAATTGAAAAGAAATAAAAATTTATGAATATAGGCGAGAAATCGCAAAGTTGAAAGGTCTTTTCTTAATTTCGGTAAGGAGAATTATTTTGAGAGAATTTATCTGTCAAAATACAGAAAAATGGAGTGATGACTGCTAGAATGAGAGTGTTGACTGAAATTTGCTATCTAAATGTAGGGTTTTTGGTAATTTCCAATAATACCTTTAATGAGCTAAGTTAAGAGTGTTTTAGTATAGTAGGCTTTTAGGTGTTTAGGCTTTTTATTTAAATTAGGGACTGATTATGGGTAATTAAAATAAAAATATTTTTCTTAGTATTTTCATTAAAATTTCTCCCAAAACATTTATTTAAAAAAAATTCAAAAATACTCATAAAATTATTTTATGCTTAAAATTGCCTTTTTACACGAAAATTTATTTATGAAAAATAAATTATTTCATGCTAATGCATTTTATTTAAATCATTTATTTCACAATAATAATTCATATTAGCATATTAAAATTAATTTAACATGGCCCAAACTTATAAATCACGTCACACATGAATTTTCATATAGTCACATAATTTGTCATAATAACCCTAAATTCAAATAATTTGTCACTAAAACTCCTAGGGTAGATGTGGGTTGTTATATTCTTCTCCCCTTAAAAGAAATTCGTCCTCGAATTTTCAAATCTAACAACACAATGCACTTTACTTAACTTCTCCGCCATGCTTTGGCTGCACCACTCAAACACAATATTTAACTACAATTAACATATCAAATACAGTAAGGTACATACTCACAATCTATCAAAAATCACATTGATAAACCTTCAGTTTAAGCTACACCTATGTTAATCTCTTGTTTCGACAAATCTTAAACAAATCCTTAATAATTTTGTATCCCCTAACCTTGAATAAAGTAATAAAACCTTGAATTTCACCTTTAATCAAACATAATCCCAAGTATTTATTTTCCTCATATCTCTATTAATATTAACATCTATACTAATATCTTAATAACCACTTCCATTCATTATTTATCACATTAGTCATATAAGAATTCAGTAGATAATTCTAAATTGATAACTCCAATTGATATTCGATAATTCTCTTTCCATATTAATAATTATTACTTAATCTATTATGACCTCAATAATACTTTCGTGTTTATTACTTTGCTAACATTATAATTTCTACACTCCCATCATTTATCAATTAAAACATATTTAAACTTCGCAAACATTCCTATATATATCATATCCTAAACGAACTTGCATCCTATTAATTTATAATCCCAAATAGACTTCTTATAACCATTTTAGACTTACTCTCTTTCTGTATAATATATATATCATTATCATGACTTAATTACCTAATGCCTCAAAATTTTATACATTTAGCTTGTAATATCATCTCCCTTTAGATTTTCCACTTACATCTTGCTATATTTCACATTCGTAATCATTTAACTTATCCATATTAAAATAATAAACCTTCTAATACCATCGACATTTAATGAAATCTCTATGCAAATCTTATATCTTTCCAACTCTACGTCATTCTGGGTTATCTTAATAAAAATTCTTCCTGTACTAAAGATCCTTACCAAATTTTCCAGTAACATTAATTGAACATTATTGTATCTAATGCCTTAAAATATTTCTCTTCCAGAGGACTCAAATCCCTTTTAAGTATATTCAAAACTATTAAATTTTCAAAAATGCATAGGATCATTTGTAAGAATCAAAACATTTTCATCCTTGCATGTAACATGCAACTTTAATGCAATGCTTGATGCGGTTCATGATGTATGATTGATGTTGTATGATTATGTAAGGCAAAACTCGATGGCTATAAGCAAACACACTGGACACAAGTACATAATCAAATCAAATCAAGAACATTTTATCTTAAATCATATAAAATTTTGAATTAAATCATTTTATATCCTTATAGATCAAGTCCTCATAAATCCTTAAATTTACAGTTCATATGGCCTTAACATCATTACTTTATAAAAATTCAAATTCTTATACTCTAATCATAGCCTATATACTCAAAGGAATCTCATCACTAAAGAATCTCTACTAGCATTGTACTTATCCTTTTATCATCCTTACAAGTTTGAGAATACTTATCCTTTTACGTCTTCCCTTCTTAAAAGAAATTCTACTTGCTTTTTCTCTACGGTCAATACAAGCTCCATACTTGTATAGCCAATCCATTCCTAAGATCACATCGAATCCTAGGATACTAAGTTCTAACAACTCTATAGAAAGTTTTTATCCATCAATGTTAACCACATAGTCCTTAAACATATACTTCACCTATCTCATAATACCAATTTGTTCATATATAATGCAACTAATTTATTTCATTCTCCAACTGATCATTGCTAATTACCATTTCTCTTCTTATAGCACCAACCATAATTATCATTTGATAACTCCATATATTTCCTATATCAAACCATTGTAACATGCAAGCATTTCATAACTCATAACATTATACCTACCAATCATTAATCTCAGTTGGATCCAAAACTTAGTCCATTTCCCTTTCTAATCCACTTAACCCCACTATCTAATTATCATAGTTAGCATGTCTTTAACATAAGCACCCATCATTTAATATCACATCATAAAACACCTATCACCTAACAGGTATCACATATCATGGCATATATTATGTATCCTAATCATGTAGCACGTAACCTATAACACAATGAGCTCTCCTACTATTTTTTTTTTTTAAAAGTCAATCATCTCCTAGGTAAAAGAGGATCAAACCAAAGCTAACTAGCTAAGTGAACATATAACATCATGCATGTCATTTAAATCCTATGCCACTAGACTAACAATTACCCACTACTAGCAGAAGTCTCAATTGTGGCTCTTATTCTTGGCACTCTGCCCTTAATGTTGAGATGGTCCAGGTGGTGGAGGTGTCAAGGTCGCATTTCCTGGATTCCTTGTCCGAGGGTAGTCCTTAATGAAATGATCCATTTGTGGACACCTTAGGCATGCACCGGAAATTCTTTGGCACACTATAGGATGCTTCTTTCCACACTTTCCACAAATGGAAAAGTCTGCTTTGCTTGACCATTTCGCAATCCAAGTGTTAAGGACTCTAAAAATTCCTTCTATAGGCCTCCTCCCCCTCTATGTTGGCCTTCATGACCTTTATTCTTATGCTTTCCTTTCTGCTCCCATTCGGCTCTCTCAGCCTTATATCTCTTCTCCATTATCTCAACTTTATCTATCAGGCTAGTCAAGGTCAAGAATTCAATTGCTGCCAATGGGTTGAACAGAGGTGTGATCAACCCTCTTAAGAATCGATTGATGCAGCTAGCTTCAGTAGGCATGATGTTGACAGCGAATCTGCTAAGTCGGTTAAACTCTTTAATGTACTTCAACACCGACATCCCAAGCTTCTACTTCAGTTGCTCGAACTGCAATGCCCTATCTTGCCTTTCACCTTCAGGCAAGAATTGATCCATCATTTCCTGCTTAAACTCTACCCTTATAGGTGGGTCAGCTCCATCAAGTTGCTCCTCCACATTCTTCTCATACCAATACCATACCTCTTTCTTGAGTTAGAGTCCTATCAACTCTACCACTAGGGCATCCGAGCAAGACAGTCCTTGTCTATCTCATCCAAGAATTCATGTGGGTCATCACCCTCCTGACCACCAAATGTAGGTGGCTGCAACTTCTTTAACACTGCAACGGTCATCCCCTCGTTAGGTAACTGCTTTCTCCCCCTCTAAGTAAGTGCCACTACTACAGGGTGGCAAAACTTCATTCTTTTCTTGTGTTGGCGGCACTTCCCGCCTTTAAGGTGACAGCTCTTCCAATTCTTTGCACAAGTCTCTCATTTCCTCATGCATAGCTTGCACCTCTTGCGATGATGCTTACTCATTAGAGCCCATAGTTGGTGCCCCCGAATTGGATCTTTCTCTAGACTGTATAGGTACAGAGGCAACATTCGATGCAGTGTTCGATATGAACATCACCGTTTACCCTGACTGGCTAGGTGGCTATGTGAACCTTCTTTTTGGGAGGCATTCTGCTTATCACAATAAGGGAATTTAGTACTAACTCCTTTTCTAACCTATTCAACCCCACTATCGTACTAGCACAATCATCATGCATTTATCATAGATATTTATCATATCATATTACTAAGCACATGTCATATACATATCACATATCACGTATTTTAGCACATACCACATATCACAATTAAGTAGCATATATCTCATGGTATGAAAATAATCTCCTATCATGATAAGTCAATCATATCATAGCAGCAAAAGAAATCACTTCCTACTAAGCAACTAGGCAATTAAAGAAAAATATCATTCATATCATATAAAGTACTATGCTGTTACATCAATCATCACTAACTACTCATCCTAGCTTTCGTGTGTCCACCACCAGGGTAATCAAGAGCGACATGACATTGTTGCCATATCAGTAACAAAGAAGATCTCCATCTGGTCGGTGACTAGTCGAAGACAAAGATCTCTCTAGCGAGTAGTCTCTCCTATGCTCAATAATCCCTACCTTAAGCTGCTCCACATCCTCTCTTAAGGCATGAAACATAAACTTAAGATGTTAGTTTTCCACCTTCAAGTAAAAATAGTCATCCTCCAATTTTTGAATCATATTATAGACCCAATCAGGATTTAGGTTCTCTTCAGGGTCCTTCTCTTCATCAGGGGTCTCCTTCCTTCCAGGACGAATCACAAAAATAACTTTCTCAAACATCTTTGGCCAAGTCCTCTTACAGGTCACATGGGGTGCTCTGGGTCACTGTCTTAGAGTAGGGGTAATCTTCTTGGTCATTAGTCTAGAGAATTGTAAGGTAAGCAAACAATAACAAAGATTACTAAAACCTACTAGGATTTTATGAAAATATGCTAGCGATAGATTGCAAGTGACAAGACAGGAGAATTCCTATGCTTCAGGTTATACTTAACCAATCCAATATATAGACAAGTCTAAACTAGACTTAAAAAATCTTTAGCTCTGATAGCAACTTTGTCACATTCCATTTTTGGAGATATAACATTCCTAGAACATGGGGAGACATAAGGTCGCCCATGCCTATAGAACCCAGTTATACATATACAATTCATGCCGATCATACCAAACCCAACATGTTAACTTAAATATCCAATAATATAAGAAACCTTAATATCCGAAAGAATAGTTTAGTAAAACACTTAGGAAACATCTCATAAGAAAAATAACATTTAAAGTTTTAAGACAAATCATCAATAATTAATATCCCAAAATAAACTCCCGGAGCATCTACAAATATCTCTTCATAACATAGTATTATTAAAGACTTTGACAAGGAATCCCTAAGCGAAGTAGAATGCTTGAGCCATCACCTTGCCTCCTCATATTTGCTCACCTAGAACCACACAAAGAAGAAGGGTTGAGAAAGATGATCTCAATGAGTAAACAATATAGCATAAACTATATCACATATCCCATTTTTTTCAAGAAAGCCTAACACATATAACACATAGTTCATGATTTACAATTCATGAATTAAAGAAGCAGTTTAGCAATTTTTCTTTTTAGCAAGTTTCCCAATTTAACAAGTTGGAAAAATCATACTTATAACATTTAACACCCAATAAGAGTAAATGATCATGCTAGCTCATTCACTCGAGGGAGAGGTGGTCTCATACCAAATTCCAACTCGCAACCTAATACTTATAAAGTCATGAAATTGATCAGGCTCTACGGCTAGAGCTGCCCTTTCTAACTGAGGTGGATATACAACCCCTATCCATCGAGTTAAGACCATGTGCAAGGTTCCCATGATTACCTACATCGGCACGAGGATTTCTGCATAAAAGGTTAAAGGTACCATAACTAGAGCTAATGATAATCACAAATAACAATATCACATAAGGCAATAAAAACAAGTATCCCAATAGCAATAGTACTTTAACTTTCAAACAAAAGATACAATGATAGTGTAGTTCTAAAAAGAATATAAGTTAGGGTAATAATCACAAAGGTATCATCATTGGATAGTCAAAAATGATTTTGGACCAAATGTCCTTTGGCAACCCAAGCTTAAAAAAGAAATCACATAGTCAAATTTAAAATGGAAGTGAACTTGGGTTTCAAGAATTTCAAAAGTTCCCATAACATAATCATGATAGCTTGAACTTGTAACAATAGCATAATGTTTACTCACCTTGTGCTTCCTTCGCTCCTAATACACATAGCCCTTAGACTTCTAAGACTCCTCAAGCTCTATTATAATATTTAATTCAATACTTAGTATTTATTTAATCATGATGTTGTCCTATCCCATAACTACCCTATGTACATATAACATTCACATACACTTAGAGTTGCACATATAAGTGCACTCATCATTTGCACATAACATGTTGACTTTTAAAAGTCTTACACCCTTAGCCTTTATAGGCCCATATGAAAACACATCATAATTCATGTCAATACCTTTCTAAGGTCAAGACAATATGATTATCTTAATATCAATTCACTTTATCAATCAATTTAGTACACTTAACACTTCCATACATGTCAACTTAACAAATAACCTTTCAAGTGTCATGCTTATCTTTTATGACCCATTCATTCAATTAATCTTGTCATCAATTCAAGATCATTAATTCATTATCAAGTCATCATAAAATCTATTTCCATATTTTCCAATCACCTTCACATTCTAATCACAACATAAGGTTAAGATACCTTAAGTATATCAAAGTGTCTTTAGGCTTGTCTAGAGTCATTCCTTCAACCAACATGCAATTTAACCATTTATCATACATACATACATGTCAATAATCAAAATATATCACATAAAAATTATAGACATTAGGATAAAAATCCCATGGTAGGCCGAATACCCTATTAAGAGAAAAACTAAATTTTTCTTACTTTTCTTACTTTTCGTCTATTACAGTAATATGTAGAACATAGTTTGAACCAACATTTTTCATGTAAACACAATAAAAATCATTTTAGAGCATCAATCTATATGAATCAGCAACAATAGGTGTGACATATACGTGAAAATTCTAATTTTAGGTTTTAAGATGCAAAACCATGAACCTTTCTTATTTTCAGTATTTTTTGGTCATTACATTAATATGTAAACTAGTGTTTTAAACCATTTTTTTTATTCAATCATAGCAAATATTAGTTTAGAAAATCCACATGTATGAATTGGAAACCATAGATCATAATTATGCATGAAAATTCCAAATTTCAAGGTTTAGAATGAAAATCATGAGTTTTCGTGCTTTCTGCGCTTTTCATTCATTACAGCAATATATAAACACATGATTTAAATCATTATTTTTCATTCAAACAAAACAAATATCAGTTTAGAACATCAATCACCACAATTCGGCAGCTATAGAATTATTAAACCATAGAATTTTCCAACTTTCAAGTTCTAGGGCAAAAACCTTGAATTTTCTTGTTTTTCTGAAACTTTTCAGTTATTACAGTAATATGTAAAAATATGATTTAATCCAATATTTTTCATCAAAACACATCAAAAATCATTTTAGAATCTAAATATGCAGTAGCCGCACCCCTTTAATGAGTTTATATTTGAAAATTTCAATTTTTGAGTTATAGGATTCACCTTTGGCAAAATCGCGTAGGAAAGTTGATATTTTTGGCAGAGAAATTAATTCCTCTTTCAAAAACTCACCGAAAATTAATTAAACCTATAGAAATTAGTAAATAACTAGTTCAAAATAATTTTTCTCATAATTCATTTCATAAAAATCAGATGGGAAATTAAAAAGAAAGAAAAACTTATGAATACGGGCGAAAAATCGCAAAGTTGAAAGGTGTTTTCTTAATTTCAATGGAGAGAATTATTTTGAGAGAATTTTTCTATCAAAATATAGAAATATGGAGTGATGGCTGCTGAAATGAGAGTGCTGGCTGAAATTTGCTATTTAAATGTAGGGTTTTGGTCAATTTCTAATAATACTTTTAATGAGTTAGGTTAGAAGTGTTTTAGTGTAATGGGCTTTTAGGTGTTTGGGTTTTTTATTTAAATTATGGGTTGATTATGGGTAATTAAAATAAAATATTTTTCTTATTATTTTCATTAAAATTTCTCCCAAAATATTTATTTAAAAAAATTTAAAAATGCTCATAAAATTATTTTATGCTTAAAATCGTCTTTTTACACGAAAATTCATTTTATGAAAAATAAATTATTTCATGCTAATACATTTTATTTAAATCATTTATTTCACAATAGTAATTTATATTAGGCATATTAAAATTAATTTAACATACTCCAAACTCATAAATCATGTCACATATGAATTTTCATATAGTCACATAATTTGTCATAATAACCCTAAATTCAAATAATTTGTCACTAAAACTCATACGGTAGATGTTGGTTGTTACACCTATCCATCAATCATGATGTTGGGATGGCCATATATTGGCCTTTCAAAGGATCATGATGAATTTTGAATGGTGATTAGAATGGGAATCAAATGGACTAAATACCCAGTTTTTGGGAAATGGCAAGTTTCTTGGTGAAATTTTTTGACAAAATTTTGCCGTTTGTGTGCTAGTTTATGACCATATGTTGGTTATTTTGAAAAACTTGAAGTAAAATAATCTTGGCTAAGGATTTGTGTTGGCATAGGTTCAGTGAATAAATTTATAATGGATAATTAAATAGCCATATTTTGACTTCAACTCGCTGAATTTATCAAGAAACACATAATAGACCCAAATAAGGTTGTGATTTGGCCTATGAAAGAGGATTTGGGGACCAAATATTTGCACTTTGATTAATTTAGCTTAAAAGAGAGGTGATGTAACCATGTGAATGGCTTTGGGGAGAATTAGAAAGAATGGGTTTAAATTTCCTAAAGCCATGAATTTAACTAGTTTTATCAAATAAGAGTTTTAAAATTAGTCAACATGTCACATCCCAACCTTAGAGATATGATGGTCCTAGAACATGGGAAGACATAAGGTCACCCACGCCCATAGAACCCACTTACACATAAACAAATCATGCCTAGGATCTTACCATATATCTTACAATAACTCATTTAAAACATTTAGATGAATACCTTTAATTGCGGAAGTCTATAATTAAACATTACACATAAAATCCATAAGGAAAATAATATGTCTCAAATGAGTATCAATCAATATTTCTAGAGCATCTAATGAAAAGACTTCATAAAATAGTATTATTGATAACTTGGACAAGGAATCCCCCAAGCGAAGTAGAATGCTTGAGCCATCACCTTGCCTCTTCACATTTGCTCACTTGGAACCACACAAGGAAAAAGGGGTGAGATAGATGATCTCAATGAGTAAATGATAAGGCACATACATTATCACATATTCCTTTGAAAGGAAACACATAGCTTATACACATAGTTCATGATTTATAATTCATGAATCAAGTTGCAATTTAGCAAGGGTTCAATTTGGCAAGTTTGCAAAAATCACACTTATAACTTATAAAGAGTGAAGGCTATTGCTCTATCACTCGAACTTATAAAAGAGAGGTGGCCTTATACCAAATTCCAACTCCTATCACTTATAAGGCATGAAGCTGATCAGGCTCCATGGTTAGAATTGCCCTTTCTAGCTGAGGTGGATACACTACCCCTATCCATCGGGTTAAGACCATGTGCACAAGTTCCGATGATTACCTGTATCGGCACGAGAATTCTGCATAAAGGGTTAAAGGTACCATAGCTAGAGCTAATGATAATCACAATTAACAATATCACATAAGGCAACAATAACATGTATCTTAATAACATTAGTGGCTAAACTTTCGAATAAAAGATACAACAATAGTGTAGTTCCAGAAAGAATATAAGTTAGGGTGTTAATCACAAGAAGTTCTCATTGAATAAATAAACTAGTTTTGGACCAAATGTCCTTTGGTAACCCAAGCTTGTCAAAGAAATCATATAATAATATTTAGAATAGAAAGAACTTGGATTTCAAAGATCACAAAGGCTCACATAATATGATATCACATATTTGTAACATAACAAAATGTTACTTGCACTTGTAACATAAACATAGTGTTTACTCACACTTGAAGAATGAATACGATGTTTACTCACCTTGGGGATCCTTTGCTCCTAGTAAACGTAGTCCCTTTGCCCTTCTAAAGCTCCTCAAACTCTAACATAATATTTGATTTAGTACTTAGTATTTATTTACTCATGATTCTGCTATCCCATAACTACCCATGCATATATAGCATACACATACACTTAGAGTCCATATAAAGGTGTACTCGTCACTTGCACATAATACGTTGACTTTAAAAGTCTTGCACACTTAGGCCTTATAGGCTCACATGAGAATACATTACAATCATGTCAATACCTTTCTAAGGTCATCACAACATTATTACCTGAATATCATTTCACTTTAATAATCATCTTAATACACTTTACACTTCCATACATGTCAACTTAACAATTAACCTTTCAAGTGTCTTGCTTAACTCTTATGATCCTTTTTATTCAATTGTCACTTCATCAACTCAAAACTTTGTATTTATTATCAAGTCATCATAACATCTAGTTCCATATTCCCCAATCATATTTGTATTCTAATCACAATATAAGGTTAAGATACCTTAAGTATACCAAAATGCATTTAAGCTTATCTAGGATCATACCTTCAACTAACATGCAATTTTATCATTTATTATACATACATACATGTCAATAATAATCAAAACACATCACATAAAATTTATAAAAATTGGGACAAAAATATTCATGTAGGCTAAATGCATCACCAAAGTAAAACTAAATTCTTTTTCTTTTCGCACTTTCCGTCTATTTCAGAAATATGTAAAAACATGGTTTGAATTAAGATTTTTCATGTAAACACAACAAAAATCATCTTAGAATTTTATCCATAGGAATCTACCACACTTGGTGTTGTTTATACATAAAAATTCAACTTTTGAATTATAGAGCACAAAACCATGAGTTTTCTTATTTTCGGTATTTTTCGGTCATTTTAGAAATATGTAAACAAGTTGTTTAAACTATTATTTCTCATTCAATCATAGCAAATATCAGTTAGAACACATCCATACATGATTTGGCAGCCATAGATAGTATTTATACAAAAAAATTCTAAGTTTAAAGGCTTAGGTGAAAAATCATGAGTTTTCACGCTTTCCGCACTTTTCGTTCATTACAGCAATAAACAAACACATGATTCAAATCATTATTTTTCAACTAAACAAAACAAATATCATATTAGAGTACTTCCTCACACAAATTGGCAGCCACATATCAATTTAGTAAGAGAATTTTCTAACTTCTAAGTTCTAACACAAAAACCTTGAACTCTTTTGTTTTTTGAAACTTTCCGGCCATCACAGAAATATGCAAAAATATTATTTAATCTAATATTTTTCATCAAAACATATCAAAAATCAGTTCAGAGAACAATAATACACAAATTGCCCCCCCCCCCCCCCCCCCCCCTCTCCTCTAGTGATGCTTATGCATAAAAATTGTGATTTTAAGTTATAGAATTCACTTTTGGAGAAATCTCGCAGAAAGAATTGTATTTTCGGTAGAAAATAGATTTTCTCTCCCAAAAACTCACCCAAATAGAATTAAATCTGTAAAAATTAGTAGTCAACCAATTCAAAATAATTTTTCCATAATTTATTTTATAGAATTCAGTTTAGTAATCGAAAGAGAAGAAAAACTTACGATTACGATCAAGAAATTGCAAAACGGAAAGGTGTTTTCTTAATTTCGGTAGAGAGAAATATTTTGAGAGGATTTTTCTGCCAAGATACAAAAAAAATAAAGTGATGGCTGCTGGAACTTTGGTCTGGCCGAATTTTAGAATATATATTAGGGTTTGGGTACAATTTCCACTAATACCCTTAATAAACTAGGTTAGGAGGATTTTAGTGTAGTGGGCTTTTGGGTATTTGCGCTTTTTATTTAAATTTTGGGCTGATTAAAATTAAAAATAAAGAGAATATTTTTCTTATTATTTCTGTAATATTTCCCCCAAAATATTTATTTTAAAAATTATTTTAAAATATTCATAAAATCATTTTATGCTTAAAAATTGTCTTTATGCATGAAAATTCATTTTATCTAAAATAAATTCTTTTATGCAAATGCACTTCATGTAAATCATTTATTTCACAATAGCAACTCATATTATGCATAGTAAAATTAATTTAATATGCCACATGCTCATCAATCACTTAGATTACTAATTTCACAAAAGCACACTTAACCTTAATAGTTTTAAATCAAGCAATTTATCACGAAAATTCCTAGGGTGGGTGTGGGTTGTTACACAATAATTTTGGACCAAAAAATTGAACTCCAAATGATAAAAAGGAATAATTGGACCATTTTGGCAAACTTAATCCATGTGGAGAATTTTCAAAACTTTGTAAGATTTTATAATTTTCCTAATACTCTATCAATTCCCCAGATGCTCTGTGACTAAAAATCACTATCTTTGTGCTTTGTCCTTTCTCTTTAATGAAACATGATTGGAACCTTTTTCTTAGCTAATTAAGCCAAGCAATCTCCTCTCGAAATTTTTGGCACTTAATCAATTTTTGCCAAAAATTAATTGTGCTATGTTCCAATGCCTCCTCATGTCAAATCACAGTGTTATTGGCATATTTCTTGAAACTTTATTATTTGTATATCATTTCCTTATTTATACAGAAGCTTATGCCAATATATCTCATTATGTGTACTCTTTGATTTTGAAAAGTAGGATGATCTGATGACTAATTTTGTAAATATGGCATGCTAACTTTGTTTTAAGGATTGGCTTGAAACTACCAAATTATTTCGACCCAATTTGTGTTTGATGGTCTAATTGGGGCTTATGTCACCAAGAATTTAATGACCCATAGTTTTAGAAAAACACATGGTCTATTGACCAACCTAAATCTATCTATTTAGCTCCAAGCAACATTTAAAGTTATCAAATAAACTTGTGTTTTAATTAAATGAATGCTAAATATGATAGCATCTCATCCTTATTTGCTCCTCAATTGCACTAATGCTCTTCCTTCTTTTGTAGTTGTGGTCATGGATTTACCATCCTCTTCTACTTTTGTTGGCCCTATTACTCTTAGTGACAATGCTTTGGCCCAGGTATCTCATTTGTTCTTCATACATTTCTTTCATCTCTAAGGAAACATTCTTATTCATGCCATTTTGCTCTGATTTCTTTAAGGGTTGATGCATTTGCATGGATTTTCTAGCCGATAACAAACTCCTACTTCTAGTTCTTTTTAAGCATCAGAGGTAATGTTGATCAAGTACTTTTTACATTCTAACACCCATACTAATATACAGATTTTCCTTTCTTGTAGAGTGACCCTTCGATGTCATTACTATGTGTGAACCCTCAAATTTGCACTGTTAGGATATGACCATAGCTTGACACTTGCTAAGATTCGTACGCTATGCATACAGTGGTCCCACTAGCCGTTTAGCAGGCAGGGGTCAAAGGGATAGCGCCCCGTTTAAAAATAAATTTCTTGAAACTTGTACCTTCAGATGATTACCACTTGATTATGAACCTATAAAATCAAAATGGGCTCAAATCAAATCAAAGACGAATGAGAATGGGCTGAAAAATGAACTGCGACAGCCCACGGGCCTACTGCAGTAACTTGCAGCCGGCTGCGATTACCACAGAGGTCCTTATGGTAGCTAATTGGCTACCACAATTGGCCTTGCGGTAACCGCAAAGGGCTCTATGGTTACCACAGTCGACACCTCAGATACCGCAGCGTGCCCCTTTTAGAATCCTATATGGAAACTGTGAATTTTTAGCCTTAAACTCCTCCTATAAATACCTTGCACCTTATAACAACTAAGAGACAATTATATGCTTCTATATTCTCTCTAAGGCCTTCTAAACCCTATTCCTAAGCTCTCCAATCATCAAAACCCTCTTTCTAACTTTCCAAATCTCTAAAACCTCGTTCCAAACCTCATCCATCACATAAAACCTTATTCATAAGCTTCCTAATCATCTCAAAACCCCATTCATAAGCTTCCCAATCACCCCAAATCTTATCTCTAAGCTTCTTAATCAAGAAAAGGCATGACTCAAGTTATTTCTTTTAAAAGGGAATTCGTGGTATTCAAGTAAAGGTGATCTCAAGTCTTTCCTTCAAAAAAAGAGTTCGTGCTATTTAAAAGTCCTTCAAAAAGGAGTGCTCGTGATATTACTAGGCAAGGTGGAACTTAGGTCCGGTGCCAATATCGCTCCCTATGTTCCTCGCCGACAAAAGCCAAAGGTAAAAGTTCTTTCCTTTTCCTTTTCAATTTTAATTTCAAGATCTAAATCTAAAAAGATCTAATTTTTGCTAATTAAAATTTGACCTAATTAACAAATTCCTCAGGTCCTTAAAATCAATCAAAACATGATAACAAAGGCAATGACTTAAAAACCCCTCCTTCATAAGAAAGAAGAACTGTGTGGGGTTTGATTCCCATTCAAAGGGATACACAGGCTTGCCGTCTCTAAGGCATTTAACTCCGCTAAAATTAACAATTTCTTCTCTCTATCACCTTCTTCACATAGTTTAGGATTGAAATTACTTTTCTTAAATAAAAGTTGAAATTTTTAATTCTTTTTTATTGTTTTAATACTCTCTTTCTTGTTTTAGCTGTTTAGATTATTTGGGAAATGTGTGCTTTTCCTATAATCTATAAGGGCTAGAAGAAAGATCCCTTGATTTTGATATTTTGACTTGTAATAGTTTTAAGTAGTTTCTCTTCTATCTTTTTGCATTTTGTAATTGTCATTATTTCATATTGCCATGCATTGCACGAGTAATATTATTTTATACATCATATTATATCTATTCATGCATACATAAAAACTTATTTTTTTTTACAAAAGTTATTTCATATTTAAGCCACACTAAATTTTTTGTATTGTTTTAACCAAAACCTAGTCCCCGAACCCTCTTTGGTCATTCGAGGATTAGTGCTTTTCCTTGGGATAAATGGTATAATTTTAGAGTCAATTAAATTGGGTTTTTCTTTTAATTTTCCCAACTACAATAAATAAAATTGAAGTGGCGACTCCTTTTGCAAATCACAACTTACAAAATATAATTTTTTTGAACTCATAGCGGGTTCCAATCATGATGTTTCTCCCAAATGGGCATTTTCGATTCTCTTTAGCAGATCGAATCGGGTGCTCGGGCGAGGCCTTATACTATATGACCCCTCTAGACCTCATATACTTTTCAGGTATCTTTTCCTTGGTTGTTTGCTTGTATGAATTGAATAATATCTCTTAAAATTGACATATGCTTTCAATTTTGTGCAGCTATAATCTTGAGGATTTTGTTCCAAGGGCATCCTAAAGGGAACATTCTTTAGGACTAGCTCCTAAAAGCTCTATAGGACTAGCCTTTCCTTTTTTTACTCAACAATCCTAATGAGCTCTTACTGGGGTCTTCATTAAAGAAACTTGAAGTCTCTGGTAAAATTAAATCTTGGCCAAAACTTACAGATGAATAGGGTCAATGGGTTCTTAGATTAACTCCCAAGTATGAGGATGATTGGAAAAAAATTGGCATCTATGATTTTTTCCAAATAAGCATGCAACCTTTGACCATGGAATCTGGCCTTTTATATGCTGCCTTAAGGTTTTGGTTACCTTCACTTTGTCCCTTTGTTTTTCCATTTGGTTTAGCTTCCATAACTTTAAAGGACATTCTATTCCTTACCAACCTTCCTATCCTAGGTAAAGATATACCCTATTTACTTGACCCTCAGGATCCCTCCTTACCACCATATTCTTCTACTTCTACTGCACAAAGTTCTTATTCTAGGGTTATCAAAAGGTGATATGACTCTACAGCAGAAATTACTTTGGAGGAACACATTGAATTCCTTTGGGTTCTTATTTACATAATGATCTTTTGCCCAGTTTTTGGTAAACCTACCATGGACTACTTGCTTTTAGCCAAAGCTCTTGCTCTAGGTAAACCCTATGCTTTAGGCACCATGTTCCTAGCTTTCACCTTCCATGCTTTGCATAAATACACTACTAATGATCACTTTTCCAAGTTGGGTGGTAGCTTACGGATAGTTTAAATATGGTTGTTAGCTTATTTTAAAGAATTGAAGCAAGATGATTTATCCACCCCTTACCTTTTACAATTAGGTTACCAACTTATGCCCCACAAAGTTTCTTTAGGGTCCATCAAGTGTTTTAGCTTTTTTTACTCTTTGCATTCAAGGCAACTAAAACAATTAGATCTTTGGTCTCCTCTTTGTGAAAGTCCATACTATAGACCTTGGTGACTTCACTCTTTTTCTCTTGATTCTAGTAATTTGTAAGCCTTCCGAAATTAGCTCTTTTAAGCTTTTTCTTCTAGTAGGCTCCTCATAGTTAGTGGTTCTCTATCTTTTTCCAATGTCCCATTTATTGGACCTCCTAAGGTATACAGATACTTACCCTGTTTGTGGAGTAGGCAATTTGGTTTGGCTCAGCTCATTCCTTCTTTAGATAACCCATATCTTTCTTTGCTTAAAGATGTTATGACAAAGGCTTTAATTAAGATTTTGGCTGAAAAGGACTACTTCTCTCATTGCTTACTTTTGGAAATTCCTAACTAAGAAAGGATCATTTTTGGTGTTTGGTGATCTAGGGTTTTTAAGGAGCTTGTTCCTGACTCATTAAAAGAATTAATTACTAGTAAATTCATTTCTTTATTATATATTAGTGGCTGACTAGGCCTACTTTATATTTTTGACTTTTCTTTTCTTTTTCTTTTATAGATATATCTCCTCCTCCACTCCTTTCTAAGTCTAGGAAAAGACAAAAGGAAGTATGTGCCATCTCTAAAGATAAAACTCCATCTAAGGCACAAAAAGTGAAGACAACTACTACTCCTAAAAGGGTTAAGAATATCAAACCAATCAAACCACCTACTTCTACTAGTCTTAGGAGATCCAACAGAACAAAACTCAAGAGTAAATTTTCTAATACATCACAAACTCCTGTGAAGGCTTCAAATTCTCTTTCTTCTAAAAGTGATGATGATAGAGATGAAGTAGAAAAGTTTACTGATGCAGTGATGCAATGCATCTTGCATTATTACTCTTCTATATCATATGGTATCTGTGCTTCTCCACCACTATCCAACCATTCACCTCCTTTCTTCCATCCTGATTCTTCCAAAGACACTAGTGATACAAAAGTATAAGGTCCATCTCCTAGCAAAGAACTTATTATTCCTTCTCCCCTAAAGGTAAATTTTCTGCTTCACTTTGTTGAAACTTTAAGATGTTTACGTACTAGCTTACTTTTTTGTGTCTTATAATGTACGCCTTCAATCTTCCTTCACAATATCATTATGATCCTCTAAGTGGCCTAGACTTTTTCTTCCTAACACAGGCTTCTTCTAGCACTAACTCTACTGCTTCATTGCCATCTGAAGCTTCAATTAGATCTGCCAAGATGAATCATCATCACTTGATGGGTTTAGATTTATTGAGCCTTAATAAAGATCAGCATGTAGTGGTACAATCCTCTCTTTCCATTCTCCAAGCAGCTTCAAGTACATCGGAAGAAGCTACTCTATTCAATGAGCTTTTATCAGAAGTGAAGTTTATGTTTAGTGCCACCAAAACCCACAGTACCTCTATTGCAAGCTTATCTGAGAAGCTTCATTCTTTTTTTATTTGTCAGTAAGAGTATGATTCCTTGATGATGTAGGCAGCCCAAGTACAATCTAATCTTCAGTCCCTTTTGACTTCACATTAAGCATAATACAATGCTCTCCAACAACTTAAAGTTGAGGTATTAGCTAGAGAAAACTGTCTTATGGGGCTATCGAATGAAGGCAAAAAGGTGAAGTCTAAGTGTGATACGATTGCTAATAAAGTCTTTGTTGAAGGCTTAGCCCTAAAGAATGAGCATCCCTTGATCCAAACCCACAACCAAAATTTAAATGATGTTCAGAATACTAGAGATGCTCATTGTCAGACATGGATCGAGATGTGAGCTACATTATCCAACAAACTTAGTATTTAGATAACTATTTCAAAAACTATGAAATATCAACTCCCTTTATGTTTTCAAAACTAAAATAAGGAGCTAATAATATGGCCATTAAGGCTTTGTACTTAGATAACTATGTTTTTATGGATTGTCATTTATTGTGTTTATAAAACACAGGTTATGGCTCTCTTTGAATTTTGAATGTATTTTGATGTTTTAACTTATTGAGGCTAAGCCTCCATGATTTTGGCATTTAAATTTGATTTGATACAGAGGTTGAGCCTCCTTTCTTATATAGCCACGTCATTCTCCACTAGCACAGATTCACTTACAACTATATCATTGTATCATGCAACCATGCATCACCTAACACTAGCACAGGTTCACTAATAGCCATATCATTGAATTATGCTTTCTATTACCACTTTGTATGTTGATGGCCAAGTTATGGGTTAAAACACACACTAAAAATACATAAAATTCATGCTTTAAAAGTGGCCATTATGCCTACTTCTTTTATTATTTTGAAATTTAAGTGGCAACATAGCTAACTTACATAGAAAAAAGTATGAAATACAAAATAAATGACCATGTGAATGGGCTTACATATTAGGTCATATAATATGTCAATATTTTTCATAATACATACCTGATCTAATGGCCTTGTGGTCGACTTATTATTTCTTTGCTTTCATTCTTTATCCAACATTTCCCACATAGTGGGAAAATATTTCTTCAAATACTTTCTATTAATATATCTCTTGTGAGGTTCTCCTTCTAAGTTAGAAAGCCAATATAAGTTGCTTTCCAAGATTTTGTAAATTCTAAAAGGACCTCCTAATTAGGTGACCATTTCTCGAATTCTCTGTCTTTAGACCCTATATAGAGTATAATCTTCCAAACTAAATCCCCTTCCTCAAAATTCTTTTTCCTAACTCTCTTATTATAAGATATAGAGATTTTCTTCTTCTGTACAATAAGGTTGTTCAAAGCTTGTATTCTCTCTTCATCAAGTTGCTCCAACTCCATTTGCATTGCCTTATTGTATTCTCTGGGAGTCAATCTATTTTGTCTTGCAACTCTCAATGGAACTACTAACTCCAATGGGATTACTGCATCATGACCATATGTCAGAGTAAAATGGCTTACCCCTTTAGAACTCCTTTTTGACACTCAATATGCCTACAAAGTCTCAAATAGGATTCGATGCTAATCTCTTGGGTTGTCTTCTAGCATTTTCTCCAGTATTCCTATCAGCACTTTGTTTAAAGCCTCGGCTTATCCATTGGCTTATACATAAAAAGGAGTTGATCTGATGAGCTTTATTCCATAATCCTCAACAAAGTCTCTAATATCCTCTCTAGTGAACATAGTGCCTTGATCAATGGTAATTGATTCAGGAATACTAAATCTATGTATAAATACTCCTTAATGAACTGGATCACATCTTTTTGCTCTACCTTCTTCATGGGGATGGCCTTTACCCACTTTGTGAAATATTAATAGCGACAATAATGAAACTATGTCCTTTAGATGATGTTAGATGGATTTTTCCTATTAGGTCAATTATCCATCCTCTAAATGGCCACGTTTAATGATTGAATAGAGCTCGGCAGTTGGTACCCTTTGAATGCTTCCATATTTCTAGTGTTGTTGGCCCTTTCTTACATAATTGATGCAATCTTTTAGGATCGATGGCCAATAATAGCCATGTCTCCATGTCAGCCACCTCATTTTAACTCTGGCTTGATGAGTGCCACAAATTCCTTCATGCACTTGCTTCATAACTTCCATTGCTTCTGCAAGCCCAAGGCATCTCAGTAAAAGTCCATCAAAGCCTTTCTAGTACAATTTACCTTCCCATAATACAAAATTCTAAGCCTTTATTTTTATCTTGAATGGAGTTTTCCTTCTCTAGTAATCCAAATACTTCATCAATTCATTCCTCCAATCATCTTTCATAATAATCCCTGCATTCAAAGAATTAATTGTAATACCTCTTTCTGTGATTGATGGATGCATTCTTTCTTCAATCATGATCATTTTGTGTGTTAATTCTTTGCTCGTCTGTATTCCAGAAGCAATTTAGGCCAATTCATCAGCCTCCCAATTCTTTTCTCTAGGAACATGCATAAAAGACAACTCTTCTAATGATTTAAGTATTTGAATAGTTGCAATAAAATAAGGGGCTAAAAGTAAACTGTTATACTTATATTCTCCTGACAACTGCTTTAAAACTAGGTGTGAATCTCTAATGATCAAGACCTCCTTAGCCCCCAACTCTACAAGATCTCTAAATGAATTACCAATGTTTCATACTCAGTTTGGTTGTTAATGCATCCAAAACTCAATTTGAATGATAAAGCTATTTTTGCCCCACTAAGTGAACTAATCACCACTCCTGCTCCAACCGAATCTTCAATACTAGACCCATCAAACCTTAAAATGCAAGGTTTAACCTTAATCCCATATATCTGCAAATCTAGCTCTCTTGTTTCTTAAATGCTTAATGATAGATGGTCTGCCAAAAAATTTGCCAACACTTGTCCTTTCATAGATTTTTGAGGAAAATAAATGAGTGTAAATTTCATAAGTGCTAAAAGCCACTTACTAACTCTCCCTATCATCAGAGGTCTATTTAGCATATATTTCATCATATCAATTTGAGATACCACATACACACTGTGTTTGATCAAATAATGTCTCAGTTTGGTGCAAGCAAAGTTAAGTGCCAAACACAACTTCTCGATTGATGAGTACTTGATTTCTATAGGTAGTAGAGTTTTGCTTAAATAATATACAACCTACTCATGTCCTCCATGGTTGTTCTAAGCTAAGAGACAACCTATGGACTCTTGTGCGGCCAAAATATATAGTTTGACGAGGACTCCTTCTGTTGGGGGCATTAACACTAGCAGCTTGGATAAATAATCTTTAATTTTTTCAAAAGCCAGTTGGTGCCTTTCCTCCTATATAAACTCCTCTGCCTACTTAAGCGTCAACAATTCCAAAAAAACTTTAGTTTTTCTAACCAAATTAGAAATAAATCTTCTCGGATAATTCACCTAGCCTAAAAACCTCTGGAGCTCTTTCTTATTCTGTAGAGCTTTGGCCTCGATGATTGCTTTAGTCTTATTTTTGTCCACTTCTACTCCTCTCTGATGTATCAAAAAACCCAAGAAGTTCCCTGTCTAAACCCCAATTACACATTTCAATGGATTAAGCTTTAAGTTATGCTCCCTCATCCTTTGGAAACTTCTCCTTAAATGCTCTACATAATCCCTAGCCATCCTTTATTTCTCCGTCATCCTTTGGAAACTTCTCCTTAAATGCTCTACATAATCCCTAGCCATCCTTTATTTCTCCGTCATCCTTTGGAAACTTCTCCTTAAATGCTCTACATAATCCCTAGCCATCCTTTATTTCTCCATGATATCATTAATAAAAACTTCCATGTGATGGCCTGTCATGTCATGAAAAATGGCATTCATTACCCTTTAGTATATAGCACCTACATTTTTAAACTAAAGGGCATAACAAGCCACTTAAAAGTCCCTATTGACCCTGGACACCTGAAAGTAGTTTTATGCACATCATCAACATCAATCAATATTTGATCATAACCTGAAAACTATCAATGAATGAGAGAAGTTCATTCTTGGCTACTGCGTCTGCTAATATATCTGCAATGGGCATCATATACATATCTTTCGGGGTAGCAGCATTCAAATCTCAAAAATCTACACATACTCATAATTTACCATTCTTTTTCATCACAGGTACTATGTTAGACAACCATTGAACATACCTCGTAGGCCTAACGAAGTTAGCTTTCAAAAGCTTCTCGAATTCTTATTTGACCTTTAACTCAAACTCCTTTGACATGCTTCTAACTGGCTGTTAGAATGGATGAAAGACCAATTTGATGGTAAGCAGTGCTCAACTAAGTTCTTGCTTAACCCCGGCATATCTTTATAACTCTATGCAAAGTAATCTTTAAACTCTTGGAGGACTTTTACAATCTTATCTTTTAGATGTTTAGATAATAAAGCACTGACATATATTTGTGAACCCTTAATTTTGCACCTTCTAGTATGCACTTGAACCTTAGAAGCACTTGGGATCGGTAAACAAACCTTTCGAAGATGAAAACTCTCAAAATAGAAAAAATAAAATATTTCTTTTTGGCATTTAAATTCAATTCATCCAGGACTAAGTAACAAATAAAACGCAACTAGAATCATGAAAAACGGACAAGAAACGAGCAAGAACGGGCAAAAAGGGCGAAGCGGGGCCCATTGCCGTAGAGCTTTGCAGCAGCCCTCTGCGGAACAGCAAAGGGCTATGCGGCACTGCCGCAAAGGCCTCTACAGTGCCACAAAGGCCTCTATGGCAACTCTTGCGAAAATTCAATTTTTGCAATCCCACATTAGAATTTTGTGTTTTCTATGCTTCAAACCTTCTCCTATATATAGAGGGTCTCTCCACATTTCAAAAGACCAACTTTTAGAGCTTGAAAAGCATTACTTCAAGCAAAATGCTTTGCATTTGCTCCTTGCTTCGCAAAGCGAGTTAGGAGGTTTCTCCTTGATTCCTACCCGACTAGTTTAAGGCTTTTTACCACCCGCCTGTTCGAGGCAAGTCTCTTGCCTAAGGCTCGTGTCTGCCACCCAAGGCTAGCCACTAGCCGCTATTCGAGGCTATAGGCCGCCTGTCGTCTGAGGCTATCCACCGCCCATTCGAAGCTAGCTACCACCTACTGTCCGAAGCCAACTGCCGTCTGCCATCCAAGGTAAGCTTCATTTCTCTTAATTTCATTGTCTATTTTAATTAGTTAATTAAATTGGTGCATTAAGGTTGTTAGTTAATCAACTTTGGTAATCAATTAAGTTAATTAATTAATTCAACCCTCTTTTAATCAATCAATCAAAACATGATACAGTGGCTAGGCTAAACTAACCTCATCATAAGAAGGGAGAACTACATGGGTTCTGATTCCTATTCAAAGGGATAGTAGGCATGCTTAGTTCAGGCATCGAATCCAATTAAAATTAATCAACTATCCCTCTATCACCTTCTTCACTTATATATTTTTGCGTTCATTAGCTTTATTATTAGGATTAGTTTGGGGAATATGTGACTTTCCTAACACCCATAAGGGCTAGAGGAGGTATGCCTTATGTTTTGGGATTTTATTTGTAATGATTAATCTTACCTTGGATTATTACTTGTATTTGTTATTGAAATCAATGATCATATATATTATAAATTGTTCAAGCATTTTACTTGTTCATGAAATATATTTTAAAGTTACTTTTATATTACTTGGCCAAACATATTTTGTTAAACTAAAAACCTAGTCCTGAATCCTCTTTGGTTTCAAGGCTAGTGATCTTTTTCCTTTGGGTAATGATGGGAGTCAAATGGGTTTTTTCCTTATATTTTCCCAAAATAAAAATAAATTAAGGTGGCAACTCTAAAATGATTTTCAAAATAAGCTTATCGTGAGTTCTTTCCCAAATGAGTATTTCGATTCCCTTTAGCGAATCAAGCTAGTGCTCGAGCGAGGCCTCATAGTTGGCAACTCCACTGGGGACTAACTTTCTTTTAATAAAAGGAAAAAATAAGTGGACTACTAATTGGTTTAGAAAGAGTTTGGCCTTTTAATATGATTGTGACTTTGCATGCATCATTTGCATAGGCTCTTTGCCATCTAACCTAGTTCTAGGAAAATAATGGATAGTGAGTAACATCGAGTGGGTAACCCTCCTTGGGTCTATTCGCCGATAGTGAAATCATCCACCCCGCGATGAATCCTTTGATCTTTTCAAAGGTGTAATGAGTATGCACGTACTCTTGAACCCACGCGAGGCTCTTTGACTCACATATGGTTAGGTATATCGCTGCTCTAATGTGACGGGTACCCAAATCAAGCCACCCTTACCTTCTCATGTAATGAACTTAGATCCTAGCCTTAGGTTGTATGTACCATAATTAGAATCTTGCATCTTTGCATTTTCATGAAATCTTTTCCTTATGCATCTCATACATCCATATTGTATAACAAAACATGCATTCATCTTAAGTCTAGGTTATACCTTGAACCAAAAAAGGGTCATATACTCACTTTTATCCCAACACCTTCACTTCTAAACTTTAAACGCTCTAACCCCCATCTAAACACCTTCGCCCCCACAAACTTAAAACCATCACCCTGATCTTTAACCTTAAACACCAATACCCTAACCCTAAACCTTACCTCTTTACCTTAGCCTCCAACTTAAACACCAATACCCTAACCCTAAACCTTACCCCTTTACCTTAGCCTTTAACCTAAACACCAATGCCCTAACCCTTTACCTTAGCCTTTAACCTAAATACCAATACCCTAGCCCTAAACTTAAAACCTTATTTTCTTAGCCTTGACCTAAAACACCTCTAACCTTAAACACAGTTACCTTAAGCTTACCCAAAATGTCTTTACCCTAAATTGTAACCTAAAAACATCTCTACCCTCCTCTTACCCATACCTTACCAACCTAGCCACGAGACACAATCGCCCAACATCTTTGGCCCATTACCTTCAAAACCAATCTGTTACCCGTAGATTGACAGATGCCTATATCCTATACCCCAAATCACTAAGACACTACCCTAAGCCTAATACTTTTGGTCTAACACACTACCCTAAGCTCAATACCTTTGACCCAACACAATATCCTTAAGCCCAACACCTGTGACCCATCACCTTTCAAAACCAGTCTGTTACCCTTAAGCCAAGTAACTTTGGCCCAACACATTACCTTAAACCCAATACCCTTGGTTCAATCTACTACCTTAAGCCCAAAACATCTGCCCAATCATGCCTTAAGCCTAAAAAATGGTTGGTCGATGACATAATAAGGAAGCCTTTCTCTTAAGATCTGCATGCCTATACCTTAATCACCTCTTCTGTTCTATACGCATCACTTACTTTGTTGCTTTGGTTTGAAGGTACTAATGGCCCACCCACTTAATATGCCTTCCTTGACCACACTTGTGACCAAAGTCCTTAAGAAGCAAGAAGAACATTTCCAGGCTATCCTAGCTACTCAGCAAGCCCAATTCAAGGAACAAAGGTAATTCATCATTGAGGAAGTTCAAGCTATGATTAACCAGGCCACCCTTAGCCATCCTAACCTAAATCTTATCTTAAACTCGACCAATCCTAGCCCAAATTTGAGCCAGACCAACCCATATCTAAACTAAGGTGAGGAAGTTTTCTCTTATCCAGACACTAGATTGCTCATGGCAAAACTTGAAGCCATGGAAAGAACCATCAAATCCTTAAAGCACCGTAATGATCTAATTGATGTGGACAGTTTAACCATATTTCCTGATGCCAAGCTTCCTCCTAAATTCAAAATGCCTGAGCTAGAAAGATTTGATGGAACCACTTGCCCCAAGACTTATCTAAAGATATATGTGGGGGTAATGAAACCTTTAGGAGTTAGTGATGAGCTCTGTGCTCAATTGTTACAACAATCACTAACCAATGTTACTAGAAGATGGTTCCTGTCACTAGATAAGAGCAAGAAAAGGACATGGGATGATATATGCTATGCCTTTGTCGAACAATATCATTATGACAGTAAAATAGATGTCACTAGGCATGACTTAGAAACCATCAAGCAACTTCTAGAGGAGTCTTTCTCCATGTTCCTTACAAGGTGGAGGGCTAAAGCTGCTCAAATGGTAAATAGGCCAACAGATCAAGAACAAGTGGACATCCTTGTCAAGAATCTACTTCTAGCCTACCGAGCCCACTTGTTAACCCAATGCCTACCCACTTTTAAGGCTTTGATTGTAACCACATCAAAGGTTGAAGATTGCATCTAAAGTGCATCATTTCAACCTGAATTTCCCACCACCGACTTGAACAATGATGAAGAACCTGAACCTAATTCAATCCCACCTTACCTCAACTCCGAGTGGCATAACATAGAAGAGTTCAAGTTTGGATAATTTGACCTATCTAAGATTGAATTCCAAGTCTGAGTCCAAATCCCAAAGTTTGAGTCTAAATTCGAGTATGAGTCTGTCGTCTTTTTTTTTTTTTTTTTGTCAATCATGTTGATTCCTTTTTGTAATAAAATTTTCCATCGTAATAAAACATTCACATCTTTTTAATTATTTATGCACTTGTCTTTTCTTATTTTAAACATGGATGAGCTTTAACAAAAATAATAAATAAAAAAGATAAAAATAAAAAATAAAAAAAAAGAGAGAGAGAAATAAATAGTCAATTAAATCCACCATAGCTAGCATATATTGAGGTGCTATCAACAATTGCTCTTAACCAAAGTAGGTCAAGAAATAGACCTCTCATCAAATATTTAAAGCACAAGATCAAACGATACACCTCAACAAGGGGCAACAAGTTCTTCAAATCCAAAATTCAAAGGTTAAAGCCCCTCAAAGTGAAGGAAAATAGCAAATCATGGTGGAATATTTTCTCCCAAACTTCATTAATCTATGCTTGCTAAGTTGAAAACCTAAAAAGGGCGGCTTAGGCAAAAGTTAGAGTAAAAAAAAAAAAGAAAAAGAGAGAGAGAGAGAGAGAGAGAGAGAGAGGAAGCTCATCCTGGTCATCTTTTTTTGTATCATTCAAAGTTTGTCAAATCAAGGTTCAATCAATCTGTCTCATCTCATGTCTTCAAAGTCATCCTTCCTCACTAGAGGCTCATTCTCTAAAGTGATATTGTCTTCTACGCCCTTATCTCACAGTGGGGTGTGAACCCTCAAATTTGCACCTCTTGATCCGACTGCAGCTTGACACCTACTAAGAATAGGGTGCTACACATACGACGGTCCCACTAGTTAGTTAGCGGGCAGGAGTCAAGGGGGCAGTGCCCTGTCGAAAAAAAAATTTCCTAAATCTTTCCTTCTCCAGTCAACTGCTTTTCAGTCATGAACCCACAGGATCAAACTGAGCTCAAATCAAAACTGAAATGGATCCAGAATGAACGAAAAAGCAGGAGACACGTCAAACCAGCCAACCAGCGCATGAGAGGCAGGTCGCTGCCCTGGGCAGCACACCTGCCATGCCGCTGCTCTGGGCAGCACGCCTTCCATGCCGCCATTTGAGCGACAAATCTGCCGTGCCACCTTGGGCAGCACAGAATTGGTGCCGGCAACCAAGCGACACGATTAACATGCTGCCCGGATGCCTGGCACGTCACCGGTGCCGCTAGTGTCACCGTCCATACCGCCGGTACCCCCCCTACTAGCTCTATAAATAGTCTCCTTTCAGCTCATTTGGGGGGGAATTCCAAGGACAAAAATTCTCTTTGATACATTTTATCATGCTATTTGGCTAATCTTTTGTTATTAAGATTCATATTTCCAAGAGTTTCGAATCCAAGGTGGAGCTTAGATCCGGAGTTAAGCTCTCCCGTTCGTTCGAAAATCAAGGAAAGCAAAGGTATAATCTTCTTTCCATTTTTAAAATTCTAAACTCAGATCTATAATTCTCTTTAGATCTAAAACTGAAAAGATCTAAACTTCATTAATTTAAGAATCAGAATTAAATTAATAAACAAACCAACATATTTTTAAAACCCCTCCTTCGCAAGAAGGGAGAACTGCGTGAGGTTTGATTCCTATTCAATAGAATATGTAGGCTGCCATTCTGAAAGGCATCAACTCCAAAATCTTTTTATTAACATTTTTTCCCTTTTACTTTGATTTATTTGTATTAATCCTTTATTTTCTATTTATGTATTAACTTATTTGAGGAATGTGTGCTTTCCCTAGTACCCATAAGGGCTAGAGGAAAGATCCTCTTTATTTTAATCATTTTGGCTTTGTAATAATTAAGTAGGATTTATCTTGCTTATTTATCTATAATTGTCATTCCATCTCATCATATATATATCTGTTTCATGCATCATTATATTCCTGTTCATGTATACACGAAATTCCTTTTTAAGAGTTATTTTGCACTTTTAGCCAAACTAAAGAAAATTATATTTTCTTAATTGTGTAATTACCAAAACCTGATCCCCAAGCCCTCTTTGGTCACTCGCGAATTAGTGCATCTTCCATTGGGGATAAATCAAATATTTTTTGGAGTCAATCATTTTAGGTTTTCTTTAATTTTCCCAATTAAAACAAGTAAATTAAAGTGCCAACTCACTTCACAACTTCCAAATCACAAAAATCAATTTTCTAAACTCACAGTGAGTTCCAATCGTGGAGTTTATCCCGAAGAGCATTTCAATCTCTCGGCGGATCGGACCGGTGCTCGGGCGAGGCCTCACAGTTGGCGACTCCACTGGGGACTTAAAATCTTTTTCGAATAAAAGATAAAGTGGATTACTTTTGGTAAAATACTGAGTTTGGCTTTAAACGCGAAATAACTCTATCATGCATCACTATATTGGACTCCTAGTCCATAAAAACCTAGCTTCTAGGAAAACAATGGATAGAAAGTAACATCGAGTGGGCAACCTTCCTTAGGTCTGCTTGCCGATAGTGAAATCATCTAGCCCATGACGTATCCTCTAATCCTTTTAGAGGTGTAACGAGTATGCACATAACATTGGACCCACACAAGGCTCCTTGTCTCACATGTGGTTAGGTATATCGCATCTCTAGTGTGATGGGTTCCCTTTAAACCATCCTAACCCTTTCATGTAATGACTCATAAACCTTTCCTTTAGGATTTTATGCACCATAATACTGAACTTGGTATATCATTATCATGAAACCTTTTCATTCATGCATACATGCATGCATAGCTTGAACCTTATGAAGAGTCAAAAACCTATCCAAACACCTAAAACCCAAAGCCCATGATCCACCTAAACCCATGGTCAACACCCAAAGCCCATGGTCCATCTAAACCCATGGTCAACACCTAAAGCTCATGATCCATTGTTCACCTAAACCCATGGTTAACACCTAAAGCCTATGGTCCATCTAAACCCATGGTCAACACCTAAAGCTCATGACCCATTGTTCACCTAAACCCATGGTCAAAACCCAAAGGCCATGGTCCACCTAAACCCATCATCAAATCTCAAAGCCCATGGTCCGTCTAAACCCATGGTCAACACCTAAAACTCATAACCTATTGTTCACCTAAACCAATGGTCAAAACTCAAAGCCCATGGTCCACCTAAACCTATGATCAAAACCTAAAATCCATGATCCACCTAAACCCATGGTCAACACATAAAGCCCATGGTCCACCTAAACCCATGGTCAAAGCCCAAAACTCATGGTTCACCTAAGCCCATAATCCAGTCCTATCCAAACCCATGTCAAACTTATGGTAAAAATAAACCCATCTAAGGTACCCTCATCCTTTTCCATAATTCTTATCCAAGCTAAACATTGATATAGCTTTATCTTTCATAATTTTTACCAAAGCTAAATACTAACCTAGCTTTCCTCTTTCATAACTCTTACCCAAGCTAAACACTTATCTAGCTTTCATCTTTCATAGTTCTTACCCAAGCAAAACACTAATATTGCATTATCCTTAACCATCCTTACCAAAGCTAAATACTGACTTAGCACTGACTAGATTTCATCTCTTACATCACTATCCAAACCCATGGCCCATCTAAGCCCATGATCTAGTCAAACCTATTACCCAACTATCACTAAACCCATGGTTCGCCCAACTCCATGGTACATCAATACCTAATCGCAAAACCCATGGTCACTCTATCTTTAAGCCCATGGTAAACCATTCATAAATCACAATCCCAATCACGCAAAGCTAAATTCTGATCTAGCCACTCAAAGCTAAAATCTAACCTAGCCACCCCAAGCTAAAATCTAACCTAGCCACTCAAAGCTAAAATCTGACCTAGCCATCCAAAGCTAAAATCTAACCTAGCTCCCTTAGCTAAATACATAACTAGCTAATACCATACACCTCTACCCTCATCTTTACCCATACACCGTCAACCTAACCACAAGACACTATCATCCATTATCATTAAACCTAAGGTCCTTTGGTTTGTCACACCTTCCCATAACCCTGTTTTCCAAAGCTTGATACTAACCTAATTCCTTTTCCTTTTCAAAGGTTGACAAGATGTCTGTTGTCAGAGATGAGATCACTGCTACCAAATTTGATGAAATTTTTAACGAGCTTCTTGCTAAGCTCTCTGAACACCAGGAAACTATGATGAAAAGGCAAGAAGCCCTTTTCCAAGATAGGCTAAAAGCCTAAAAGAGGGCTATCATGGAGGATGTCTGTACCATGCTGGAACAAGCATCCCTAGCTCAAAACCCAACTGACCCAAAACCATTCAAAGCTTACCCGAAACCCGCCTTTTATCTTGTCTATATATCCACTTCTAAAGCTGACTCCAGAGACAAAAAGCCTCCAAACACTGACACCATCCCACCACTACCTGAATTCATCAGAAATAATTCACCTTTTAAACCCATTATAGTTCAACCATCAAATTTCACCCCTACTCTCACTTCTCGACCCGCGGATCCTTTCCAAAGGAAGGAAGCTAACCCTGAAATCAAAGCCTTCATGGAAAAAGTGAAGCATATGGAAAAAATACTGAAAATCTAAAGAAGAAAGAGAACCTAGTTGATACAAGCTCCTTGAGCTTATTTCCCGATGCAAAAGTTCCACCAAAGTTCAAGATGCCGAATTTAGACAGATTTGATGGTACTACTTACCCCAAGATCCATTTAGAAATGTACGTGGGGGCAATGCATCCTTTTGGTATCAACAACGAGCTCCTTGCTCAACTCTTTCATCAAACTCTTACTGATCCTGCCCTAAGATGGTTTATTAAATTGGATGACACCCAAAAATAGACTTGGAAGGACATTTGCAAGGCATTTGTTAAACAGTACTGCTACAATAATGAAGTGGACATTACAAGAAGGGGCTTAGAAACCACAAAGCAATTTCCAGATGAGTCCTTCTCCATGTTCCTTACTAGGTGGAGGGCTAAAGCTACTTAAATGGTAAACAGGCCAACCGAGCAAGAACAAGTGGATATCATTGTCAAGAATCTACTTTCTACCTATAAAGCCCACTTGTTAACTCAATACTTACCCACCTTCAGAGCTTTGGTTGCAATTGCGTCAAAAGTTGAAGATTGCATCCAAAGTCAATCATTTCAAGCTAAATTCCCCACCACTAACCTAAACAGTGATGAGGAATCTAGTCCTAACTCAACCCCACCTTACCTCAGCCCTAGAAGGCATGTCTCAGAGTAGTTCAAGTTCAACTAAATATGACCTGTCTAAGATTAAATTCCAAGTCTAAACCTGAGTCTAAGTCTGAATCTCAAAAGTCTGAATCTGAGTCGGAGTTTGTCGTGTCTTATTTTTCTTTATTCTCGTCAACTATAGTGGTTCCTTTTGGCATCTTGCAATAAAGTTTCCTTTATAGTAATACACATACATTTTCTTTTCATCTTCCTTGTTTAGTCTGACATGGATGAGCCATAAAAAAAGAGAGAACAAAATAAAACAAAAAAGAGAAAAAGGAAAAAAGGAAAAAAGAGATCAATTAAACCCACCATAATTAGCATAAATCAAAATTTGAGGTGCTCACAAATTAGCTATCGCTTCATCAGCTCCTAATCAAAGAAGGTCAAGTAATGGACCTTTCATTAAACAATTGAAGCACAAAAAGCAAATCAAATGGAATTACCTATTGCATATTAGGTAATCAAACAATGCACCTCAACAAGAGCAACAAGTTTAAAGAAAATCTTTGTCGAATCCAAAATTCAAAGGTCAGATCCCTCAAAGAAAAATAGCTAAACATAGTGGAATGTTTTTCATTAATCTAAGCTCGCTATGCTGAAAACCCAAAAAGGGCGATTTAGGCAAAAGTTAGAGCTGAGAAAGAGAGGGAGAAAGAGAGAGAGAAAGAAAGAGAGAGAAAAAGCTCATCCAAGTCATCTTCCCTTATGTTTGAATTTGTCAAATCATCTTTAATCAATCTATCATCCTTCCTAACAAAAGGTTCATTCTCTAAGGAAGCATGTCTTCCTAGGTCATCATCTGTTATCAATCCATCCCGTCGCTTAGCTTAAAGAGCTAAGGCACAATCCCTCATACATATCTCCAGTCTATCACATCCTTATCTCTCATTTGGAAGCATGATTCCCAATTTATCTTATTCCACTAGCCTTTTAGTCATTCCTAAGGGCTCTTTTCAACTAGTGCAATTTACAATTAAGTGTCACTCTAAGAGTCTCTTCAATCTCAAATAACAAGAAAAGCTTGACTTGTTCTTTTCCATGATTCATGCTACCTCCATGATTCTTTTCAAAAGTTTTAGCCTATCTTCAAAAAATTCTCGAATTTTATGAAATCATATTTTTCCATCCCAAGCATCATTGGCAAATTATACGGTATGCCACCCTTTCCTTGGCATAATCTCAAAATGAGTAGAACCAAAATTCCTAAGTCTATCAGGGCTTATCATCTTTAAATCTAGTTTCCTTGGCAAAACCAAAAGTCGAGGCATATCTCCCAAAAAAAAAAAGGCCTTCATCAAGAAGCTAAAATCCAGAAGCCTTCATTAAGAAGCTCAAATCCAAAAGCCTTCCTTAAGAAGCCCAAATCCAAAAGCCTTTATCAAGAAGCTAAAATCTAGAAGTTTCAACCTACCTTCAAAATAAAAAGCCTTCGTTAAGAGGCATATGACCCAAAAGCCTTCGCCTTGAAGCTTAGATTCAAAAGCCTTCACCATGAAGCCCACTCCCAAAAAGCCTTCGCCATGAAGCTTAGATCCAAAAGCCTTCACTATGAAGCCCACTCCCAAAAAGCCTTCACCATGAAGCTTAGATCCAAAAGCCTTCACTATAAAACCCACTCCCGAAAAGCCTTCACCATGAAGCTTAGATCCAAAAGCCTTCACTATGAAGCCCACTCTCAAAAAGCCTTCACCATGAAGCTTAGATCCAAAAGCCTTCACCATGAAGCCCACTCCTAAAAAGCCTTCACCATGAAGCCCACTCCCAAAAAGCCTTCGCCATAAAGCCCACTCTCAAAAAGCCTTCGCCATGAAGTCCAAATCCAAAAGCCTTCATTATAAAGCCTAAACTAAGAAGCCTTCACCATGAAGCCCACTCCTAAAAGGCCTTCATTTATAAAGCCCATGATCTCCCTTAAGGCAAAATTAGACTAAGCCTTTCAAATGGATTTCCTAAACTAGACCTACCCTCCTTAGTGGAGACCTTTCCCTACAAGGACTAATCCTCAACCATAACTTTCAATGGGCAAACCGAGTCGAGCCACCCATGTTGACATTCCCACACCCCTTGTCTTTCAAAGACATAACCTTCTATAAATCTAACACCAAAGTCGAACAAATAGCTTTGATCTCAATCCTTCTAACACTAAAGCCGAGCAGATAGCTTTAATCCCAGCTTTCCTAACATTAAGGCTGAACAAATAGCTTTGATCCTATTCCTCCTAACACCAAAGCCGAATAGATAGCTTTAATCCCAATCCTTCTAAATACCAAAGCCAAATAGATAGCTTTGATCCCAACTTTCCCAATCAACAAAGCCAAATAAATAGCTTTGACTATAATCCTCCTAACCACCAAAGTCGAACAGATAGCTTTGATCCCAATCTTCCCAAACATCAAAGTCAAACAGATAACTTTGATCATAATCTCCCTAATAGTAGGGCCGAACAGATGGCCTTGCCAAACCAATTTGAATTCCCTAGGTGGACCAAATCTCTAAGTCCTTCAAAGTCTAGGCAAAACAGATAACCTTGATTAAGATTCATCAAATTATCTTTACCTCCAATAATTAGGCTAGACATATAGCCTTAATTGAAGATCACCATGACCATTCTCACATCCAACGCCAAGATCAAACCAATAGCCATTGACAAAACCTCATTTATCCTACGGGCCCTTTCCCAATAGGTTCATATCTTTAGACCATGTTTGTCCTTCATAAGGTTCAGTTTGCATAAAGCATGAATGTCCTCATGCATGATAAGCACAAGTAGATATCACAAGCCTAGAGTGTAACATGGTATCTCTTCCCAAGGTTCACTGTCATTAGAATCGCCTTTTGCTTAAAGCCAATTCTGATGAGGGGACAGCTGTGAACCCTCAAATTTGCACCTCCTAATCCAGCTACAGTTTGACACCTACTAAGAATAGGGTGCTACGCATACGATGATCCTACTAGCCAGTTAGTGGGCAGGGGTCAAAGGGGCAGCGCCCCGTTGAAAAATAAATTTCCTGAATCTTTCCTTCTCCAGTCAACTGCTTTTCAGTCACGAACCCATAGGATCAAACCAAGCTCAAATCAAAACTAAAATGGATCCATAATGAACAAAAAAGCAAGAGACAAGTTGAACCAGCCAGCCAGCGTATGGGAGGCACGTCGCTGCCCTGGGCGGCACGGCAGTCTGGGCAGCACACCTTCCGTGCCACCGTTTGAGCGGCATATCTGTCGTGCCGCCTTGGGCAACACAAAATTGGTGCCGACAACCAAGCGGCACAATTAACGTGCCGCCTGGATGCCCGGCACGTCGCCGGTGCCGCCCGTGTCGCCGACGACGTGCCAGTGCCGCCGTCCGTACCGCCGGCACCCCCCTACTAGCTCTATAATTAGAGCCTCCTTCCAGCTCATTTGGAGGGGAATTCCAAGGACAGAAATTCTCTCTGATACATTTCATCATGCTATTTCACTAATCTTTCGTTATTAAGATTCATATTTCCAAGAGTTTCGAATCCAAGGTGGAGCTTAGATCTAGAGTTAAGCTCTCCCGTTCGTCTGAAAATCAAGGAAAGCAAAGGTATAATCTTCTTTCCATTTTTAAAATTCTAAACTCAGATCTAGAATTCTCTTTAGGTCTAAAACTGAAAAGATCTAAAATTTATTAATTTAAGAATCATAATTAAATTAATAAACAAACCAACACATTTTTAAAACCCCTCCTTCGCAATAAGGGAGAACTGCGCGGGGTTTGATTCATATTCAATAGGATACGCAGGCTGCCATTCTGAAAGGCATTAACTCCAAAATCTTTTTATTAACATTTTTTTCCTTTTACTTTGATTTATTTATATTAATCCTTTATTTTCTATTTATGTATTAACTTAGTTGAGGAATGTGTGCTTTCTTTAGTACCCATAAGGGCTAGAGGAAAGATCATCTTTATTTTAATCGTTTTGTCTTTGTAATAATTAAGTAGGATTTATCTTGCTTATTTATCTATAATTGTCATTCCATCTAATCATATATATATATATCTGTTTCATGCATCATTATATTCCTGTTCATGTATACACGAAATTCCTTTTTAAGAGTTATTTTGCACTTTTAGCCAAACTAAAGAAAATTATATTTTCTTAATTGTGTAATTACCAAAACCTGATCCCCGAGCCCTCTTTGGTCACTCGCAAATTAGTGCATCTTCCATTGGGGATAAATCAAATATTTTTTGGAGTCAATCATTTTGGATTTTCTTTAATTTTCCCAATTAAAACAAGTAAATTAAAGTGGCGACTCACTTTCACAACTTCCAAATCACAAAAATCAATTTTCTGAACTCACAGCGAGTTCCAATCGTGGAGTTTCTCCTGAAGAGCATTTTGATCCCTTAGCAGATTAGACCGGTGCTCGGGCGAGGCCTCACATAGGGCATGTCTTTCTAAGTCATGATCATCTTTTGTTATTCCGTCTCGTCACTTAGCTCAAAGAGCTTAGACACAATCTCTCATATTGTTAATCTATCATATTCCTATCTCTCATTGGGAGCAAGAACCCCAAGTTATCTTTTCTCATTAGTCCTTCAGCCACTCCTTAGGGTACTTCCTTTCATCCAGTCTATCATCTATATTCAAGCCAATAAAGTGTCACTCTAAATGCCTCTTCAATCTCAAAACAACAAGATTAGCTTGGCTTGTTTCTTTTCTATGAATAATGCTATAGATAGCAAAATCATAAAACCCTCTTGATCCTTTTCAAAATTTCCAACCTACCTTTGAACCATTCCCCAACTTCAAAATGTTCCATTCCATCTTTTCAAGCTCAAGCCTCATACCACCCTTTTCTTGGAAAAATCTCATCATCTTTTAAGGGCGAAGCCCATAAGCAAGACCAAAGATCCTAATTCTTTCAAGACTCATTATCCTTAAAGCCAACTTTCTTTAGCATGACCAAAATCAAATCATGTTTTGCAAAGCTTAAGAAGGGCTCAAACTGCTCAAGTCATTCTATGTCTCATTGGCAAAATTTCATCATCCTTGAAAAGACTAAGCCTCTTTGGCAAATTACAACTGAGTCAAAGCCTGCCAACCATCCGATAGGCATTGAAAATCTGATATAACCATGATAAAAGGGCAAATCCTCATCCATGAGCCTGCAACAAAAACCCTTACCACCATATCTAAGCCAAAGCCGACCATCCAAAGCACCTTTATGGAAAAAAGCCTAAGCTAACAAAGCCTGTTGACCAAAAGCCTTCAAGCCTCCAAGCCTAGCTTTCACCATGAAGCCCAAACCAAAAAGACTTCACCATGAAGCCTAAGCCTAAAAGTCTTTACCATGAAACCCAAACCATGAAGCCCAAACTAAGAAGCCTAAGCCTACCTTTCACCATTCATAAAAGACCATAATCTCTTCCAAAGCCAAATCTGACCAAACCTTCCCCAACTAATTTCCTAGCCTGACCTATCCTCTAAGCTAAACATAACCGAGCCTAAAGCAGAACCTGACCGAGCCTTCCAAATGAACTTGACCAAGCCAAAGTTCTAAACCTAACTAAGCCTTCCCCATAAACTTCTCCAAGGACAAACCCCATAAGTTGACCTTCCCTAAACCTTCCAATCTAATCATCTCTAAAAACCTGACCTTCCTGACCCAGCTCTCCAATTCAGCCTCAAACCAAAGTCAGGCCTATCTAACTAAACAGCCTAATCTTTTCCAAGACCACACCATACTTCTTCCTAGGCCAAACTAATAGCCATTAACTAGCCAACCTCATACCTAGCATACTCACTTCACCTCTAAACTAGGCAATCAACCAAAAAACCAAATGACTAAACCACTTTCCTCTATCATTTCAAAGTGGGCGCACATCCCTTCCAAATATTCACCTTTTTGAAATAGAGGTATCTTTCTCCCAAAGATCAACACTTTTATATCAGGCTGACCCTTCACAGGTTCAAGGTATCATATCATTGCATAATCATCTAGTATTTTTGCGTTGAGCAGCATCATCACTTTTCATTCCTACCAGACAAGACATTTATCATTACCATTCCTACTAGATAGGATGGTCATCTCTTCTTGATCCTACCAGACAGGATCATCACTTTTCATTCCTACCAAATAGGAATTGCCATTTTCCTCCTAATGCTCTTAAATATACTGGGTGCATCCACTTCGCTTCCAAATATACTGCAGGCATCCTTATCAGAATCCTCTTTGCTCTCAAATATACCGAGGGCATCCTCTTCACTCCTAAATATACTAAAGGCATCCACTTCGCTCTCAAATATATTGGCGGCATCCTTATCAGAATTTTCTATTGCTTCCAAATATACCAGGAGTATCCACTTCACTTCCAAATACACCGAGGGCATCCTCTTTGCTCCTAAATATACCGAGGGCATCCACTTCTCTTCCAAATATACTGGAGGCATCCTTATCAGAATTTTTTGTTGCTTCCAAATATACGGGGAGCATCCACTTCGCTTCTAAATATACCGGGGGCATCCTCGCTGCTTTTAAATATATAAGGGGCATCCTCGCCGCTTCTAAATATACTGGGGGCATCCTCTTTGCTTCCAAATATATCGGGGGCATCCTTTTCATTTCATAATTATCAGAATTTCCTGCTGCTTCCAAATATACCCGGAGCATCTACTTCGCTACCAAATATACCGGGGGTATCCTCTTTGCTTCCAAATATACTGGGGCATCATCTTTACTTCCAAATATACCGGGGGCATCCTATTCATTCCAACCACTCTCAAATATACCGGGGGTATTTTTTTCATTCTAACTGCTCCTAAATATATTGGGAGCATCATCCTCAAGTTCACTGTCATCATAATTGCCTTTCAAACAAAGACAATTCTGATGAGGGAGCAACTGTGAACCCTTAATTTTGCACCTTCTAGTATGCACTTAACCTTAGAAGCACTTGGGCTCGATAAACAAACCTTTAGAAGCTGAAAACTCTCAAAATAGAAAAAATAAAATATTTCTTTTTGGCATTTAAACCCTTTCAAATCATCTAGGACTAAGTAACAAATACAATGCAACTAGAATCGTGAAAAAAGACAAGAAATGAGTAAGAACAGGCAAAAACGGGCGAAACGGGCGAAAGCGGGGCCCGTTGTTGCAGGGCTCTACGGCACTACCGCAAAGCCCTCTGTGGAACTGCAAAAGGCTACACGGCATTGCCGCAAAGGCCTCTGCAGTGCTGCAAAGGCCTCTGCAACAACTCCAATGAAAATTTAATTTTTGTAATCCCACATTACAATCTTGTGTTTTTTATGCTTCAAACCTTCTCCTATATATAGAGGGCCTCTCCACATTTCAAAAGACTAACTTTTAGAGCTTGAAAAGTGTTACTTCAAGTAAAATGTTTTACATTTGCTCCTTGCTTCGCAAAGCGAGTTGGGAGGTTTCTCCTTGATTCCTACCTGACTAGTTTAAGGCTTTTCGTCGCCCACCTGTTCAAGGCAAGTCTCTTGCCCAAGGCTCATGTCCACCACCCAAGCCTAGCTGCCGCCAGCCATTCGAGGCAGTTCGCTGCCCGTCGTCCAAGGCTATCCACCGCCCATCCGAAGCTAGCCGCTGCCTGTTGTTCGAAGCCAGCCGCCATCTGCCATCTAAGGTAAGCTTCATTTCCCTTAATTTCATTGTCTATTTTAATTAGTTAATTAAATTGGTGTATCTAGGTTGCTAGTTAATCAACTTTGGTAATCAATTAAGTTAATAAAATTAATTCAATCCTCTTTTAATCAATCAATCAAAACATGATAAAGTGGCTAGGCTAAACTAACCTCTTTGCAATAAGGGAGAACTGTGTGGGTTCTGATTCCTATTCAAAAGGATACGTCGGCATGCTTGGTTCAGGCATCGAATCCAATTAAAATTAATCAACTATCCCTCTATCACCTTCTTCACTTATATATTTTTATGTTCATTAGCTTTATTATTAGGATTAGTTTGGGGAATATGTGACTTTCCTAATACCCATAAGGGCTAGAGAAGGTATCCCCTATGTTTTGAGATTTTATTTGTAATGATTAATCTAACCTTGGATTATTACTTGTATTTGTTATTGAAATCAATGATCATATATATTATAAATTGTTCATGCATTTTACTTGTTCATGAAATATATTTTAAAGTTACTTTTATATTACTTGGCTAAACATGTTTTGTTAAACTCAAAACCTAGTCTCGAATCCTCTTTGGTTTTGAGGCTAGTGATCTTTTTCCTTTAGGTAATGATGGGAGTCAAATGGGTTTCTTGCTTATATTTTCCCAAAATAAAAATAAATTAAGGTAGTGACTCTAAAATAATTTTCAAAATAAGCTCGAGGGCTTCTTCATGAATTCTTTTCCAAATGAGCATTTCGATTGCCTTTAGCGAATCGGACCAGTGCTCGGGCGAGGCCTCACAATATTACCTTTCATTCTTCTGAAGTGTCTAAATTAATCTCCTCCATAGGGTCATGTACTTGATGTTATACATCTTCCAGCTTAGCACATGCCTCTTTCAAATCCTCAAGCTGAACCTCTTTAACATCATCTACTAGTTCTTCTTTAAAGAAAACTTATGCTCTATTAATGTCTTGAAATTCTTTTAACTTTAGTCTGTCAAATGCCTACTACACATACACCCTAAACACTACAGCTGTAGTTGCTGCTAACTCATCATTAGTGTAATCGATCATTGGATCTCCTCTATAATGGGTTAAGACATCAGTCGGTATAACACAATAATTGTTGGTTTAAGGAGAATCTTGTCTTGTTAAGCAATTTCTTCTTTAGATACATAAATAGCTTTCAGATCTTCCTTCTTATTCCTTTCTATAAACTTGATTGGGACAAAATCCATATCATAAGACCTGGCCTCAATTGAATCACTACAAGTCGAGAAAGGTTATCTATCCACCCATAGCACTTCTACATCATCACCTTTCTAGAACAATAAAAATTGATGAAGGGAAGATGGTACACACCAGTTGGCATGTATCCAATCTCTCCCTAGCAAAATATTATAACTTGCAGATGAATTGATAACAAAAAAAGTTGATAACGAAGTTTTACTACTAATGGTAATTTTAATATGCTAAACACCAAGTGCCTTAGCTACCTCCCTTATGAGTGCAAACATTGACACTTCCATTGTTATCAAGTCATCTTCTGATCTTCCTAAAGCACTTAGCATCCTAAGTGGCAATACATTTACCGCCGACCCATTATCCACCAATACTCTGGACATTGGCCTCCCATTCATGTGAGCTTTTACATACAATGGCCTAATGTGTTTGGTCATCTCCATAGATGGGTTATCAAAAATGACTCTTTTTGGTTTGTTTGGATCGATAGCTTGAACGGTGATGCTACTCTTTCCTTCCTGTTTAACAGATGAGGTACCTTAATGTTCTTTCTTTTCTCTTATAATCTGATCACGTATTCTTCTTTAGCTTCTTTTGAGTTAAATCTAAAAGGTCAAGTGATAGAAACTGTAGCACAACCAAATAGGATACGAATTCTTCTAACCACAAAAGTTCCCTCGACTATGAATTCAACATCTTCATCCTGAGGAACTTCTTTAGAACTCCCTGCAAATTGCAACAGGTCATCTTTATCATCTGTGAAATCCACATCTTTAGTAGCCTTTTTGTAAAACTTGGACTTTGGTAGATTCTGTTTTGTTTGACTTTTTGCCTCTTTCTTCCATCTTTCTGCAGCTCTCTGCCTTAATAACCTCCTCTTTTGGATTCTGGTCAATGGTTAAGGAAAGTTTTTATATTGAACCTTGTGCCATTGATTACTTGGCAACATAATTAGAGGTGTGATGAATCTTGGTTGATTTCTTTGAAATTTAGGCATGGGGGCAACATGTTTCTGAGGAACATATTGAACTCTCGAAATCTTGCATGAAGTCTCTTCTCAATCTTCATTTCATGCTTTTCCATTAAAGTCCTCTTAGGAACATAGACTTTCTGATACACCTTGCCAAGCTTTATTTCTACTTCCTTCCTTCTTTTCTCTTTACCTTTCAAATTAAGGAAAGTCCAAGTCAAAAATAGCTGTATTAATGGGTGCCACAAGAGGAAACAGATCCTCATCTATCAATATGGCCTCCTTCTTTTTAGAGAATTTTAGAATTCCCTTGTTAATCCTGTCTTGAACCAAATTCCTAAAAGACCAACAACTGTTAGTAGTATGATTGAATGAATTGTGGAAATTACAGTAGTCTTTCCCCTTCAGTTCTTCCTTAGAAGGCCATTTGTGATCTGGAGGCAATTTGATAGAGTTTTCATTGAGTAGGAAATCAAAAATTTCCTTTGTTTTTGATACTTCAAATATGCATTGAGAAACAGCACTTGTGGCATGAGTTTTCTTTTATGCATATGGAATTTTCATCATAAACAAAAGGCACACACATGATCCATTAATGGATAAGTCAGCCACTGCCACTTCTCCATTCAGTTCCTAGTAATAAGTTCCCATATTGGCACTCTTCCTATGATTTTCTTCTCTTAAAAGTTCTTCATATTCTGCAACCTTTGTTACTAACTCATAAAAGTCCTAAAATTTCACTCCCTAAAATTTCTTATGAAGCTCAATATCAAGTCCCCTCTGAGCCATTTTCACAAACTCGGCTTAAGGGAGATTAATCTTGCAATGATTCCTCATTTTCTTGAATTTGGCAATATACTGGTATGTTGATTCTCCAACTCTTTGGGTTTTTCTGGATAGTTCCATGATGCAGAATTCTACTTCTGCCCTGAAGAACTATGTGTGGAACTGCCTTTCCATCTCCTGTCAGTTCATAATAAAATTTCTAGGCAAGGTAACATACTAAGTGAACGTCATCCTATTAAAGAGTTTGGAAAAAGCCTAAGCTTAAAGTTAGCAAAATTTTCGAAATTAGCTAGCTCACCATACTGTATAATGAACCTAGTCACATGCTTTAAGCTTGATTGGCCATTCTCTCTTAAAAATAAAGCAAAATCTAAAATTTTGTACCCTCTTGGGTAAGGATTCTCCCTGTTAATAGTTTATGGGTAAGGCTTGTAGAATTCTGGTTTGCCCACCTGTTTCAATCTAAGGCTATTCAATTCTTGCATAGCTTCTCTCAATGCATCCCTGTTAACTTGAGGTACTGGAAAAACTTGTCTGGGAGGAAAATTTTGATTTCCCCTGTTACCTTCTCCTTAAGCCATGCCCCCAAAAGCCCCAGGGCCTCTTTCAAAAGGCAATACATCATTAGGTTCATATAACAAAGGTTGGTTGATAGGATTTGTATTAGCAAACACTTGTTGAGGAACTCTTGGCCTGCCATTATGGTAGCCATTAAGTGGAGTACCTCTTGGGATAACATTCTCCTCCCTTCTGTAGGGTAGAAGATACCTTTCATCATGAACCATTTAGGAAGTCACAGTACCTTGAGTATCATTCCCTTCTAAAGAGCCAGTAGAAGACTAGCCTCCTTGCTATTCTCCAGTATTGTTCTGCTTTGCAGGCTTTGAGATAGCATTTTGGCCTACACTTTGCTCTACATTTGAATTTACTTTTTCTACCAGGTTGGCTAACATGGAAGTTATACTTTATAGAGCCTTGGCTTGATCCTCAGCAACCTTCATCTAAGTCTCTTTCACACTCTTTTAATTCTCACAGTTTAGCCTAACTTGTTTGGCCAACAACTGCATATTAGGGTAGGTGTTGTTTGTAGACAGTAGTCTCTCACCTTATCCAACAACAGGTCCTATTGGATTGATTGGTGCCTCATTATGGTGCTAAACTTCATGAGGTACTAAATTCTTTTCAATTTGTTCCACTATGTGAGGAATATGTTCTTCTTGTCCTACTTCATCAGTAGTGACAATGGCATCCTAAGACACCATGATTTCTTTTCCAGTTCTAGTTTTTAGTGGCATGTCCAACCGGTCCCATTAGGTGTGCCAAAATTATATTAGTGAAATATTTGAAAATATGAGCGTGCCATGTGTATGAGGTATGGAACCAAATTCGTGTGCCTTTAAACTTCTAAAATCATAGTGATTGTGAATTCTCAAGGTTCTTTACCACAATTCCCTTGAATTGAGCAATGCACCAATTAAATTGAACTGAGGAGCTAAAGGTGTTTGAAATTAAAGAAGCAAGATTGGAATGAAATTAAGCTTTGAATGACAATAATTGAAATTGCATTGAAAGTAAATATTGACAAGAACATGAAAATGGAAATATTAACATGAAACTGGAAATATTAACAATGAATTGTAAATTAACAAAATTGCAATATCAACAAGAGTTTTGGAACTTAAAGTCTGAACAAAAGAGCAAAATTGGAATCTAAATGCTTGAGAAATTTGAGTTATTTGTTGTTGTTTTTGGGTAGTTTCCTATGTTGATTACTCCCTTCTTCTGTGTCTCTCTTTGCTTTTTTTTTTTTCTTTTCCTTCAGTAACCACCCACTTCCCATTCCACTAAGTGATCGTTATTTTAGTCACTGCTATTTCTTCAACTCTCCACTATCCACTTCCATCAATTTTTTTTATTGAATGGGTTGGGTTTTAGTTTTAAAAGATTGCAAAACTTGGATACAAACACCAAGCTTGGTCATTATTTAGAAATTGATAATTTTTAATTAAATGGTGGTGTTACACCCATGTACCATTCAATTTTTTTTTTTTTGCCAAATTCTAGTTTTTTCAAATTTGGTGTTTGAATAATTTTTTTAATCAAATGGTTGAGTAAATATATACCAATATGGTGTTTTTCTTCTTTTTATGCTCACCCGCGTGCTAAGTACTATGAGCCCCACATTCTCACCAACAAAGCTTGCAACATCGTATTCCCACTAAGAGAGTAAATAGAAAAGACCAAAATGACTTTATATAGATGACCAAATTATGAATTTACAACAATCTTAGAAAGGGAAATTATTATATACTGCACGGAGAGATTTGCTTCTCAAGGTTGTAATTTAAGCTACTCCTTTATATTTAATCTCAGTTTTTTTTAATCCTCATTTTTGTGCTTAAACAAATTAAAAATATGATAGCTAGGTTTTGGTGGAATTTGAAAATTAAAGATAGAGGCATCCATTGGCTTAAGTGGGAAAAGGTGGCAAAACCAAAATGTGATAGGGGCATTGTTTCAAGCAATTACAAACTATGATGCTCAGACTCTTCAGAAAATAAGAGATACCTGTGTCGATACAATATGACATAGGTACGAGTATGGGATCCTTGCCCGATACTTCAATTGAAAAGAGGATACAGTAACTTTATATCGAGCAAATTTCTAAAGGATGAGTTCATCTTTAATGGAAGTGCAGATGATACGGAAAGGTGCGCTCGAATTATTGTGATGATTTTGGTAGAGACGGTGTTTAATGTTGTTGGGATTTATGAGATAAATCGAAGGAGGAGGAGAGGAGAAGAAGAATGAAGAAAGGGGGAGAAGAAGAGGGTTTCAAGACGAAGAAGATAACGAAAGCGAAGAAGACAAATATGGGGTGCCACACAAGTTTTTTTTTTTTTTTGGGCGGGGTGGGCAATGGGTATATCATGGACCTGTGTCCATGATATATCATGGACCGGTCCACAATACACGTGCCAAATATCTTTCAAAATATAGAAACATGGGATTTTTCAATATTACAAAAACGCGGGATTTTTTCAATATTTTATTCCCCCTTTTTTGCTTTTTTTTCACCGTTTTTTCTTTTTTTTTTCTTAATCTAAAATGCTTATTTTTTTTTATTTTTTATTTATTTCAATACTTAAAATTGAATTATTATAATTAAATTATTTTTGTTTCTCCCATCTAATAATTATTATAATTCTAATAAATATAAAAATTATAATTTATAATTAAATATATAAATTGAGTTATTATATTTTTTTTTAAATTAATAGGTACATTTTTTATCAAAATGCAGTTATATTGATGTTGAATTACATGTATATTACTTTTGAATTATCAGTTAATGATAAAATATATCTTCAATTGTAATATTAATGATAAAAAAATATTCTGATAACAATTAGCCTATGCATATTAGTTTTATATTATAAATACATTGTAATTTAACTATATATATATGGCTCTCCAACTAAGTGTATATTATTACTTAAAATGCATCTACATTGGTGTTGAACTGGATGTACATTACTTTTAAATTATCAGTTAATGATGAAATATATTTTCAATTACAATATTAATGATAAAAAAATTATGATAACAATTAGTCTATACACATTAGTTCTGTACTAGAGATACATAGTAATTTAATTACATATACATGACTCTCCAACTATAAATATATTATTACTTAAATGCATGTACATTAGTATTGAACTACATGTATATTAGTATTGAATTGCATGTATATTAGTCATGAATTCTAGGTACAATATTGGATAAAATTCAGATACAGTAGTTTTTAATTGCAAGTACATTAGTCATCTTTTTCAACAACAATGCATATAGATTCAAAAACAAATGTACATAATGTTCAATATCAATGTTTGTTATGTATAATATGTACATTAGTATTAAATTACATGTACATTAATATTGAACTGCATGTACATTAGTATTGAACTGCATGTACATTAATCATAAACTCTAGATACAATGTTGGATTATTGGTTACAATTTAGATACAGTAGTTTTTAATTGCATATACATTATTAATTCTATTTTTCAACACTAATGCATATAGATTAAAAAATAAATATACATAATATTCAATATCAATATTGGTTCTGTATTACATGTACATTAGTATTGAACTACATGTACATTAGTATTGAACTGCATGTATATTAGTATTGAACTGTATGTATATTACTTTTGAACTGTCAGTTAATGATAAAATATATTTTCAATTATAATATTAATGATAAAAATTATAATAATTATTAGATGGTATAAACAAAAATAATTATTATATTTTTAATTAGAAGTATTGAAACAAATAAAAATAATAATTAGTACTTAATTTAAAAAATTTTGTGGTCCATTTATATTCCAAATATTGAAAAAAAAAAATTAGCGCTAAATTTAAAAAATTTTGTGATCCATTTATAATTTTTTGAAATGTTAGATATCTTAAAAAATTAAATAATAAAAAAATAAAAAAATAAAAAAAGGAGCAAAACACGGTAATAAATTCGGAAAAAATGCGCACCTTTATTTTTATTTAATTTCCTGCACGTATACTATAGACCTGGTCCATGTTGCAACATGGACATGGGTCCATAGTATAATTTGCCCGGGAGGTTTAACATTTTATTGGGCTTATCTTTTGCGGACCACTCCATATTTTCTTAATTAAATTTTTCTTCTACACAGCCTATTCAAATTTAATAATTTTTGTATCAATTGTAAACATAATTAATGTTATTAATAACTCTGATTAATTAACATAAAATCATTTCAGTATAAAACATAAGTTATTAATTACTTCAATAAGGCCTACTTTGTATATGCATAAATGTATCCCCATATCCATATCTTAATTTTGGATTCTTTTGAGCTGTGTCCACTTATCCTAAATTTTAGAGAGTGAGAGGTGGGACTCCTGGATATGTACCCGTCTCGGATACCTGTACCCGAGTTCCAAGTAACACCGATTGCAAATTTTCAATGAGGCTCTTCTAGCTAACCAAAGTTGGAAACGCATTGAGCATCCTAATTCTTTAGTGGCTCGAATTTTGAAAGGAAAATATTATACTTTCTCTGATTTTTTGAATGTAAAACGAGGTTCAGCTCCTTTATGGATTTGCACAAGTCTTTTGAAGGATAACAGGCTATAGAATCTGATTGCAGGCGGAATGTTGAAAATGGCAAATCAATACATATTTGGCACGATAAATGGTTGCCTACTATTGGTGGTTATCAAATTTCTTCTGTGATTCCTGATAATTTAGAATTTCATATGGTAAATAGCTTAATTAATGAGGATACTAGGAGTTGGAAGCAAGACGTGTTAAAGAGATATTTCAATGAGGAAGATTGCAAAGCTATTATGGCAATTCTAGACAATGGTTTGGCACGGTATTGTTAATGGGCAATATGACGTCAGAAAAGGTTATAGAGTTTTGTTAAATAGGAAGTTGTAATAACAACCTTCAGGTTCTAACCGATTATCTCCTAATACTGGTTTTTGGAAGGGTATTTGGAAGTTGCAGGTCCCACCAAAACGTAAGGTTTTTATTCGGAAATGTTGCAGGGATGTGGTACCAGTACTTTACAACCTTAAGAAAAGGAATTATTGTCCATCTGCTGACTGTCCAATCAGTGCAATGAAACTAAAATTGTTAGGAAAAATGACAAAAATATGCTAGTTAGAAATTTTATTTATCCATATATGCCAGTTTTAAATTTATTTATCTATATATGTTACTTTTTTGAATTTTCAAGGGGCGGGGACCACAAAATCGGAAGTCAAATTTCCGGTTTTATGCGCAGTGCTGGGCGTCTGCAGGTGTACAGAAAATCGGATGTTTGAAGTCCGGTTTTTTGCACACGTGACAAGAAACTGGATGTCAAACATCCGATTTCTGTGCTACCTGCATGCAGAGTCCCATCTGCAGCAAAAAATCGGAACTCAAAGTTCCGGTTTTCTACTGCAGATTCCCAGCCGTTAGATGCAATAAAATCTAACGGCTGGGGATAGCAGCTGGAAAATTTAAATATTCACTCTCCAGCTTCTGAATTCTCACTGCCATTTTGCCTTCCTTCTGTTTTCCTTCCTTCTTCAAGCTCTCAAAATTCTGCTATTTTTTTTTTTATTTTGCTAAAGGTTTTTTTTTTTTTTCAAAATACTTGTGAGCTGATCTTCCTGCTTAAAGGTAATAATTTTTTTAGAAATATAGTTATAATTAATTATGATAAATATTTATATATTATGATAAATAATTATAATATTTATTGATAATTTGTTATTTTCAGGTTAAAATAAAAGTATTAGAAGATAATTTTAAGCAAATTTGCTTCTTAAGAGGTGGGTTATTTAATTTTAATTTATTTAGTTAAAACAGTGGAATAAATTTAATTTTTTATAGTTATTTAATTTGTTTGTTTTGTAAAATTTGAGATAGTATATTTAATGATTTTGTTATTAATAATAGTTGTACATTATTATGTTTGTGGATATATTAAGTTTGATAATATTTAGTTTGTGTTTGAATATGTAATTTGATAGAATTAATTTTAAAGATTTGTTTAACTAATTTTTATATTGTTTGGAAAAAAAAATTGGAATAATATAATAAAATAAAATTTTGGTTAAATTAATAATATTTAGTTTAAGTAATTTTTATGTTGTTAGAAAAAAAATATATTAAAATAAAATTTTGGTTATACTAATAATATCTATTTTGTGTATTTTGATAGAATTAATTTTAAAAATTTGTTTAACTAATTTTTACATTGTTAGGAAATTAAAAATATATTGAAAAAATATAATAAAATGAAAATTTTGGTTATGGAAATAATATATAGTTTGTTAAAATAGATAGAATTAATTTTAAAAATTTGTTAAAAAAAATATTGAAGAAATTTATATAATAAAATGAAAATTTTGGTTATGGAAATAATATATAGTTTGTTAAAATAGATAGAATTAATTTTAAAAATTTGTTTACCTAGAATTAATTATAAAAATTTATTTATCTAATTTTTTACATTGTTAGGAAACTAAAAAAATATTGAAAAAATATAATAAAATGAAAATTTTGGTTATGGAAATAATATATAGTTTGTTAAAATAGATAGAATTAATTTTAAAAATTTGTTAAAAAAAATTGAAAAAATATAATAAAATGAAAATTTTGGTTATGGAAATAATATATAGTTTGTTAAAATAGATAGAATTAATTTTAAAAATTTATTAAAAAAATATTGAAAAAATATAATAAAATGAAAATTTTGGTTATGGAAATAATATATAGTTTGTTAAAATAGATAGAATTAATTTTAAAAATTTGTTTACCTAGAATTAATTACAAAAATTTGTTTACCTAATTTTTACATTGTTAGCAAATAAAATAAAATATTGAAACAATAAAATAAAATAAAATTTTGGTTATGGCAATAATATCTATTTTATGTATTTTGATAGAATTAATTTTAAAAATTTGTTTAACTAATTTTTACATTGTTAGGAAACTAAAAAAAAAATATTGAAGAAATTTATATAATAAAATGAAATTTTTGGTTATGGAAATAATATATAGTTTGTTAAAATAGATAGAATTAATTTTAAAAATTTGTTTAAAAAATATTGAAAAAATATAATAAAATGAAAAATTTGGTTATGGAAATAATATATAGTTTGTTAAAATAGATAGAATTAATTTTAAAAATTTGTTAAAAAAAATACTGAAAAAATATAATAAAATGAAAATTTTGGTTATGGAAATAATATATAGTTTGTTAAAATAGATAGAATTAATTTTAAAAATTTTTTTGCCTAGAATTAATTATAAAAATTTGTTTACCTAATTTTTAAGTTTTTAGCAAATAAAATAAAATATTGGAACAATAAAATAAAATAAAATTTTGGTTATAGCAATAATATCTATTTTATGTATTTTGATATAATTAATTTTAAAATTTTGTTTAATTAATTTTTACATTGTTAGGAAACTAAAAAAATATTGAAAAAATATAATAAAATGAAAAATTTGATTATGGAAATAATATATAGTTTGTTAAAATAGATAGAATTATTTATAAAAAAATTTTTACCTAATTTTTACATTGTTAGGAAATATAAAAAATATTGGAACAATATAATAAAAAAAATTGGTTATTGCAATAATACCTAGTTTGTCTATTTTGATAGAATTAATTTTAAAATTTTGTTTAACTAATTTGTACATTATTAGAAAAAAAATATTGAAAAAATATAATAAAAAAAAATTTTCGGTTATCGCCATAATAGCTATTTGTGTAATTTGATAGAATTAATTTAAAAATTTTATTTAACTAATTTTGACGCTGTTATAAATAAAATATATAATTAATTTTAAAAATTTTGTTTAACTAATTTTTACATTATTAGAGAAAAAAATATTGAAAAAATATAATAAAATAAAAATTTCGGTTATGGCCATAATATCTATTTTATATAATTTGATAGAATTAATTTTAAAAAAAATTGTTTAACTATTTTTTATGTTGTTAGAAACAAAAATGTATAATTAATTTTAAAAATTTGTTTAACTAATTTGTATATTGTTAGGAAATAAAAAAAATTTTGAAAAAATAGAATAAAATAAAAAATTTGGTTATTGCAATAATATCTAGTTTGTGTAATTTGATATAATTAATTTTAAAATTTTATTTAACTAATTTTAGGGTTATTAATTATTTTATTAATATGGAAAAAATGGAGACATGGTGTGGATATAAAATAATTATCATAATGAAAAAAATATAATAAGAAAATTATCAAAACTTTGTTGCTAAAGTCTAATCTCTAAATTACAAATTGTACATCCTAATAGATAAACTGATACACAATCACTTTATGAATGAATGTGTTATTTAAATAAATTTTATTAATTTTATTATAATGTATTATTATAACTAATAATATTGATTAATATTTTTCAATTAAATTATATATAATGTGTATAGTTATGGCTGGGCCGACATCAATTTGCTTTTATTGGTCTGGCAAAGTGATACAAAATATGAACTATGGGGTTGATTATAGAAATGGGCAATCCAATGTACTTCAAGTTCCTCCTATTACAAAAATGGTTGAGTTGCTTCGGGTAATTTACATTGCCATAGCAATTGACATAGAAAATTGCTTTGTTAAATCAATACTATTTAGAAATCCTGTCAGAGGACCATATGGGTTTATGTTCCAAGCAGTGAACATATGTGATGACAATGGTGTAGAACGAATGTTCGAACAAATAGAGTATTTGAAAGGGTATTTCAATTTTTTTGAGGTGTATGTTGAGATTGCTGCAAGGCAATCAACTGATGACGTGAATGAGGAAAACATGGATAGTTCCCCTGATAGGGATGGAGATGAACAAAATGAAGATATGTGTGAGTCTGCTGAGGATGTAAGGGCTATTGTTCAATATGATTCTAAAGAAGGAGATGCTGTTGACGAAGATGACAGTGAAGATGCACCATCGGGGTCTGATGAAAGCGATGAAAATATTTTAGATGATTCAGCCGATTCTGACTCTAATCACTATGGTTGTGAGGGGGAGACACCCAGTGTAAGTGATCATGCACTAATGAATGTACCATCTGCATGTTTTCAGTACAATCCCAATGAGAGTGTAGATTTCGCAGCAATGCGAGTGCAAGTAGATACAGATGAAAATCTGGTAGATACTAAAGATGGCTTATACAAGGGAATGCTATTTAGCAGCAGAGATAAATGTAGGCTTGCAATCCAACAGCATGCAATCCAAAATAATTATGATTTTAGTGTAAAAGAATCGAGGATTGATACTTTTGTTTGGTGTTGCAAGAAAAAATCAAGTGGTTGCAATTGGCGAGTGCGTGCTAGGCAGTTGTAGGATGACAGTCAATAGAAGATAACACAATATGATGCACCACATACTTGTCTCAACCCAAGTGTGACACAAGATCACAAACATTTAACTGCAGAGCTAATTGCTAATCGTGTGGAGATCCTAGTTAAAGAGCAGCCATCAATAAAGATCAAAGTTTTATAGGTGCATTTACAAGATCTATTAGGTCATGAACCAAGCTATAGGAAGACATGGTTAGGCAAGCAGCTTGTAATTGAAAAACCATTTGGAGATTGGGATGAGTCCTTTAGTCATCTTCAGCGGTGGATGGAGCAGGCACAAGCATCCAATCCTGGTTCAAAATATGTTCTTCATGTTGAACCATCAAGTGGCATATTTGAACGCATATTTTGGTACTTTAAACCATGTGTCGAAGGAATGAAACATTGTAGGCCTGCTCTTTTAGTTGATGGTACTTTTCTCTATGGAAAGTACAAAGCTGTCTTGTTATGTGCATCGGTATTAGACGGAAATAATCATATTCTTCCTGTAGCATTTGCTGTTGTTCAATCAGAGAATAACTACAACTGGAATTGATTCATGACGTGTATTCGGGCTTATGTTACCGATAGCAGAGAGTTGTGTGTGATATCCGATCGCCATAAAGGGATAATCAATGCAATGAAAAACGATTTGTGGAAAATGTGTCCACATCGTTATTGCATACGCCATGTGGTCAGTAACTACAACACAACTTTCAAAAATCCTAGAATGAAAAAAATGATACAAGTTGCTGGTATGTCACATTCTCTCATTCATTAAATATTTTTAAATTGTATGTCAATTATATTTATTAAAATAATTTTTTTTCATAAGCTTACGAGATACAAAAGAGGAAATTCGCCATAATCCAAAAGGAGATTACAACATTGGATAAGGAATCATCAAAGTGGTTATTGAAAATCCCAAAAGAGCAGTGGACCCTTTCTCATGATAGCGGCTTTAGATATGGCAGCATGACGTCCAATATTGCTGAATCCGTTAATAGTTTTTTGAAAGATGTACGAGGATTGCCGATAACCGCCATGGTTAACAAGATTTTTAATAAACTTGTTAATGCATTTGATCACTGGAGCCAAGAGTACAAGAAGGAAATACAAGAATGTCATACATACACCCTTTTTTATAGGGAGAAATTGGCTAGATGGACCCGACAGGCAAGTGGTCATACAGTACAACAATTCAATAGACGAATAGGTCTATGTGAAGTGACCACAGGTCGCCAGAATCGGAGAGGAAAGATTAAAGGAGGCAATGCTCAAGTGGTGAAATTGGCAAAACTTGAATGCACATGCGGTAAATTTCAGCAATATAAGATTTCTTGCTTGCATGCTATTGCATGTTGTTTGAAGAATGGCATGGACTTCAACCAATTCATTTCCCCATTTTACAAGTTGGAACGTTCCTTAAGATGCTGGGAATCCAACTTTCATACCTTAGGTCATCCAGCTTATTGGCCTGATTGTCAAAACTTGTGTGTTAAACCTAATCCGCAATGGTTACGCGGCAGTGGTAGGCCAAAGTCAACGAGGATAAAAGGAGAGATGGATTGGCAAATTAATGAAAAATCTGGTTATTCATGTAGATTTTGTGGTCAACCTGACCATAACATTAAGATATGTCCCGTTGCAAATAGTAGGAAAAATCAATAAAATGCTTATTGTGTGATTTCAGACTAGTTATTGTAATAAAATGTATTATTATATTTATAAACTCATTTTAACTTTAATGCCTTATATACAAGTGATATATAATTATACATTATTATTTAATAATATGTCATATAATCTATTTCAGGTGACAATATCACATAATCTAGAAAAAAATGTACTTGTTTATTTCTTTGTTATTTAGAGTTGAAAAATATGTCAACTAGAAAATATGCATCATGATATTAAAAACTGAAAAAAAAAAAAAAAAAAAAAAAAAAAAAAGAGGAGAATAGAAAAATTAGTCTAATCTCAAAAATGAGCTCTTGATAAATTTATCACAACTAGTAAAAAAGATATATATTTAAATGAGAAATTAGTTGTTAAATAGCTAATGTTCTTGTGAAAATAAATAAATATCTTTTTATAATATTTTTTTTATTGTGTCTTGTTGATAATTATTGAAATTTAAGATACTATTAAAAATGATTTCATTTTGAGTTGTTTGATGTTGATATAAAAATTGATATTGTTTAATATTAAAAGGCCTAACAAAAAAATTCTTCTAAAACCTCTAATTGGTTAAAGCAGACCCTGATTATTAAAGCACTTGGCAGGACATCTCTAATAAGAAAAGCCATGTTACTAGTCTAATTTTTCATAAAAGCCATGTTACTAATCAGAAAAGCCATGTTACTAGTCTAATTTTTCATTCTATATTTTCTCTGACTAAATACACTATGATTGCTTCTAAAATCTTTTTTGTATGTATATATAGACTAATCAAATTTATAAACTATACTATATTATACTAATAAAAATTTGATTTAATTATGCTCAATGTTACATAATTGAATTTATAAAATTCAATTGAATATTTTTTTTATTTCAAATATTAAAATATAAAATATGAAATAAATACTCCGTCTTATTGGTGGAGTTTTATTCACTACTGATGATGACAGTCGAGTCCATTTGATGTGGTTGCCTCTCTTAGAGGACTTCACCCGTACTGGTCAATACAGTTGGGGAGCTGCATGTCTTGCATATTTGTATAGTGAGCTATGTTCGGCAGCTCATCGAGACGCAACTGAAATTGCAGGACCAGTATTCCTATTACAAATTTGGGTGTGGGATAGACTTTCCATAATTTCTCCCACCCTACATCAGAGGACGCCAACTGCTGACGCCCCTCTGGGGCAACGGTGAGTATGAATTATAATATTTATATAAAATTAATTTATTTAATATTCATGGTTAATTACATTTATTTTACATACAGATGGAGCACCTCCAGACGAGTTGCTGAGGTCGTTACCCACGTCTTGCTAGCTATTCGGTATAAATTTGATGTCATGCATGATCAGCAGGTATGTAATTAGGATTACACAAATGACATAATTATTGATATGCTATTTTTTATCATGTATTATTCTAATGAATATTAAAATTTTTATAATGTAGATGGTATGGCAGCCCTATGACCACGAGATAATGGAAGCACTCCCTGATTATTGCCATAATGGGTAAGATATATGGCAAGCAGTTGTCCCACTTGTATGCTTCCACATTGTCCAGTGGCACCAGCCCGATAGAGTTTTGAGATAGTTTGGACAGAGGCAACGTATTCCGAGACAGCCTCGTCAACCTAGAGGGTTTGAGAACATTGACTTACGTTCTGGAGTTAGTGACTGACGTGTGCACCATCAGCAATGGATTGCAATATAGAATGATAGACGTCAGCAAATCCGTGTAGATGTGCCACGAGAGACACGTCCATAGTACCATTCTCAGTATATAGAATGGTACAGAAGAGTCACCATCAGATATTTATCTCACAATGGTGGTTTGTTTGCCACAATGGTTAGTTGTTGTTTGTTTCAGTAATATAAAACTCACATTATTTCAATTTTTCCATGTTGTTTCAGTAATATAAAACTCACATTATTTCAATTTTTCCATGTTGTATCTAATTAATACTGTATTACTTGCAGAAAGATGCTGTGGAGAGAATCCATATAACAAATGATGTTCAGACAATTCATGAAATCAATCAAACCTTGTTTGATGCATTGGCTGAGGAGGAACGTATTGTCACGGGCCAACCTCCAGAGCCAGAGAAAGTTCCAGAACATCATCAGCCAGATGTAGGTCCCAGTGGACGACGAGCTCGACGGCGTTCTAGTCGGAGTGCAACCTAAAGGCACTCAACGAGTACATCTGATTTCTCTGATGCATTGCAACTAGTAGAATTCCACTAATCTGGTCAGCAGGATGCCACAGAGGATGGTGATAGGTTCCAACCCAGCACATCAACTAGATTTGAGTTTGGTAGTTCATCGAGGGCTCAGCCACTTGCTGCTACGGATGATTTGTACGGACAGTTCTCCACTCAATTATCACAGTTCAGTTCACATATGCAGCCTCCGTATGACCCTTTTGCAACTGAACTGTTTCCACCGAATCCATATGTACCAGCACCATCTTCGGCATTCACTCCTTGGATAGGAGCACAGTGGGGTGGAACTCCTACACAGCAAATAGAATATTCTGGCAGGTTCTTCACTCCAACTGATATGATTGCACCGACTTTTTTTCAGTTTTCTACATCATGACCTACTTTTACGCATTCTCCTATTCCATATCAGATTGATGCACAAGGGCAGGATGCTGCTACTACAGAAGAAGAGCCTCTAGAAGTGCAACCTACTGTATTTTAGCCAAGACGTGCTCCACCACGTAACCGTCGGCCTCCACCTTGTGGGACTGGAGGAGACCGATGTCATGTTCAAAGGAGACACAGAGGTCGTGGCCATTAGTTATTATTATTTTTTTTTTGAACAATTAATATAATTAAACATTATTTATTATCTTAATTTAAGAAATAATATATTAATTATATAAATATTTCTTAAAATTTATTATTATTGAAAAACTTTTAATAAATATTAAAAAAACTTTACTTATAATATAAATATCAAAAAACTTATAATAAATATTTAAAAAAAAATTTACTTACCATAAATATTTTCTTGAAAAACATAATATATTTCTTTAGTTAATAATATATTATACACTAATGTGATTTAAATAAATATAAAACTAATTAAATTATTATTTCACTTATTTCTTAATAATTGTTATTTCATAATAACAAATTTTATATGACAAAAATCATCAAATCTATTCAAAATAATAATTCATTATAAATGATAAACTTATAATAAATATTTGCTTCAAAAAACTTATAATAAATATTAAAAAAATTTACTTACCATAAATATTTTCTTCAAAAATATAATATATTTGTTTAGTTAATAATATATTAATTATATAAATATTCCTTAAAATTTATTATTGAAAAATTGTATTTGTTTCCTTACCAAAATATTATACACTAATGTCATTTATTTGTTTAGTTTTTCCGAAATCCAAACAAAAATTTTAAAAAAATTATACACTAATGTGATTTAAATAAATATAAAACTAATTAAATTATTATTTCACTTATTTCTTAATAATTGTTATTTCATAATAACAAATTTTATATGACAAAAATCATCAAATCTATTCAAAATAATAATTCATTATAAATGATAAACTTATAATAAATATTTGCTTCAAAAAACTTATAATAAATATTAAAAAAATTTACTTACCATAAATATTTTCTTCAAAAACATAACATATTTGTTTAGTTAATAATATATTAATTATATAAATATTCCTTAAAATTTATTATTGAAAAATTGTATTTGTTTCCTTACCATAAATATTATACACTAATGTCATTTATTTGTTTAGTTTTTCCGAAATCCAAACAAAAATTTTAAAAAAATTATACACAAATGTGATTTAAATAAATATAAAACTAATTAAATTATTATTTCACTTATTTTTTAATAATTGTTATTTCATAATAACAAATTTTATATCACAAAAATCATCAAATCTATTAAAAATAAAAATTAATTCTAAATGATATACATATATTATTATTTATAAAATAAAATTATTTCACCTAAATATTTAGTTCACATATTTATAATTTCAAATAATTATTAATTAACAAAATATTATTGATAAAAAATTTATCAATTAAATTTATAAATGACCACTTTTTATTATAAGAAATAAACTTATAATAAATATTTACTTTAAAAAATTTATAAAAAATATTAAAAAAATTACTTACCATAAAAATAATTCATTATAAATGATAAACTCATAATAAATATGCTTTAAAAAATTTATAATAAATTTAAAAAAAATTACTTACTATATTTACTTAAAAAACATATAATAAATATAAAAAAAATTACTTAATCCGGGTGAAATTTAAAAACCAGATGTTTAACATCCGGTTCTGTTGCCACGTGTGCAAAAAAACCGAATGTCAAACATTCAGTTTTCTGCACAGAAGGGCCTGCAGATTTTAGGCCACAAAACCGGAAGTTTGACTTCTGATTTTATGGTTTTCACCCCAAAAGTGGCATATATGGGTAAATATTTTTGAAACTAGCATATATGGGTAAATAAGTTTTTTAAATGGCATATTTTTGTCATTTGTCCAAATTGTTATGTATTTACTTTTCCATTGTAATGGTGCCAGAGGTATTTGCTTCCTTTCCTCATTTGATTTTTGCCTAAACAATTTTAATCATTCTTTCAGTGAATTTTGGTGTGCGCCATCTAAAGATTTGAGCCGAATAGGTGATAAGGAGAAGTTGTCCCTAACAACAATTTTATATTGGCAACTTTGGAAAGCGAGGAATGAAAAGGTCTTCCATGGTGCTCATGTACAACTAAAGCAGATTTTAGATAATGCTCTCGGATATTGAGAGTATGTCCAAGAAGCTTCGAGCGAGAATGCGACTAGTTTCTTTCAACCTGCAAGTGTCTTGAATTCATCTATTAAGCGATGGATGCCTCCACCTGTATGAATTATTAAACTCAATTCTGATGCACGTTTCTGAGTCCACCCGCACCCACCACCAAATCAACTCCTCTTCATGGTGGCGGTACTTCTGACATTCCCATATGCGTTTTCTCTGTCACTCATTGGCCAAATGATTAGTTATTTAGCAGGTGGAATGTTAAAAATAGACTAGCTTCTCCAAAATTTACCAAGAAAACTAAGATTTTAGCCTTTCAAGACAAATTGAAAAAACTAAAGTAACAGAAGTCTAAAATAAAAAAAGGCCGAACATTTGTACCAGAAGCAACAACTCCACCCTGATACCAGATCAACTAGCATCCACAAAATCTTCCTAATAATCACTTATTAATCCAACACATGTGTGTCCATAGTAAGAGAGATAAAGAGAGAGAATACATTAGAAGGAAGAACTTTAGTGAAAAACCAAGGAAGACCACCATGGGATTGGTTGGAGTAATACGAGGAAGAGGAAAAAGTGCGGATGCTCAAAGGTTTTAACCATGGACAAGTCAAGAGCTCAGAAAAACGAGGTCCTACTGGCAGTAGGGCTTGCATTCGCATTTGCATTTCCCAAATTCTACTCAACAATCTTTTAGGTTTATCCTCAAAGAGACAATTCTATAAATGGAGCATTTATATAAGGTCATTTTGGTCTTTTCAATTTACTCTCTTAGTAGAGGCAATTTATATCATGAACCCGGAATCATGTAGTATCATGGACCTAGAATCATAATAAGTATAATATGCATAATAAAATATTAGTATGACAAGTTGGCAAAATTGGTTAACACACTATTTTATTGACTTGAAAGTTAAGGTTCAAGCATCACAAAACTCTTTTTTTTTTTTTTTTCATTTATTCTTTGTTTTTTTCTCTTTTTTTATTTATTCTTTTTTTTTTTCTTTCCCAATTTTTTATTTATTCTTTTTTTTCTTTTTTACTTTTTTTCTTTTTGCTTTTAATATCAAAAATATTGAAAAAAATTATATTAATTGTTGAATTTTTTTTATTTGATTCTTGTAATGATAATTAATTTTAATATCATTAATTTTTCAACATAATTTTTATTTATGAATTTTAATATTTTTATGGGTAATTTTTTTTACATGGTTTTTAAAGATAATTTAACAAAAAGATAAATATCATATTTATCTTTTTTATAACAATGAATTTTTAAAATCAAATATTTTTTTTAAATAATAATAAATTCATTGAAAATTTACTGTCAAATATAATTTATATAATAATCATGTTCACTATTTATAAACAATATGTTGATTAAGTATTACTTATAAATTTATCAAATATATAGTGTAGGTTCATCATTTATAAATTATAAATTCATATTAAACTTTAAATTATCAGGTTTATTAGATTTAAAGTTTAAGTTCATCACATATAACTATCATATTAATTAGATATAACGTTTAGGTTCATTATATATCATATACAGATTCATTATCTTTTACTGTAGGATTCATAATTTAATTATTCTATAATTTAATTTTATTCATTCCTCATATTTATAATTTTCATTTTTTAATATTTCACATATAATTGTGAGGTTTATTAGATTTAAAGTGTAGGTTCATCACATATAACTATCAAGTTCATTAGATATAACGTTTAGGTTCATCACATATAACTATCAGGTTTATTAGATATATCACATGCATATTCATTTACTTTTACTATCAGATTCATAATTTAATTATTTTATAATTTAATTTTATTTATTCCTCATATTTATAATTTTCATTTTTTAATATTTCACATATAATTACGAGGTTTATTAAATTTAAAGTTTAGGTTCATCACATATAACTATTATATTTATTAGATATAACGTTTAAGTTCATCATATATAACTATCAGATTCATTACATATATCATATGCATATTCATTTACTTTTACTGTCAGATTCATAATTTAATTATTTTATAATTTAATTTTATTCATTCCTCATATTTATAATTTTCATTTTTTAATATTTCACATATAATTATGAGGTTTATTAGATTTAAAGTTTAGGTTCATCACATATAACTATTAGGTTCATTAGATATAACATTTAGGTTTATCACATATAACTATCAAGTTTATTACATATATCATATGCATATTCATTTACTTTTACTTTTACTGTCAGATTCATAATTTATTTATTTTATAATTTAATTTTATTTATTCTTCATATTTATAATTTTCATTCTTTAATATTTCACATATAATTATGATGTTTATTAGATTTAAAGTTTAGGTCTATCATATATAACTATCAGGTTCATTAGATATAACATCGAGATCCATCATATATCACATGTAAATTCATTATCTATTACTATCAAATTCATAATTATAAATCAATACTAAATTATCTTCTTTTTTTTTTATTTATTAATCAATAACTAGCTTTGTTATTATGATTGAGTAGAATTTAAGATAATATAAGCAATAGGTTTATTAAGTATTACTTATAGATTTATCAAATATATAGTATAAATTTATCATTTATAAACTATAAATTCATCAGTTATACTAGTAAGAGAATAAAATATATTTTTTAAAAGTGATGAATTTATGTTTTATATTTTATGACCCTATACTTTATAACTGATTAATTTATCCTATATGATTTATGAACTTTGATAGATTAGTTTATAGCATAAAAAATTTTAGATATTATTTTAATAGTACAAATATCACACCAAAATTTTTTTATCATAAAAAAATAAAAATATTACTTATAAATTTATTAAGTATTACTTATAAATTTATCAAATTTATGGTGTATATTCATCATTTGTAAACTGTAAATTTATCAGTTATAATAGTAAGAGATTAAAACATATTTTTTAAAAGTGATAAATTTATATTTTATATATTATGAACCTACACTTTATAACTAATAAACTTATCCTATATAATTTATGAATTTTGATAGATTAGTTTTTAACCATAAAAATTTTAGATATTATTTTAATAATATAAATATTACAACAAAATTTTAATATCATAAAAAATTAAAAATATTAATTTATAGTTAATTTAAATAAATAATAATATACAATTAATTTTATATAAATTTATAGAAAGTGAATTTTATTTGATGCATTAAATGATTTACCTAAAAAATATAAAATAATATTTAATAACTCTATTAGTTTTATCAAATTTAATATAAATAAGAAATCAAACTGATAATTTCATAGAAATAAATAAATAAATATTTATAAAAAAAATTCCATCATTAATGTAACTTTTTTTCTTATAGAAATTAATATAAATTTGATTAGAACAATTAAACAAATAAAAAAAATTTAATCATTAATATAATTCTAATTGGAAAGAAAGAAATAAATAAATATTTATAAAAAAAATTCAATTATTAATGTAATTTTTTCTTATAGAAATTAATATAAATTTGATTAGAATACTTAAACAAATAAAAAAATTTAGTCATTAATATAATTCTAAATGGAAATATTACAAATAAAAAAAGAATAACTTAAAAAGGAAAAAATAAGGAATATATATATATATATATATATATATATATATATATATATATATATATATATATATATATATATATATATATATATATATATATATATATATATATAAAGAAATTCATTGTCCGGGATTTGAATTCACCACCATAAACATATATATTTATCATGTTAACCAACAAAACCAATTAATAATTTTGAAAATTTTATGACGTGTATAATAAATAATGTTTTGGATCCAGATTTATAATGCAACATGGATCCGGGTCTATGATATAACAACTCCTTAGTGGAATTTTGACTTGGCAAGCGCTGTTAGTGAGAAAGTGAGACCTATAATACCTTGTCAGCACTCAAAACGGAGCAAAACATCATATTCATATACATTTGCTCCATTTAAGAACTTAATTAAAAAAAATTTATCCAAATATGAAAATAGAAAAAAAAAACAAAAAGTGCAAAGCCTCTCAGTTTTGAAAAAATTCAATAGCATAGGGTTATGAATTAGAAATCAACCATTATCTTATTATAAAATAGAGTATAATACAATCCCTTTTCTTTTATTTTTTGCATAAAAACTCAAATTCAACATAAATTTTTTTGATTTTTCACCTAGCTTTTTTAAAACAAAAAAAATATATATATATATATGATATTTTATTTTAATTAGTTTGAAATGTACATATAATTTTTGTAAAAGTAATTTATTTATATTATTAAAATATAAAATATTTTTTAAATAAAATAAAATTTGAGTTTCATTGACCTAATAATAAAAAAAAATATTGTCTTAATTATGTCACAAAATGAATTTTGAATCTAATTAAAGAAATTAAAAGACATTACTAATTAATTTCAATTTTTTTTCTTTTACAGTCAAGAGTATTTTAGTATTTTAACTGTTAAAATTTTCATTTGACTACTAAAAATTAGGCTACAAATGAGCCAACTGTTCACTTATCTGGCTCAAAAAAAGCTCACTCGCATGTAATTCGCTTTATAAATGAGTCAAATTTATTAAGTAAAGCTAAACTCAATTTGATTAGACTCGTAAACAATCCGATTATGAGCTTGTGAATAGCTTAATATTATAATTATTGCTGCCTAAGATATTGTAACAACCCATATCTATCCTAAAAATTTTAGTGACAAATTATTTGAATTTAGAGTTATTATGATAAATTATGTGACTATATAAAAATTCATGTGTGACGTGATCTATGAGTTTGGGGCATGTTAAATTAATTTTAATATGCCTAATATAAATTATTATTGTGAAATAAATGGTTTAAATAAAATGCATTAGTATGAAATAATTTATTTTTGTAAAATGAATTTTCATGTAAAAAGGTAATTTTTAAGTATAAAATAATTTTATGCGTATTTTTAAAATAATTTTTAAATAAATGTTTTAGGGGAAATTTTTATGAAAATAATAAGAAAAAATATTTTATTTTTAATTACCTATAATCAACCCTAAATTAAATAAAAAGCTCAAATACCCAAAACCAACTATACTAAAACACTCCTGACATAGCTTATTAAGGGTAATATTGAAAATTGCCCAAAACCCTACATATAAATACCTAAAATTTGGCCAGCCTTTCATTCCAGCAGCCATCACTATTTTATTTCATTATTTTGACAGAAAAATTCTCCCAAAATAATTCTCTCTACCAAAATTCATAAAACACTTTCAATTTTGCGATTTCTTGACCGTATTCATAAGTTTTTCTTTCTTTTCAATTTCTTATTTGATTTCTATGAAATAAATTATGAGAAAATTATTTTGAATTGAATGTTTATTGACTTTTACTGGTAAAATTCAGCCTAGGTGATTTCTTGAGAGAAAAATCAATTTTTCTACGGAAAACACTAACATCTCTACGTGATTTTGTTAAAGGTGAATCCTACAACTCAAAATTAAAATTTTCATGCATAAACATTACCAAGGGGGGCGATTTTTACATGATTATGTTCTAAATTGATTTTCGATGTGTTTAGATAAATGGATTAAATTATATTTCTGCATATTACTGTAATGACCGAAAAGTTTCAGAAAACAATGAAATTCAAGATTTCGTTCTAGAACTTGAAAGTTAGAAAATTCTATGGTTATATATATATGTGGCTGCTGATTTATGTGTGATGGAGTTCTAACTAATGTTTGTTTTATTTGAATAAAAATAATGATTTAAATCATGTGTTTACATATTACTGTAATGAATGGAAAGCGCAGAAAGTTAGAAAACTCATGATTTTCACTCTAAACCCTAAACTTAGAATTTTCATGCATAAGAAGCATCCATGGCTACCAATTTGTGTGCATTGGTGTTCTAAACTAATATTTGTTGTGATTGAATGAAAAATAATGGTTTAAACCATATGTTTACATATTACTGTAATGACCGGAAATAAGAAAGGTTTATGGTTTTCATCCTAACATTTAAAGTTGAAAAATTTTCATGCATATGGATTTATATATGTGCTGATTCCTATGGATTAATATTCTAAAATGATTTTTGTTTGATTGAATGAAAAATCTTGGTTCAAACCATATTTATACATATTACTATAATAGACGGAAAATGTGAAAAGTAACAAAATTCAGTTTTCCCCTTTAATAGAGCATTTGGCCCAATGTCTATAATTTTTATGGAATGTATTTTGTTGATTATTGACATGTATGCATGAATGATAAATAGTTAAATTGCATGTTAGTTGAAGGAATGACTCTAGATAAGGCTAGAGGCAATTTGATATACTTAAGGTATCTTAAATTTAGGTTGTGATTAATAGGTGAATGTAATTGGATAATATGGAAGTAGGTTGTACAATGACTTGACAATGAATTAATGATCTTGAATTGATGAAGAGATTGATTGAATGAATTAGTCATAAGAGATAAGCTTGACACTTAAAAGGTTATTTGTTAAGTTGACATATATGAAAGTGTTAAGTGTACTAAGATGATTGTTAAAGTGAATTGATATTAAGACAATGATATTGTGTTAACCTGAGAAAGGTATTGACATGAATTATAGTATGTTTTCATATGGGCCTATGAAGGCTAAGTATACAAGACTTTTAAAGTCAACATATATGTGCAAGTGATGAAGTGCACTTATATGTGCAACTCTAAGTGTATGTGAATGTTATATGTGCATGGGATAGTTATGGGATAGGATGGCATCATGATTAAATAAATATTAAGTGTTGAATTAAATATTATATTAGAGTTTGAGGAGTTTTAGAGGTTTAAAAGGGCTATGTGTACTAGGAGCAAAGAAACCACAAGATGAGTAAACACTATGTTCATGTTACAAGTGTGAGTAAACATTATGTTCATGTTACAAGTGTGAGTAAACATTATATTATTATTACAAGTACAAGCTATCATAATATGTGAACTTTTGATATTCTTGAAACCCAATTTCTTTTCTATTTTTAAAATGTAACTCTATGATTTCTTTGCTATGCTTGGGTTGCCAAAGGATAATTGGTCCAAAACCATTTTGATTATCCAATGATAATACCTTTGTAATTATTGCCCTAACTTATATTCTTTCTAGAATTACACTATTATTTATGTTTTATTTGATAAGTTAAACATCTATTATTATTGTGCCACATATGATTGCATTTCTTCAATGCTATTTTATAAGTGTTTACCATTAGCTCTAACTATGGTACCATAACCCTTTTATGTAGAAATCCTCATACCAATATGAGTAATCATCGGCCATGTGATCCTCATACCAATGTGAGTAATCATCAGCTATGTGATCCTCATACCGACGTGAGTAATCATCAGCTATATGATCCTCATACCAACGTGAATAATTATCGGCTATGTGATCCTCATACCAATACGAGTAATCATCGACTATGTGTTTGAGTGATTATGGCAATAGCCTTCACTCTATGTGTTCGAGTGATTACGGTAGTAACCCTCACTCTATGTGATATGTGTTATAAGTGTGATTTCTACAAACCTTGTCAAATTGTAAATCTTGATTCATGGATTATAAAACATAAACTATGTGTTATAAGCTATGGGTTTCCTTTAAAAAAAAAAAAAAAAGGGATATGTGTTATCGTATGTGCCATATTGTTTACTCATTAAGATCATCTATCTCACCCATTTTTTTTGTGTGGTTCTAGATGAGCAGTATGAGGAGGTAAGGTGATGGCTCAAGCATTCTACTTCGCTTAGGGGAATACCTTGTCCAAGATAATTAGTTTAATATGTTATGAAGAGTTATCCTTAGACGCTCCAGGAATATTTATTTTGGATGTTTATTTTGAAATGTTATCCTTTGAGGTTTTAATTGGATTCTAAATATTATTTCCCTATGGATTATGTTTAAAGTATATTTTAACTATGCTTCCGCAACTTAAGGTTTTCAAAAAAAAAAAAAAGGGTTTATTTAAGTTAATGTAAGAGGTTTTAGTACGATTCTAGGCAGCATTTGTATAAGTATAAGTGGGTTCTATAGGCATGGGTGACCTTATGTCTCTCCATATTCTAGGACTATCACGTCTCAGAAGTTGGGATGTAACAGATATGCACTAAGAAGGCAGTTGAATTAGTGGGTAATTAAAAAATCAAATCAAAGAGATTAAGGAAGAATGGAAGATAATACAAAGGATTTATAGTGATTTGGATTATAATCAATTTAATATCCACTTCCCAACCTCAATTGGGTATTTCACTATCTATAGAGTTTTAAACAAGTTCACTCCCTACTTTAGTATTTAGGCTCACCCCAAACCTTACAAGTACTTTACTAAGGATCACACTCAAACTCTCATAAGTGTTTTGACAGGCTCACAATCAAACCTACCCAAAAGTTTTGACAAGATCACTCTCAAACCCACACAAGTGTTTTCTCAAGACTTACACTCAAACCTAAACTAAAGTTTTAGAAGGCTAACTCTGAAACCCAATAAGAGTACAAGAGTTTTTGTAAACCTAACTCTCAACCCTTGAGCATAGTGAGCTCTTACAATAAATACATAAATGTTTTTTAGACTCAAGAAATGAAACTACAAGAGTTTAGCCACTGATGAAAATGTTGATCACTTGTTAAAGGCGTCTAGAGGAGGTATTTATAGCTTCTAACCTCCAAAGAGTTGTTACAAATAGTGATGTGTCAAATCTCACCCTAATAGCTAAAAAATTTGCATTAAATAGTGTTGTCGGAGTTGAGTTGCGATCGCAATCTCCATTTCGTGGTCAAAATAGAAGAATAGCGGTCGCGATGTGCAAATTTCTCAAGTACTAGATTGTCAAACATGGCACAATCCCATAAGATGCTCAATATTACTGTTGCAACGTCTCTCTATTTTATGAATGTCGTAGTTGTGCCTTCAAATTCACAGTAGCGAAATGTCCAGAATTGCAGTCACAATTCTTATCGTAAACTTCACTATGACTCAAAAGAATTTGCCATTTTTCTTCTTTGAATTAATAGCGATAGTGACTTCCTTATTAGTAGCATAATTGTTAGATTGTGATTGCAACTTACAAGTCCGAGTTATTACTTAGAAAATTTTTAAGTTTATTGATTTCTCATTCAATTCTAAGTTTTTGACCTATAAGAACACAATCAATGTAACCATTAGATCAATTCAATTTGATTGTCAAGATTAAAATTGAGATTAACTAAATTAGACACCCAATTTATTTCAACAATCTCACCCTTTTTGATTTTGATAATTAAACTGAATTTGAAATAAAAGATTAGTGCAATAAAAAAAAAATGTTGCTTCCCCTAATCAATGCTTCCTAATGTTCTTTTCTTTTCTCTCCCTTTTTTCCATTTTCAAATTCTTAGTTTCTTACAATCTCTCCCCCATTGTCAAGATTAAAAAGAAGGGTTAGGGAGTGAAGGAAACCATGTATTGAAGGTGTCTTCAAGCATGTGTCTTTGACTATCCACTAACTTGTTGAAGCATACCACTTGAAAGATAGCACTTTTCAAGGATATTCCTTTTTTCCATTTGATATCCTTTGTTATGGTTTTGAGATACACCTACAAGATAAGAATTATCTTTGTTTTGGTATCCAAATATACTTCGATCCTTGAGGATTAGTTAAGGAATGATCTTCAAGTTTAAGATGGGCCTTCCCTATAAAACAAAAAACATTTATATGCCCATATTTCATACAATAATGGCATCTAAGCTTTGACTTGAAAGTGCCACTTATTGACTTAAAAGTGCCACTTATTGACTTGAACGTCCTTTTGGGCTTAGCTATTCTGTTATGAAATTGTGGCCTTTTTACAACATTACTATGATGCATATAAGAACAAATATTATGTTGTGATTGTGGGTGCTTTTGATTATGCCTCTTATACGTGAATGTATGATTAGCTATTTAAGGCTTAACTCTTAAGCCATGTGCATCTTTTTAAATCCTTTTAGGATTAGAAGGATTAGTGCATGCATTGATTCCTTTGTTAATTAACTCAATGCTAGAGGTCTGAGGAGTAGAAGCTTTGATGAACAAACTAGTAGAGGATGTGGATGGAGATGCACTATCAAAACCAAGGCCATGTTTCACAAGAGGTGACTTTTGAGACACAAGAAGGGTGTCTAAAACTTCCTTCTCTTTGTGAAATTTAGAAATAGAAGATCTTAAATCCTCAACTTCCAATTTTAAATCATTGTTTTCTTTATATAAAGAATCAATTAAGAAGGTTTTTGAAGAAATCTCTTCTAATGAATATTTGAGACTAACATTGGATGTTTTCAAACTTAAAATAAGTTTTTCCAATTCTTTGAAATTCTTTTGAAGTTGTGAATATTTTTCTTTTATAAAAATTTCATTTTAGAAAAATATTTTTGAAATTTCAAGGCAATAGCTTCCATAAGCTTATCCTCATCATCCATATCATGCAAATTAACACAATCATCATCATCACAAGAATGGAATATAGAGCAAACATCATCATTATCATTACTAAAGTGGGATTTGGAACATCCCTTATTTGAAGAGTCTTCCAAAGCTATAAAGCAAAGGTTGGCTACATCCTCTTCTTCTCTATCACTTGAAGAGCTATCATCCCAAGTAGCCTTGAATCCTTTCTTCTTTTCCTTGTCCCACTTCTTCTTCTTCTTGTCGTTCTTAGGACAATCGGGCTTTAGATGGCCTTGATTTCCACATGCAAAGTAAGTTACTTCATTCTTCTTTTTCTTTTTATTCTTGATAATGTCTTTGATTCTTCTTAAGATTATCGTCAACTCCTCCTCTTTATCATCATTGGAGAAGTCACTTGATTAGCTCTCACTATCATATTAGTATTTGGTGGAGGACTTGAAGGCTAGAATCTTCTTTTTTTCCGCTTGTGGCTCTACCTTCTCAATGGTCATCTCATGCATGAGAATTTACTAATGAGAACATCCATAAGAATCTTACCAAGGTCCTTGTTAGCTTCTTCAATACTGGCCATTCTAACTTCATAATGCTTCTTTGTGAGGGCTTTAAGAATCTTATGGTTGACATCCTCTAAAAAATATATTTTGCCAAACTTCCTTAAGCTAGTGACAATGGCTAGATGCCTATTTATCATATCAGTGATGTTCTCATTTGGCTTTATTGTGAAGAGCTCATACTCATGAGTAAGCAATTGGATCTTCTTGGACTTGACTTGCTTATTGACTTAATGGTAGTTTTCCAAGGTCTTCCAAATGTGATAGGCACTTATACAATGTTGAATCCTACCACATTTTTCTCTAGATATAGAGCTAAAAACGATTGCCATTACTCTTTTGTTCTTCTCATTTGACTTTCTTTAAGCTTCAACCCAATTCTCTCTAGTGATCACCTTTTCAACACAATCAACTATCTTTGATGGAGGCTTCCACTCCTCAAGAACACTATCTCATATATTTATGAGACTGCTATTAAGATAAACCTCCATTTTATACTTCCATAAAGTATAATCGGTACTGTCAAAGTGAGACTTGAGGTGATGCTTCCCTTCATTAGCATTTTGATCTTTGCTCATGAACTTAAGCCTTTAAAAGTGAGACCTCGCTTTGATACCACTTGTTGCCTAAGATATGCATTAAGAAGGCGGTTGAATTAATGGGTAATTAAAAATCAAATAAATGAGATTAGGCAAGAATAAAAGATGACACAAAGGATTTATAGTGGTTCAAATTATAACTAATCCAACATCCACTCCTCAGCCTCAATTGGGTATTTCACTATCCATAAAGTTTTGAATAAGTTCACTCCCAACTTAATGTTTAGGCTCACACCAAACCTTGTAAGTGTTTTACTAAGGATCAAACTTAAACCCTCATAAGTGTCTGGATAGGCTCACACTCAAACCTACCCAACAATTTTGATAAGGTTCACTTTTAAACCTATACAAGGTTTTTTCCAAGGCATACACTCAAAACTAAGTAAGAGTTTTTAAGAAGACCAACTGTAAAACCCACCAAGAGTTTTGAAAATGCTCACTCTCAAACCTAACAAGAGTTTTCCTAAAGCTAACTCTCAACCTTCGAGCATCCAAAACTCTTATAATAAATATAAAAAGATTTTAAGACTCAAGAAATGAAACTATAAGATTTTGGCCACTTATAAAAATGTTGATCACTTGTAAAAGGCCTTTGGAGGGGTGTGCCAAATCTCTCCCTAACAGATAGAAAATATGCATTAGATGTGCTGTCAGAGTTAAGTCGCAGTCTTAGAGCCTTTCTTGTGATTGCTTTCTCAATTTCGCAGTAGCAACAGAAGAATAGCAATTGTGATATACAAAGTTCTCAATGGCTAGTTAACACATGGCACAATCTCATAGGATGTTCAATGTTACCATTGCAACGTCTCTCTATTTTATGAATATCGCAATCATGCTTTCAAATTTGCAGTCGCAAAAATTGTGACTCAGAAGAATTTGCGCCTTTTTTTCTTTGAATTAATAGTAGTCGCAACTTACTTTATCATGGTTACGACTTCCTTATTATGGTTGTGATTCTTGGATTGCGGTCACAACTTACATGTCCGAGTCAGTATTTAAAAAATTTTCTAAGTTTCTTGATTTTTCATTCAATTCTGAGTTTTTAACCAGCAAGATCATATTTAATGCAACCATTAGATCAAGTCAATTTGATTATCAATATCAAAATCGAGATTGACTAAATTAGACATCCAATTTAGGTCAATTATTATTATTATTATTACTACTACTATTATTATCATTATCATCATTATTATGATTAGCCTAATAATTTTAGCACCCCAAGAAAATATATTTTAGCATTTTTATAATCTTTTACTAATTTAATTTGACTAAAACACACCTATTCCTAATTTTCTTATATGTGCATTTTAAATACTTCTAAAAGGGAAACAAATTATATTTTTAATTGCATTTTTAATTTTTAACAAAAATTACTTTTTATTATTAGGAAAATTATTATTACATTTTCTTAACAACAAAATATAATGCTCATCCATTCATATATATTTTAATTGTTGGACTAGTTGAGTAGCATAAATATATAAAATATACAGGTAAATAATTTGATGATGTTATACAATTATTATTATTATTATTATTATTATCATCATTATTATTATTACTACTACTACTATCATCATCATCATCATCATTATGATTAGCCTAATAATTTTGACACTCTAAGAAAATATATTTTAACATTTTTATAATCTTTTGGTAATTTAATTTGACTAAAACACACATATTTCTAATTTTCTTATATGTGCATTTTAAATATTTCTAAAAAGGAAACAATTATATATTTAAATGCACTTTCAATTTTTAACAAAAATTTACTTTTTATTATTAGGAAAATAATTATTACCTTTTGTTAACAACAAAATATAATGCTCATCCACTCATATACACTTTAATTGTTGGACTAGTTGAGTAGCATAAATATATAAAATGTATAGGTAAATAATTTGATGATGTTATATAATTTTTTTTTTCTAAAATCAATACTATTACATCATTAAAAAATATGCAACTCATAAATAAGTATTATAATAGTAAATAAAAAAACATTTTAAATATCATATATTTTTTCAGAACATCATATATTTTCATATTAAATTATAATTTGTATAATTTAAATTAATTTATTATATATTAAGATTACAATCAATAAAAAAAAAATTATAGTAACTAAGACTAAATATAACCACATGCATAGAAATTAATGTATCAAATATTAAGATTGTGTCATGTTGAATTATTTGAAAAAAATATTTATAAAAAGTTTTAAAAATCGTATTAACTAACACTAAAATATAACCGCATATTATAGTTAGTTTTAAGTTTTTTTTTTTTTAATTATTTTATTATAAATGTATATCTAGGAAGTTGACTATTTTGGTGAGCCATAAATGAGTTGTAAATGAATTTTAAAACCAGTTGAGCTCGAGCTCGAGATTAGCTTAATTATAATTTATCAATGATCCAAGCTCCATTATAATTTATAAACAAACTTTTGATGAGAGCTCAAGTTCGACTCGAGCTTCTCTAATAGTTAAACGAATCAAGATTGAATAAGATTTTCATACTTGATTCAAGACTAGCTTAAAAAAAATAGAGAGCTAAGCCTGACCAAACTAAAACTCAGGTTGGCTCAGCTCGATTATAGCCCTATTGAAAATTGCTTTGACTAACTGTAAAGGACTAATTTATTAACAAAAATAAATATGAGAGATTATTTAATTAATTTCTCAAAAATAACTAAACAAGGGATGAGTTGAATATCTTAGTGCATACTACAAAACCTCAAGGCATACCTCGAAGGCACTAAAGCATACGTGATTAATATTCCATAAAGCATCATTCTTTCACAAATGATCAAATTATATGAAGAAAAGAGGCACTTAAAATAAATTTTGAGTAGACAGACGTCAACATTGTACAATCATTAGGCAATATGCCTATTTCATTGCTATACAAGTGTAGATACCTAATTTTCACACATTTAAGTTTAAGTCAAATCTCAACAATGTTGTATGTGAGTGGATTAAATTAAGGATATGCAATTGCAGCTCATATAATATAAAGTAAATCTCCATAGCCGTGTTATACTAGAACTCACCCAAAAAATTTTGTTAGATTTCTCTTACAAAATCTGTCTTCCTCTATTTTGTATCTTAAGAGCTCAATTAGTAAGATAAGCTCAAAATTAGAATTTATTGGTGATTCAAGTTTAGCATAAGTATTGAATATGCTTTATTTCATGTATGATAGCGTATACAGTACATAAGAAAGGATAAGAAGAAGATGATGTTGATAATGATCCTCACTTTTGTTTAAGATGACAGAATAGTACTCATAGTAGAGAATAAGAACTTTTTTTTCAAGATGAGTAGAAAGTAAACTACTATGTTTGTATTTGAAAACCCTAAGGCTTAAAAGCTTATTTCAAGTATCAATATTAGTAAGTGGTATAATTTATTCATGAAATATGTTGAATTTTATTATGTATTCATCAAATTATTGATATTTCTTTCATACAACCATAAGAAATAAGAACCATGACCTTCTTATATACAAGTTTGCTGACCCTAAAATAGAAATGCTAATTGATTTGGGTAAAACATCGGACTATGTGCACATAAGTACCGACAGATTAGTATATTATCACAATCCCAGCTAAGAAGGATTTCTTATGTCCTAGACTGGGGTATGATTAGCTTCATGTATTTATGAAGGAAGTAATGCTCGCAAGAAAGACACTATTCTAAGCATGCTAATTAAGCCCTTACTCCAAATTTACAAGGGGGAGTAATGCTTTATGCTTCTACTCTTATTTCATGTTCATGTGATGATTTCTATTAAACCTAATCTTTGATATTATGATTCATGTATGCCATGCGCCATTTGTTACCATGATTACTTGTATACCATGTTCATGCTTAAAAACATATGCCAAGTTATATGATAGCAATATCCATTCTTATGAGCTAGCCTTGGAATACACAACCTTCACAAGTATGGTTGGTAGCATATTCTCCACTCACTGAGTTATTTCTCTAGTTTATGTTGCTAATTTTTTTAAGAGATTAATCACAGATATACTTTAGGTCCTCAATCCTTATTCCTTCTCAGGATACCTTTTGATCAATGTAAAGCTCAAAGATTTATATGTGCAAAATTATGATTAGTCTAGTAGCTCCATAGGTATTAAAAGTGTTAATGATTGTATCATGCATATAACAAGAGTATTTTGATGTTCATAGTACTTGTATAAGTTTAATGAATATAATAAGTATTTTAATATAATGTGTATCATGAGAAATATTGATCTTTCATAAGAAGCCAAGGTTGTTCATATTTCTCAGTTTATGAGCCTGGGATTATGTTTTAGTTACATTTGATGTCATGTTGGATTTTATGGATTTTCAATGAACGTAAGTCTACCCATGCCCTAGAACTATTATAGTTCCAAAATTTGTATGTGGCATTAGAGAATGCAGAATTTTCTTCCTATATTCATTCCAAGTTGGAGGAAGTTTTGACAAAATAGCCTCAACTTGAAGTGAATTAGGACCTTAATCTCGAGTTCTTCAAGTTTCAAAACTAGAATTTTTCAATAAGGAAATGGAAATGGGAAACGAGAAAACGGGGAAACAAAAATGTGAAAATGATAATTTCTAGAAATATAAGACATGAAATGTGGAAAAAACATGTAAATATAAAAAATAAGAGTTATATTTATAACTAATAATATTAAGGTATATATGTATAAATACATTAAAAAAAACTAAAAATAACAATTTATAAATATATATTTAGCAATTTTAAGTGTGTGTGTGTGTGTATATACACACTAAAAATAATAATAATAATTTATTTATATACATAATAATAATTAATAATAATAATAATTATTATTATTATTATTAATTATTATTATTATTATTATTATTATTATTATTATTATTATTATTATATAAGGAAAAATGAAATCAAGAGTAGATATTTTAGTTTAGGGGTTGGCATGTGCAAGTTGGTTTTTTTTCAGTTTTGAAAAGGCTTTCCATTTATGGAAATAAGTTTTTAACTTTTCAAATTACGAAAACATACATGAAATATTTCCGGCAAGTTTCTGTGAGTTTTCAGTCAGGAAAAATTTCTAAAATGCAGAAACATGATCTCCTAAGAGTTTTTGTGCAATATAGTTTTCAACTTGTGAATTTGGTCTATAATTGGCAAAGAATCAAACATTTTAAATTCAAAATATTTCAATGCAAGAAATTTGTCGATACCTCTTTTTTTGTTTTTGTACTTTATTGCCAAAGCCTTCCAAATTTCCTTTGGGATCTTTCATGCTTGAATATACTACAACACAATGTATCTATTGCTGTAAAACAAATTGTAGCTAAAACTATAAACACCTATAGCTAAATGCTTTTGCTGCTATAATTTTTTTTCGTAGCCTATCTGAGTAAGAAATGGTCTAGCAAAATATTAGCCACACAACTTTGGTCTTTCAAAGCTAAATATTGATACTTTAGCTATAGAATTAATTATAATATAACTAAAACAAAAATTCTTTTGCCAATAGAATAAGTGATTTATGGCAAAAGATACCCATTATTTGCCACATCTTTTCATATTTGAAGCAACATATCTTTGTTTTAGCTATAAATCTAATATACTCATAGTTAAAGCATATAAATATTTGCCACAAATATAATGGTGTGGCAATTCTTTTTTTTTTTTTTTGCTATAAATTTAATAAATTCATGACTAAAGATTTTAATTATTTGCTACAATAATGATAAAGTCATAACTAAAAATTTTGAATTAGCCTTAAAAAAAACATTCTTGTAGCTAGCATATTTATGATTTGACTACGAACTTATCATCTATATAACTAAATATTGAAATGTTTTAGCTATAAACTCATTATATTTATAACAAAATGCTAATTTATCACAAATTATTTGTGACAAATTATTCCATTTTAGTTATGGAATAAATGATAGTAGCCAGCATTTCTAGCTACAAATAAAATTGAAAATGTGACAATAACTTTCAGTGTGCAGTTTTAAATATAATAAATTTGTGTAATTTCTAATTTGACATTTTAAATTTTAGTCACATACTATATTATCTTGTAAAAAATATATAAATTAAGCTTTACATAAATATCAATCAATCACTATAAAAAAAAAAAAATTAAAACACTCAACAAATTATAAATAGAATCAAAAGACAAAAAAATATGAACCATTGAAATATGTTACAATTAATATGAAAATAATAGCAGCTCAAAGTTTGCATTGGTATAAAATAAAGTTCTTACAATAAACTACTATATTTAGCTGTATAGAAAATATAAGTCTAAATCTTCAAAATAATTGATAATAAAAACATCTTATTTTCAATAAGCATTTTTAACACTTTAAGAACTCTCTATGGGCTGCCAAAAAAAAAAAAACTAATATAAGAAAACTAATAAAATTGAAGAGTTTATTATTGTAGGTCATAATTGACAGTTGGTATTATATCCCAAGGGAGATTCCATGTCTATAGATGCATGGTTTACTTTCTTTTACTAGTAATATAAATATATATAATATAAAAATAAAATATAATTACTTACAGTGTGAATTTGAAGATTTTGATTGCTTGTTAAATATTGTTGACTTTGGCTCTTTAAAAGCATATTGATTTTCTCTTCCCACTTTTTATTCATCTCTGCTTGCTTATCTTCCATATGCTTCTTCATCTCATCCACTCACTCATTTGCTTCTCTTTTAGTCTATTCCGCTCATGTGCTTCTTTTCTACTTGCTTCAACTTGTTTAAGGAGTTCTAGTTTTGTTGGTCTATCACCAAAATATTCAGTAATACTTTTTCCAAAACCATAAGCACATAAACAACCATTCTTTTCTAGGCCTAGAACTTGCAAAAATATCTCATCATCATTCAAAGAAATTTGCCCTTCTTCTTGTTGTTTTTTCAATTGATCAAATTGTATCTACATTGATAATATGAATTTGTTAGATATAAATATAAATATATCATAAAATGAAAAATAAATATATAACATAAAGAAAAGACATTACAAGAACATCTTGCATCGCAGGATCAACTTGTTTGCCTTTCTTTTTCTTGCGAGACTCAATAAAAACTTCAACACGGCAAGGTGTCTTGCCATTTTCTTTTTCCTATTAAGATAAAAGATTATTAATACAATAACCACAAATTTAACAAATTGAAATTATTTAACTTCATCCTAAATTTTAATTACACGAGAAGCATACCATTTTGATGCCTAAGTCAAGTATAACTTTTTGTTCCTATGTATGAAGGCATAAAGCATTTTGATCTATCTATCTTGTTTTTCATGCTTCTCTCCTACACAAAAAAAATAAATTAAAGTGTACTATATATAATTTGGAAAAAATGAAATAGCTTCAAATATATAAAAATTTTTATATAAATTAATAAAATTAAATTATATAAAAATTTGCCTCACTCCAAAGATTAACCAAGTACTTCCAATCATTCATATCAACATGTTTAGGCTTATTTCGAAGTCGAAGTGAATAAGTTGGCTTCAAGTCAAAGTACTTTTTCTTCATTTTATGTCTATAATCCCTATATAAAGTATTCATGTGACCAATAATAGCATTTTCCTTTCCACTAAATATTCAAAACTAAATTTTTCTTGTAAAAATTGAAAATAAATGAAACAAGAATTAAAATAAATTTATATAACAGGAAAACTACTAGTATTATAATAATATGTACCATTTGCTCTAAACATATAAAATAAAATTTCAAATCATACTCAATTTTATTTTAGTATCATTTGGAATTTAGATAATAATGATTTCGATTTAATTATTGTTTGATCATTTAATTAATAGAGTAATTAATTCACTATTATATGAAGTCTATAATTTTAAACTCAACTCATTAAATACCCAATTCATATATAACAAAAAAAGTAGTGAATGAAGAGAATAGGATAAAGTTGATGCAAAGAAAAGGATACAATGATTACTAAAAATACGTTGCTATATTCTTCTATAGTTAAAGACAAAAGTAGAAATTACTTTTGACAACTTGTATCTTAATTTTTTTTTTTTTTTTTGGATTTTACTTGATATCATGACTAGTCATGTATAGTCACTAAGTATGAATGCTTTCGAACACATAGCATGGAATTGATTATGATTAATCATTTATCAATGTTAAAAATATAAAAATTAAACTAATAAAGAATTATTTGGATCTACACCTTACCAAGATAATAGTCCACATATGCTCAACTCTATTTTCATCGATATTTTTCCGCTCACTCACTTGCAATGGACAACAAGACCGATTTCTAACGGTTTGTCCTAAAAACCAAATAAAATCGGTCAAGTTTTCACCAACAACTTCATCGTCTTTATCAAACTCTATTGGTAATTTTTGTCCTTGCTCTAGCCCAATAATTTACAATCCACGTGAGGGTCCTCTTGTTTTCCTTTTTGGTCTAGTATGACCTATTTAAAAATAAATGAACATGCATGAATTAAAATATATACAGAGTAGATCAATTTAAGTAAAATAAAATAATTGAAATTAATAACAAAGAAAAATAAATATAAACACCTGGTTTATTTTCAAGTTCACCATCTAAATCTTGATCTTCTCTAAGCATATTTACCGTTCCAAAAGGACAAATGGTATTCATCTATAATTGGACTTATGATTCTATAAAATATTACCTATAGTATGTTCTCATCAAATACTCTAAGTGCAATTATTCTTTTTTGCAATGTAAAATTATATTCTATCCAATAACAAGTGATAACCATATAAGAATGAACTTGCCAACAATCACTCCAAATATCACTACATATAGATATCTTCCCACAAAATTCTTTAAAATAATCTACTAAATCACTTTTTCCCTTATAATTAAGTTTATGAATTATAAGAGTGAGTATGGTACTAAGTAGACGTATAAAGGAAGGATTTGATGCTTCTTGACAAAATTTTATAAAATCTTCTTTTTTCACCAAAAGTAAATGGCAAGTGTTCAACACAAATAAATTTACCTAATTCGTCTTTAGCTTTTTCTTCAAAAAAGATAAATAATTTATTATTACTATTAGAACTAGAGCATAATGGAATTTGAGTTTGATTTTATGAAATCCCCATTTTTTGTTTATGTTTAGTTTCCACATTAGTCCAATAAGTTCCATAACCGCCTCCAGATTTATAAATATATTTTTGAGGATAATATTTGCATTTTAAATAATCAAATTTATTAGTCATACTTGAAATGGGAGTCTTGATGTAATGAATTATAAAAAGGTCGGACCCCTATTCATTGCACGCTTTGTCTTTTTTGCCTTTCCACTTCCACATTTTAAGTTTCCTCAACTTCATTAGGAGTACTCACAAGTTCTTTTTCCTCTAGATGAACATCATTTTCCTCCTCATTCATATCATAATCATCAAGGTCTAAAAGTCTTGATGATATGAATTCATTATCTTCTCAAGGTCTTTTAAATCCTCTTATGCCTACCGTTATGTCAAAGAGAACAATTAGATGTAATCTTGTAGAATTAAAAAAATTTACAATATTAAAAATAATATTGCAATTTGTGAACCCTTAATTTTATACCCTCATCTTACACCCTCATCATCCGGTTGCTGCTTGATACCTGCTAAGATTAATACGTTACGCAGAGTCAATACAGTAGTCTTGCTAGTTGGTTAGTGGGCAGGGATCAAGGGAGCAGCGCCCTCAGAGCAAAAAATAGACTTTCAGTCATATTAATATAAATATATTTAATTTTCAAACACTGACACTTATCCAACCTTGATCAAACCTTCTGTACCAGACAATATTATTCCAAAATTGATTAGATTTTCTCTCAGACTGACTGTTCAGCTGTTCTAAAATTAATTTCAAACCTATTGATATTAATCAATAAAATTTATGAACTTTGAAACTCTCAAAAACTAACCCAGAAGTCTCAAAAACTTATCCGATGGCACCGCCCTCCTGAGCAGCATGCTGCTCAGAAGCCTGGTGGCGCCACTGGCCACTATTGTGGCATAGTCTCCATCACCCTTTTTGCATTTCCTAAAATACCTTCAATCTAATTTTTCAGCATTTTTCTAACCCTATCTTTTTTGTCTTTTCACATTTTCACCTCCCAAATCACCCTCACCTCATTTTCCTATAAATAGCCTTTCCATTTCATTATTTCACCACACCCCTTAAGTTAGAGTTGATAGCTATCCTCTAATTCCTCTCTTCTTCTCTCTCCAACCACTCTCTAATTAATTAATTAATCTTTTTAATTAATTAATTATCTCACCCTAACCAAGTTAATTAATCTTTTTAATTAACTAAAACTTTTTTTAAATTAAAATTAATCACCTTTTTTTCAAAATCAAATTAATCCTTTTTTTTAATCCACCCCTCATTCAAATTAATTAATTAATCATTTTAATTAATTAATCCATCCATCCATTTCATCACATTAATTAGTTAATTAATAATTTTAATTAATTAATTAATTAATCTCCTAATCAATCCAATCATCCGGTCCCAATAAAATAGAACTTCAGTCCGATAAAACACTCCTCCTGCCAAAAGTAAAGGTACCAGCCATTTTTCTGCACTCTCAAAACAACCAAACCAAAATTAATCTGATAAACTCCTAACCCCTCCACTTAATCGTAGAATAAACTATGTGAGTTTTGATCCCTATTCAATGAGTTACATAGGTACATTTGAAATCTAAATCGAAATGTCAAATCCAAATCCCAATCAATCTCATTTCTCTTTTTAATTAATTTATGTAATTATTTTAATTTGTAGATGTTTTACTTTTCTCCATGCTCATACATTAATCATGACATTATAATTGTCATATAATATTTTTCATACATAAAATTAATTTTCAAAGTCAAATTAAAATTAAGAGCCAAATCGTGATTATTTAACCAAAAACCTAGTATCCAAGCTCAACCTAGTTCAAGAATAGTGATTTTATCCTTGGGTAAATTGATTAACTAAAATAATGAATTGGAGTCACAATTGGGTTTTTCCTTAATTTTTCCATTTAAAAATAAATTAGGGTGGTAACTCTCAAAATTATTTTTAAAAACAACCAATCTGAACTCAAGGGTTTTATCATGAATCTAAACTAGAATGAGCATCCCGATTCTTCGGCGGATCTGGCCAGTGCTTGGAGGAAGACTCACACAATTTAAAAAAAGTAAAAAGAGTAAAGGTAGAATTGACAAAATAACAATGCAAATAAATTGAGAGATTAAAATTGAAATTAGTGTGAAAATAATTAAATGTGATATAGCTATTTATAGGCTACTAAATTATTTAATTTTCCTAAATTATAACTATTTATTGTTAATTAGGAAGAGTAAAATTGTGATTTGGATTAAATTTGATAAATTTCAAACAAGTAACAAGGCTATAATTAATTAGCAAATCTAATTATGGCCGTTGTCAAGTTAATTCAATAATAGTTACCGAGCTTATAATTGTTTTTGAAGGAGCATGATATTCATATATGTTTGGACTTTTATTATTCAAATTGAGTTAATTATTATTATTATTATTATTATTATTATTATTATTAGAGGTGAGTAAAGATTTAATATCAGCCAAGTACCTTTTGGAACATGATACCTAAGGTACAATTCTCAATGAATTATCGAGGTCAACAAATGAGTCAGTAATAAACAAAAAATTAAAAATATTAAAAATTGAGTTAGGCATGACTAGTTTAACCGTATTGTTGATTTTGATTTGAAATCGATAATTTTGGTTTTGGTCCCATTTTTAATAGAAATAGAAACCAAAACCAAGCTTTTCATGGTTACAGTTACAAACCAAATTCATAATCGAAAAACAATTTTGGTTTTGGTTTTATTCGGCCAGTGTTGGTCCTATTAACAGTTTCGGTTTGGTTTTAGTCATCCCTAGAGAACAGGAGAATAAGGAGATAGAATGGGGTAGAATAGCTGAAAAAAGTGAAAGGTGTAGGTTGAGATCTAAGGTGGTAAGGGTGAGAAGAAAAGATTCACTTTGAAGGAGGGAGAACAGGGAGAGAATACCTCCTCAACAAGAAGAACATGGAACATGTGCATAAAAAAGAACATATCGTACATGCAGAAACAAAAGATCATCAAGATAGAGAGAGACAATTTCATCATCATGATAAAAGGAGCGAGGATAGAAGTGAGAGTAGGAGGGTTAAGATGGAGAAAGGATGAGAAAGACATAGACATGAAGGGCAATCCAAAGAAAAGGGGAGAATGGATATGCACATAGCCCAATTTGATCCCCTTTTTGCTAGACTAGGCCAGAAAGAGCAATAAACCATGAGTTAATAAAATCCAAAGAAGATAAAAGAGACAGTTGGAAAATTCTTAAAAGAGTCAAAGGGAGACAAGACTCAAAAAAGGATGAACAAGAGCTTCATACCGACTCTAAAGTCTCTATTCATTGAAGAAATCAAGTAATACAAGATGCTAGATAAGTTCAAGCCATTGGTGCTAAAGAAGTAAGATGGGAACTCAGACCCTCAAGGGCATGTCTTATGCTACAAGCATCCTATAGAGTTCCAAACCACTAGTGACAAACAGTTATACAAGGCCTTCAGATGTTTCCTCAGCAGTGAGAATTAGCACCAAAAATAAGAACATCAAAAACTTGTTTGCCTCAAAATTTACTGTCCAAAAGCGACCAGCAAGTATACGAGGCAATTGTAATATATCAGAAGTAGCCAAGGTCATATCTCTCAAGGAATTGCTAATGGAAATTAAAAATAAATTTGGATTAAAATGCAATATGTTTAAATGTAATCAATGAAGGATGCCTAGGGTTTGTATTCATTTTATCAATCCTATATGTTCATGAATATACCCATTTGATTATGCTTAAAACCTTAGTTTCTAACAACTCAAAGAATAAAAATCAATCTATTAGAAATCGCATTCATAGAAATTATTCTATCAAATCATATATCAAAAACTAAAGCATAATCTTAAAATTTATATTTCTAATTCATTTTAAGATCCTAAAAGAATGAATTCTGGTATTGAACTTTAATCTCGTTCCTTCATTCAAAACCTAATTCAAACAATTGGTAGCTAAGCAATTGTTCAATAACAATTAATCAATTCAATTAAGGATAATAAAAATAATCAAAAGTGATTATATTCAATTCCATATCATGAACACATCATACAAACCCTAGACAAGACTGAAATTAGTTTATGGGAAACATAATGATAATCTCCAAATTATTAAAATCAAAAGAATTCATTGAATTAAAATCTTCAATTCAATAATTAAAAGATGACAATAACCAAGAAATTAATCTTATAAACCAATTCGATGAAATTTGAAGCCTAGTTCAAGTGGTAAGAGTATTTGCTCTTAGGAGTGAGAGATCTTGGCTTCGAGACCTCTCCTTCGCACTATTTGAGATTTCCACTTTATGGCGAATGTTAGGGGATGGCTACTCCCTGTTGTGTAGCCTACGGCCCAATGGGCCTCTCATGAATAAAAAAAAAATAATTCAATGTTCTAACCCAATCTCTTGGCATCTTCACAAAGAATTCTCAAAATCACTAAAAATAATCTCCTCTAATTATTGAAATCTAAAAACTAAACTAAAAATTTAGAGAATAAAAAATTGGAAGAGAAGATACTATCAAAAATTCTCAAAATTAAGATCATTCACTTCCTCCAGACGGCCCTATTTAAAACAACAAAATTTCTTCTTTTGTTTATACTTTCCTAAAATAACTTAGGGTTAAAAATCCTTCAAAATCTTAGATAATCTTCAATATCTACACAGAGGTGATGCTGTAGAGCGCTGGGAAGGCAGCTAGGCACTGGGCACTGGTGGGCACCAGGAAGCAAGCTATTGCGGGGCGCTGGAGAAGGCAACTAGGTGCTGGGCACTGGTGGGCAATAGGAAGCAAGCTATTGCGGGGCACTGGAGAGCTTGGTGAGGTGCTGCTGGGCATTGCTGCTATTATTGCTGGGCACTTGAGAAGGCAGCTGGCACTGGGAAAAGCAGTTAGGCGCAGCGGGCACTGGAGAGCTTAGCGAGGCACTACTAGGCATTATTGCTGCTGCTGCTGGGCACTGGAGAAGGGAACTGGCACTGGGGAAGGCAACTAGGCACAGCAGGAAGCTGCTGCGTGCGATGGCATTCCTCCTACCGAGTTTTTCATCTTCTCTCCAAACTTCTATTTCTTTAATTATTTAATGCAACTAATAGCAACTTAACAAACATATTAAAAACATCATAAAATCATAAAAATAAATTATAAATTAACAATTAAAAGAACTAAAAAATAAGATAAAACTATAACAAAATAGTTCTTTGCAAGGAGCAGCTATGAAGTGGTTTGATAGCTTGGTAGTGAGGAGCATCAGTTCATTCAAACAGCTCAACAAGGCTTTCATGCATAGGTTTGCCTCGAGCATTCTCATAGAAAGAAGAACATAGTCCTTAGAGATAATGGTTTAGAAATAAAATGAGTCACTCACGGACTATATGGTTTGATTCAACATAGAAGTCTTAAAGATTAATGAGCTCGACCAAGCGAAGGTGGTCAGAACACTTCAAAATGGCACTATCAACAGAGATTACTTCAAGACACTAAGATGCAATGACTATTACCCAGAAGTACATTAGGTAAGATGATGCTTATGTTTTTAGCCAATTCTCTAAAAGAAGAAAGATTGATACAATTAAGAAGGAGGAGAAGAAATAAAGGAAGAATGAAGAAGATGAAAGGAAAAAAAGAAAGATAAATGACAAGGGAAGGCATTAAGCCCTATGCTTCAATATTAAAAACCTTATGCCTCTTAATACGATCCTAGTAGAGTTCTTCCCTGCCTTCAAAGCGACCAACGCCCATGTTATGCTCATTTGACAAAAGGAATAAAAACAAGTTTTGCCTTTTCCATAATACTAATGATAATAGCACTAATGATTGCAGCTAGTTGATGGAAGAAGTAAAGAGGCTCATTAGCCAAGGCTATTTAGCAAGTTTGTAAAAGACAAGAAGGCCAACAAAAAGGAGGCAAGACCAAGTTAAGGCAAAGGCAATGAGGTGGTTAATAATGGGTTAACATGGCTAATCTATTATTTAACTGAGGCTCCAGCTAAAGATCCAATGAGTATAAATAAATCTAAAGCTTTGAGTAGGAAGAAAGAAGAAAATGAGTTTGTTTACTATATGATGTAGGGATATATATAAGGGTACCAATTATGGCAAGGTTTGAAACCCTACTACAGTTAGTATGGCTAAAGACACCACCTTGGTAAGCCAAGCCAAGGATACAGAAACTCACAATCCTTAGGAATCCACCGAAGGAAGAGAGGAGAGAATAATCACTCAAGAAATAAAAGAATTCTTTAAAAAAAATGTTGTCCATTATTTGCCTTAAGATGGCCATATTTATAAGCTTCAAAAGAGCTTAGTTTCTAATATTAACTTTACATTTTTTTAAGTTAATTTGCCTAATTTAACTAACGTAACAAATTATAAATTTTAATGACTTCACATATTTAACAATTTTTAACAAATTACTTAAATAACTTTTTTTTATAACTATTTAATTTTATTAATTTTCTCATATTTCTTATGCTTTTGCATTACTATAGCAGATCCAAAACTTAGGTAGCTCGAGATGGAAACTATTTGAGAGCCCTTCATACAAATCTATTGGTCATCTAAGCTATAGTGGCCAACTTCTTGGTGAAGGGAATTATAGCGCCTCAATTAATTTACTAACAATCTAGACATACATAAAGATGGGGTAAAGGTGGAAGATCTCAAAGATTTAGGAAACTTATTCACACCTTAAATGGATATGAGGTCCGACAATAAGAGTAGTGAGACTGCCTTTCACAATTGGCATTGCCCCTGAATATGTCTAGTGATGACCACCTTTATAATCATTTGAGTCCCTTTGGCTTATAATCTTCTGTGGGGAAGATCCTTCCTTTAAGAGCTAGATGTTTCTACCAATATCAAGCACTTGAGGATGAACATTTCCAAGCCCCAAAGGTGGAGAATTCCATGTATATGGTATACATAGGGCAATAAAGGGATGGAACAAAGTAAGAAAAGAAAAAGCTAGAAGGAACACAAAGTCAAAGGAGTAAAAAAAAAAAAAAAGTAGCAGTAGTCAAAGTAGTAACAAAGACAAGCTGATAAAGCTATTAAAAAGGCTGGAAAGACTCTTTGTAAGTAATAAAGAGTCAGAGAAATTCATATTAATGAATTCCTATTTGGAGGGCAAGTAAAATGAGGAGGCTCTTCAAATTTTAAAGGATAACTTGTATAATTTTGTGTAGCCCTAGGCAGACATAAAAGAAGTGAGTGCAAATGTTATAATCCATAGGCTTAATGTTAATATGTCCTTTAATCCTATTAAATAAAAGAAGATTTGGTTCAGGCTAAATAGGTAGAAGTTTATTAATGAAGAGTTGGACAAATGTGGGTTTTATTAAAGAGGTACAATATCCTAATTGGCTAGCTAATATGGTGTTAATGAAGAAAGCCAATGGCAGTTATAAGATGTGTATAGACTTCACTGATAGGAATAAAGGTATACCTAAAGGATTCATTTCCTCTGCCCATGATCAGCAAGGTGGTTGACTCAACAACCTTATATCAATATATGTCCTCCCTCAAGGATATCACTATATCAGGATGCATCTCGAGAACGAAGAAAAGACTATCTTAATCACTAAGAAAGGTATTTATTGCTATGTCTCTATATACTTTGGTCTAAAAAATGTAGGAGCTACTTATCAACAGCTCATCAATAAGATCATCAAGGACCAGCTTGGAAAAAATTTGGAAATATATGTTGATGACATAATAGTCAAAAGTAAGAGCTTCGAAGATCATATTAGAGACATGGTAAAGGTGTTTGGGGTAGGGCTCCATAAAACCAAACCAAATTGATCCAATTCAATCCAAACTACAAACCATGGTTTAAGTTATTTCATAGTTGGTTATGATTTTAAAATTTTTATAAACCAAGTTTTTTGTTTGGTTTTGATTTAAGAAAATGAAAATTCAATTAGATTGAACCAAACTGATAATATAATAAAACTATGTCATTTTTAGATAGGTACTATACTCTAATAGTTTCCTAGTTTCTTCAGACTATAGACTCTCCAACTACCTATGCATGGCTCTTCAAATTTTCTTTTTATCCTGTACAAGTTGAAATAAATAACTCAATATTTTAACCCTGGACTATATACTTTCCAACTACCCATGCACGACTCTTTAAATTTTCTTTTTATTCTATACAAGTTGGAATAAATAACTCAACTTTTTAACCCTAATGCTTTTCATCACTTGATCTTTATAGTGGTTGCCTAATGAAATTTGAACTTTGATTTTCTTTGGTCTGACATATGTGATTTATCATATCAATAAAGTAAGTATTAATTGATTTTTTGATACTTTTTATTGTGTATTTACTAATATATTTTTTTATTTGCTCTAGTTGTTTCTACACTGATTATAAACAACTAGAAAAAAGGAATGCTTCTTCTTTAGAAAAATCTCTTGACCTAGTAAGTTAAAACTATTTGTTTTAAGTATATTTTTATGCATTTTTTTATGAAATTCTATTTATTATTTGATTCAATAATTTTTTTTTTTGCTTAAAATTTAAATTTTAAAACTTGACATTAACATGTTGTAAATCAAGTATAGTGATTCATTTGTTCATATATTCATGGGAGAATCAATAACTTTTCCATGCATGGCCAAACCAACAACTTGTAATATACATGTAAATAATAATAAGTTATATTTTGTCTTTTAGTAGATTTTCATCATATAAATATATATATATATTGGACCTTTATTTTTATGATATAATCAAAATTATTTATTAGCATAATTTTTTTGGTTGCAACCATAGTATAAAAAAAAAATCAAAGGTTCTTTTTTTAATGATTTTCAGATGGAAGATCAAACAACTCATCAGATTTGTAAGGCAGGAAAGCAATTAGAAACCAAATCAACACTAAAATTTTGGTATGCCTCCTATCCCTCAAATTAAAGAGAACTAAGATTATCCAAAAGAGAGAGAGAGAGAGAGACAATGAGGGTGAGGGCTCTAGGAAAAAATTCTACCATATGGGATCATTTCACGATAAATTATGATGTTGCTAATCCTATGGTATCTTGTAATTGTTGTGGTAAAAAAATGCAGGTGACACTAAAAAGAATGGCACTAGTAATTTATGGATATATTTAGAGTTACAATGCAAAAAATATCAATAAAGAGTGCTAGATAAAAGGCAAAAGACCTTAGATTTTGTGCTAAAAAATGAAAATCAAGGTGTAGTATAGGTATATTAAGGGTTGTTCGTTATGATCTAGATGAAATTAGAATAGAGATAGTAAAAATGATCATAGTTGATGAGCTTCCTTTTAGGATGGTAGGGGGAGGTATTTAAGAGTCTGCTTAAAAGATTGGAACCTAGATTTGTTGTCCCATCTCGTATGACTGTAGCAAGAGATTGTTGGAAACTTTACCAAGAAGAGAGGGTGAAACTGAAAATACAGTTAAAGGATAAACGTGTGTGCTTAACCACTAACACATGGTCATCAATTCAAAACATGAATTACATGTGTTTGACGGCTCATTGGATTGACAATAATTGGAACTTGCACAAAAGAATTCTAAACTTTTGCCAAGCTCCCAATCATATAAGGAAAACAATTGGGAATGTTTTTTATACTTGTGTACATGATTGGGGTACAAAGAAGATTCTTACACTCACAGTAGTTAATGCTCCTCCTAATAACTTGGCAATCAGGTTTTTAAAGAAAAAGATTTTAAATTGGAAAAACACTAACTTAAAGCATGAATTCTTACATGTTCATTGTTGTGCACACATTCTTAATCTAATAGGTCAAGAGGGGTCAAAGGAACAAAATGAATCAACTGTCAAGATTCAAAATACTGTTAGATTTGTAAGATCATCTTCGACTAAGTTACAAACTTTCAAGAGTTGTATTGAAAAGTTTAATATTGAAAGAACGAGCTTAGTTTGTCATGATGTGGAAACTCGGTAGAATGTCACTTATATGATGTTGGAAGCCTTTGAAAATTTAAGAAGGCATTTGAGAGATTAGAAGATAAGGATACTAGGCAGTTTTTGTATTTTAGTGAGAATACTAAAGGGCCTTCTAATGAGATGAGGGTATGAGTTTGTGAATCGCGTTGTTTTGACTTCTAATCACTTGACTGTGGATATCCAAATTTTCTTACCACAGTACATTTAGACTCTTAATAGCAATTAACAAGCAATTAATTAAAAAGCAACAATAAAGCTATGATATAAAAATGAATTTTATTGATTGACCGCAATAATTATAGTGAGCTTAGAAAATTAAGAAAGCTAAAGGTTGAAGAAAGGGTTTGCCCATTGGGGCTACTAAAAAGTGCTAGACCTATCTTGTGTATGATTGGATAGGTTTGTACAGAAGTTACAATTTAATTTACATACTTCCTTAAGGAGAAAACTGCTCTAGTATTAATGTAGGTCAATAACTACTCCACTTCTCCATAGAAAGCTCAACTGTTAATAACTCCTAGTAATTGCTAGTAATGTAGAATTCTTCACTGTACTTTGGAATACTAAAAGTCTCCTATTGAAACTATCAGCTTTCATATGTAGGCATAAATAGGTCTCTCTTGTTTCTTGGATTTGATTCACTAATGGGTCTTTTAATGAATCAAGCCCAATTAAAAAATTATAGCACAAACAAAATAATAATTATCATTTTTGTATGGTTATTAATAAAATTATATATTTTATATAATTTTAATATTATATATTTATTATTATCTTTTTATTTTGTCTTATATAGAATAAAGTTCTTGTATATCAAAATTTTTATAAATATTAAAATAAATATTTACAATAGAAAAATATATTATATATGGCATTTTAATTCACTTAATACATACCAAAATATATTCACCTAGCATTTTGACCTACAAAGTGACATCTATATTACACTTACAAGTATTTAATACATGCCAAATATTAAGTTTTAACCCTTTTTTTTTTTTTTTAAACGAAGGAGGAGGCTAGAAGCCTGGAAACACAAAATCTTCACAAGTTTTAACTAAATTTTTAGTAGACAAAAAAGAGAGAAAAACCTATAATTACATCTTATCAAATTATACATTTTACAATGTCAATTTATAAATTAGTTTCGCATTTTTTAAGTATAAAATAATACTTTAAAAAAAAACCTTTTTCGAGAAGTACAAAAAGCTTCAAATACATAGGCTATGTTTGGTGGCTATGTTTGATTTTGTGGAATAAAATACAAGAAATAGAATAACTATTCATGAGAAGTAAAATAGAATATAAATAAAAGAATTATTTTAATTTTCATAATTTGGTTCATAGTATTATTGAAAAATCGGATCAGACCGGCAGGTTCAACCGATTGAACCAAGAATCGGATGCTAGTCTAATCCTTTTGCCTTTAAATAACCAAACTTTCTATAAAACCGAATTAAACCAGTGGAACCGGTCCAATTTTGAAAATTATTAAAAAAAATTAAACTTCTATTGTATTGTTTTTTTTCTCATATGTATTTAAATTTGGTATTTAGTTAATTGTATTTGTTTTTTCTTGAAAGTGTTTTTCTTAGATAGTTATAATTTAATATATTGTATTAATAACATAAAAATATTAAAAAATTTACAAGATATAAGCATTTTACAATAAAAGAGTTAAACCAATGGTTGAACCAGTTAGCAGTTCGATTTTTAAAGCACTGGTTCATAGCATAAAATAACTATTTTATTCACCTAAATAACCATAATATCCTTGTAAATTAATTTTATTATTAATATTAAAATATAATATAATTTTACCAAATTTTATTTAAGAAATAATTCAAATGCATAATAAATAAAATTTTTATGTGATTTAAAATTTAAAAATAAAAAATAAAAATAAAAATCTGAAAATAAAAAAAGGCAATAGTTGAGTTTGGATTTGTCAATATTTTTTAAGAGTAAAAATGAAAATACTCTATTTTATAGTATAAATAATGCCAATTATTTAATCTTTTGTGAAATATATATTTCATAAAATTTGTGAAATTACTATTTTATGAAATTAGCAATTTTTTATCTAAAATTTGAACAAAAATTTAGAATAAATATTCTACATGGACTAACTATTATATTTCTTAGCTATTTTATAAACCAAACATAACCGTATTATTCAAAATATATTTTTCGGTAGAATTTTAGTGGGAAGATTAAAAAAATTAACTTTTTAATAAATTATTTTGCTTATTCAATTTACGCATCAAATATATAACTTATTATAATTATTTAAAAAAAAGGTTATAACCCGCGCAATATGCCAACCATAAACTAATTTTTTTTCCAAAGCCAAACAAAATATTATTAAGCTGAAATAATTATAGACTAATTATTATAAAATCATGTATTTATATTAGTGTATGACCATTTTTTAGGATTTTTTTTTTTTTGAAAGGGAAAACCTTCTATTAGATTTATGAATCCATAGCTAATACAGAATTCAAACATTCAAGGGGAGCAAGATCAGCCATAAAACCAAGTGCCCTGGCTAATCTATGAGCAACTTGATTCACATATTTTTTAACAAAAGCACATGAAACATTTGTAAGATCCCACACAAGAGACCTAATATCTTCAATGATCAAACCAAAATGGTGAATTGATGGCTTCTAAATTGTTAACGGCGTGAATGACAATTTATGCATCAGATTCACATATAACATTTGCCAAATTATGATTCTTCAACTATCTCAATGCCTCCCTAATGCCTAAAGCTTCTGCAACCAAGGGAGATACATTACTTGTAAAGGATCTAGCTAAAGCCCTAACAAAAATACCTTCATGGTTTCTAAGAACACAATCGTACCCATATCCACCTTGCTGCGTAAATAAGGTTGCATCCACATTAATTTTAAGAGTGCTAGTTGGAGGTTTTACCTAGTGAGGAGGGTTTGAATTATGAGGCGAGAAAAATATAAGAGATTTGTTCTTCACAGTCTAAGCCTCAAGCCACTGAGATAAAAATGATTTTGCTCCATGAGACACTGCCTCAACACTTTGAAATTTGCCGTTCCACAAATCTTTGTTCCTATGGCACTAGATACCCAACAAAGCATAGCTAAAACGACACTCCCCTGCACATCCAAGCTTGTAAAAACCTTGTGTAGCCATTCAAAAACATCAATATTATCATAAACAGGCAAGATAAGGGAGGAACCCAACCAATAAGGTTAAGCAAAGGCACATTCAAATAAAATATGAAACACTGATTTCTCATAATGGCCACACACAAGACACAGAGGATTAACATATATCCCATGTGAGAGAAGTTTTCCTTTTATTGGTAAACAACCAGCCGCAACTCTCCATAGCAAGTGTTTAATTTTTAGAGATACCCGAAGCTTCCATAAACACTTCTAGACAATATCTTCCCCTCGTCCATGGTTGGAAGTTTGTGAATTGAACAACAACTTGTAGGCACTCTTGACTGTATAATAGCCTTTATCATTATACATCTAGCACCCCTATCCTCAATGTTTCTTAGAGTCAAAGGGATTCTTAATATCAGCTCCTTATCTCTCTCATTCATAATCTCATTAATAACTTGCATATTCCATCTTACTTCACCCTAGACTATGAGATCAACAATTGTCAAGACTTTATCCATCATAGAGAGATCAAAAGAAATCTTAGGATTTACATCATCCGAGAGCCAGGCATTTGTGGCTAACAAGATATTCTCTCCATTGCCTATATGCCAATGACATCCACTACAGAGAAGTTTTTGAGCAGAGAAGATGTTATGCCAACTGTAGCTAGGATTGTGAACCAACCTTACTTCCAAAAACATACTTCTACGAAAATGCCAAGCCTTGAACAACCTTGCAACTAAGGAGGAAGGATTAGAACTAAATTCTCACTCTTGTTTGCCTAAAAGTGCGACATTGAAGTCATAGAGAGATTTAAAACCAATGCCAACACAGTCTTTCCTAACATACAATCTCTATCAACTCATCCAATTAATTCCTCTAGAGTTGTTACCCTTAGAACCCCACCAATATGAGTTCATCATTTTCTTCAATTCATCAAAGACTTAAGGAAAGGGGAAAGATACTCATTGTGTAATTAGGAACTGCCTCAGTAACTATTTTAAGGAAGATTTCCTTGCTAACTCTTGACAAAACTCTACGATGCCAACCATAGAGCTTCATCCAGACTTTATGTTTAGTGTACCCAAAACTCTCCTTCTTACGCCCAATCAATGAAGAAAGGCCTAGGTAATGGTCTCTTGCTTTTGACTATCGCACCCCTAACTATTGGCAAGAAATAGTTCTGCTTTCATTAAAAGCATTAAAGCTAAAGCTAATGGTGGATTTGAGGAAGTTGATAGACTGGCTAGATGCCTCTTTGTATTGTTTAAAGATACTTGTAATACGAGATGCCTTAGTACCATTCACACAAAAGAAAAAATAACTGTTGTCCACAAAAAAGAGATGCAAAATGGACGGAGCCTTCCTTGCAATACAACAACTATGAATCATGCCTTGAGCTTTTGCTTTTTTAATGATAGAGGCCAACCCTTCCGCACATATAATAAATAGATAAGGGCTTAATGGGTCTCCTTGCCTTGGCCCACGTTGAGGCACAATAACACCAAAAGAATCATTACCATGAAGAACAAAATACTGCACCGACATAACACACATCAATAATAAGTCGACCCATTTGTTAGCAAAACCCAAATAAAGCAACATCTCTTTCAATGACTGCCATTCAATTCAATCTTATGCTTTACTCATATTGACCTTGAGAGCCGCAAAACCATGGATGTTATCAGTGATTGCTCTTCCTTACATGAACGCATTTTGACACTCATAAATTATAAATAGCAAGACAATCTTCAATCTATTATCTAGCATTTTCGCCACAATCTTATAGAAGACATTACACTGATATATGGGTCTTATATCTCCCATAGATTTTGGCGACATCTTCTTAGGGATTATCACAATTCCCCGTATCATTCAGAAAGGGAGGTAATCTCCCAAAGGCAGGGATTTTTTAGAATTTTTATTGAAATTTAAAATATAAATTTATATATAATTAAAATATGGGTAATTTATTTCTGAAAAAAAAAAAAAAAAAGGGAATATGGTTAGTTTATTATGTCCATTCAATTAACAAAAGAACAATCAATTTATATAATCTTTATTTCATTATTTTGTGAACATCAACGGTCTATAATTGAAGCACATTAAATCCAAGGGCTGACAGCCTAAGAGGCATTGAAACAAAATTTGGTAGCGGCATTATAATTTTACACGAGGTGAAGAAGACACTTTCTTGTTGGCAATTTTGGTTTCTTTACGCATAGAGAAAACGAAGAGATCGAAAGAGAGGGTAGCTCTGGATACCTCTTCCGTCCTTGACGGTTCATATGCCGGTTGGCTTTCAGGTTTCGTGTTCTTTTCTTGTTTTTCGGGTTTATGATTTGATTTGGATCAGATTGATTGGTTTGATTTTGTTTGTATTAAGGTTTAGGGCTTGTTTTGATTTGATTATTTGAATTAGGGTTTGAATTAAGATTTTTATGTGTGAGTGAATTGATTTGTGATCAAGTAATTAGGGATTTGATTTCTATCTAATCGTTTTCAAAATACACAAATCATCGATCGATAATTAATTAGGATCTAATAATGCATATTTGTTCGTTGATTTGATAATCAGAACAACGATCAGTTCGTAATTTAGGATCTAATCATCTAAATCAATTCGTAATTGATTTTTTTTTTGTTTGATTCATAATACAGTGAGATGCTGTTTTATTCAACAAACTCTCTATATCTGAACAATTGCCTTATTGAATTTTTAGCCTTTTGTGCTCTTCTTTAATAATTGAAGAAAATAAGTGTTTTTCTAGCCTTTTTGAATCTTGATTAGGCATTACCAGCCTTGGGTAGAATGGAAAATGTGTAAGAAATTGAAAACCTGTTGTTGCATTGCTGCGATAATTTATGCATGCTTAACACTGCATTTGTTGTTATTTCTTTTTCCTCGGCGTGCTATGTGGCCTTAATAGTGGGGCTTCATACTTGTACTGGTGGTATTGGTAGTGAATGGAGCTACTTTTTTTTTTTTTTACATGAATTGTTTTATATTTGAGATATTCTGGGATGTGCGCCGATTTTTAGTTTGGCTGCCTAAATCTGGTTATTTTTATGATGTTTCTCTATTGGTTTTTGGTGGGTTGAGGATGTCTAATGATAATATTATGAATCTGTCTTACTTGTGTTAACGGTTAACTTATCATCCATAAGATTTAAGAATTTATGTAATTGTATTTTATTTAAGCTTGTGTCTCCATTCCTTGCAATTATTTTGATGAATTTTTTTTTTTTTTTTTCATATGCTTATGCATGCTGTATGAGATTGAATTGGGGAAGTAGTTGGAATTGTAAATCACTAATTATAATATATATTTCCCAATATATATTTTAATTTAAGTTCAGTGTTTAAATTTTAATGATAGGTTGTGCCGGACTTGGATTTAAATAGCTTCATTTCCTTTCTTGAGACATGGAACAAGCTTTCTTCTGGTCAAATTGCTTCCAGTATCGAGTTTTTTCATTTCAAGAAGCACTCGACTGGCGGTTTCTTGTCCTTGGAGACTTCCATTTGGTTCCTTCGTTAATTGCACTTAGTGGTCAGTTTCTCTATAATGAACAAAACAGGAGCCGTGATGCAAAACTTCTGTGAGATAGGTGTTGGATCTTTAGTTCACTTGTTTGAGTAAGCAGGTTATCCATTCCTTTTTATGAGAAGCTTACACTAGGATTTTCCTAACCAATTATTTGATCTACAGTGCATTGCTGATGCAACATCCAGTGAGAGTTTTTGCGAACACTTCTACTGGGGTACTAAATTTATTGGACATCTCCTCTTTCCTGTTCATTTATTTCAATGCTTGCTATAATTTGCTTTTACCTTTGTGATATCATTGCAGGGTTAAAGTTTGCAAGGAACTAATTGAAAGCTGCTTAGATAGTTAAGATTTGGATAAGCCAATACCTCCAATCTCTGCAGGCTGTAGTTCTTATCTCTCATTTTATTGTTGTTTCTGATGGCCTAGTGGTTTTGAAAGTCATCAGATCACTGAACAATTTCTACATGGTGCAGATGTGGTAGCATTATCTTCTTCTTCTTCTTCTTCTTCTCTTTTTTTTTTTTTTTTTTTTTTAATCAAACCCTTGGGTGGTTGTCTTAGGATTTTAGGGATCCTTCGCATAGGCTGGAACAATCATTCCGGTTCGTTTCTGTTTCGTTGTTTGCTATCAGTATGTTTTACATCCTTATTTTGTCCTTCTTCCACGCCTTCTTACTATCTTGAAGTTGTGGGTCTAGCTATGAATAAGGCTGTGAAGCCCATCCCTCAAAAACATTCTGGTTTTATGCTCTCAATTGCCTCCACAGAAAATTAATTGGAGATTAGCTAGATCAAGGCCGTCTATTGTACTTTCTACTAGGGTTTATCTATGGTATATGTCATATAGTGTTTTTGGGACTTAATACTTTTCTTGAATAAACACAAGGATAATGGAGAGGTTAGTTAAATTCACCTTTTGAGTTTTATTGTTATCTTTGTAATAATTGTTGATTTCTGCTTAAACTCTTGGGGCACCTTATGTAGGTACAAATTAATCAAGGAAGTTGGTGACGGTTCATTTGGGAGTGTTTGGCGAGCAGTTAATAAGCAGTCTGGTGAAGTTGTAAGTGTGCTTCTACATTTTATTATATAATATGTAGTTCAGATGATGGTATTGCTCTTACAAGATTACATATTTTCTTGTTTCTAATCAAATGATTTCTTCTTTCATTATGAATAGGTTGCTATTAAAAAGATGAAGAAAAAATATTATTCATGGGAAGAGTGTGTTAATCTGAGGGAAGTTAAGGTACTGTTTCTTCTACAATTTCTTCTGTCAGGAGTTTCACTGTATGTGTCTGCTAAGTATGTATCTTTTCTTGTTGTAGTCATTGTGCAAAATGAATCATACGAATATTGTGAAACTCAAGGAAGTCATACGGGAGCACGGCATACTGCATTTTGTTTTTGAGTACATGGTAAGTGCTTTTTCTTTAGTTTTCAGTTTGGATTCAATGCTTTACATGAAAAGGTGCAGTTTATTTATTTATTTATTTATTTTTAACATTCTTTAATTTCAGGAATGCAATCTTTATCAACTCATCAAAGACAGGGAAAAACTATTCTCGGAAGCTGAAGTTAGGAATTGGTGTTTCCAAGTGTTTCAAGGTCTTGCTTACATGCACCAGCGGGGATATTTTCATCGTGACTTGAAGCCAGGTAATTGAAAACCCAAGGGCTAAACGTTATCTGAAAGAAGCATCTACAGTAAACGCGGTGTGGATGAATCAAGTTTTGATAAGCATTGGTTAAGTGGAAGGATTTTAACCATATTGTTGTTTTTTGTTTGTTTGTATGAGTTCTCAACAAGTTTCAATGTTTTTCCCCTTTACTCTGGTGGTTTCCTGACACCATTTGTTTACCTTTGGCTTTTGCTTTATTTTATTTTATTTTATTTTAATTTTTGTTATGGTTGGCTATTTTTCTCTAGTAGCAAAACAAGGTTGGTCATTGCCACTTGTTTCCACTGGATTTGTTATTTATTCTGTTGTATTATCTGCTTCTAGTATTTCTTCCCAACTTTTATATGCTCTAGTTAAAAATTTATTACCTGCGCATTCCTTTGCAGAGAACTTGTTGGTCACAAAAGATATAATTAAAATCGCTGATTTTGGTCTTGCACGAGAAATCAATTCCCAACCACCCTATACGGAGTATGTCTCAACACGATGGTATGTTGCACTTTTGCATTCTCTTCCTTATGAAAGTATGTCTGCTATGGGACAGGTAGATATCCACTTGCTTTGTGGCTGGACACTAGCTTACCTCGTTTATCTTTGATATGCCAGGTATAGGGCTCCAGAGGTTTTGCTTCAGTCATTTTTATATAGTTCTAAAGTTGGTGAGTATCATATGCAAGTAACTGTGACAAGCTTAAATATTTGCTGCATGCATGACTCATGCATTTTCTCCACTTGCAGACATGTGGGCAATGGGTGCTATCATGGCTGAGTTATTCACTCTTCGTCCTCTCTTTCCTGGTACAAGGTACAAGATCTGAATCCTGGTTCAATTTTGGTAGGTAGTTAGGGAATTGGTGATTGACCAACATCATTTTCTGGTGTGTAAATTTGTTCTCATCTATTTTGTTATGCCTGCAGCGAAGTAGATGAGATCTACAAAATATGCAATGTGATAGGGAGTCCAACAAAGGAATCCTGGGCTGATGGACTTGGTCTTGCAAGGGCTATTAACTACCAATTTCCACAGGTTGGATTTGGCCATTTTCATCATTGTCTCCGTAGTGGATATCTATCTTCTTTGTATGTGCCTGTAGTGTTTGTTCCTCGATATCTCTAAAATGAAAAAATATTTAATAGAAGTGTTGAAAGTACTCTTATCCTTATTACTTGTGATCAGCATGGTAAACATAAATTGTATTCTTTTTATGCAAATTATTGAAGTTTAACATATGATTATCTGACTTGACATATTAGTCGGTTGGTGTCCACCTTTCTGTACTGATGCCATCAGCAAGTGAAGATGCAGTCAGCCTTATCAAGGTTAGTACCAGTTTTTGGTGCCTGTGATTGTAGCACATTTTTTTTTCTTTTGTCAAATATGCAGCAACATCCAAGTAGGTGGACATTATATGCTTAGGTACTAATATTTTGGATTAGGATAATTTATTTTCTGCTAGGCCTCGTCTTTTCACTGTAACAGCCTTTTTCTTTTCAACATGCAGTTACTTTGTTCTTGGGATCCGTACAAGAGACCTACAGCTGGAGAGGCACTTCAGCATCCTTTCTTCCAGGTATTGTGTTGTGGATCACATTTATAGTGCAGAACCTCGGTAATTTTTCACGGTCAATCCCCCAATTTAGAAGTTCATCTATTTGATTTGGCAGAGTTGCTTTTATGTTCCACCAACCCTTCGTTTCAGAGCTGCTGTTCCTAGAACTCCTCCATCAGGTTTGGAATTGATGTTTACCTCGAATATTATTGCAAAATGCATTTCTGTTCTGGGGTGCTTGCCTAAGGAAAGATAATCTATTGGCTTGATATGTTTGATATGCTAATCTATTGGCTTGATATGTTTGATATGCTGCTGCTGCAGTTGAATCAAAAGGCTACTTCGAGCAACAATGTGCTAGGAGGCATCCAGGGGCATTGTCTAATTCGAAAGTCAGTCACAGTTTTTTGTCTCCGAAGTTGAACTCTTCCTTGAGTCCAGGTTGATATTATTTAATTAGCTTTTGAACTTTAGAGTTGTTTTGCATTTTGAATAATATGATCTTTTTCACCCATATATTTATAATGACTTGCATATGTTTTTGCATTCTTTGGACTTATGTGAATTCTGCTATTTTTTATTTTTAATATGAAACTGTCAACAATGTTCCTGCACTGTAATTAAAATATTAAAGATTATTCCTTTTTGATCTCTTTTATTTTTTTGTGTGCGTGCATGCATATGGTTCCATTCTAATGTTATAAGGTCCTGTATAAATCAAGTGCAAAAGCTCGTGGCCAAGCTAATTATCAAATGATTTTTAGATATAGGATGAATTCCAGTATAATCTGCTGATATGATATAATGCTAATAATGTTGCAGGTGTGCAGCGTAAACTGGATCTGGTTAACCAGGTAAGAAACTATTATATTTAATATTAATTGTGTAGGCTTCCACTTTATTTTTTGAGCTTGGAAGGACTAATCTTGAAGGATTACTATACTAGGATTTAGGCCACTAGTGACATTCACACAATTTGCTATACTTTCTTTTCACAATAATAGCTGTTTGTGGCGTATTTTTGACATTTATGTCTGCCCTCTATCTGCTAGTCATGCAATCATTTTATGTTTCTCTTTAAAGCTAGATTTTAAATGAAGGATTTTTTATACAGCACTTGCATTTTAGGTGACAGCAATGCTGTTGGCTTGTGCTTTAACATAGAAATTCACCTCATCCTGATATAAAGTCCAAGTGGGATGATTTTATCTGTGTATTTCATTATGTTAGGTATTTGTATAATTAACTTGGTGACTGTATTAGAGTTTACTGGTGGGGCTGAAATCATGTGTATGACTGTAGTATTTTTAATTCTGAGTTGGCTTTCTTTTGTGGATGAAGGACGCAAATAAGAATGACAAGTCATTTAACAGCCCTGCTGCTGCCAAACAACAGAAATATCGGCCACCAGGAAGGAAAAGCCCAAGTAAGTTACTTGTCTTCCATGTATTGTACGTATTAAAATTGTGTGAAATTTGTTCATTTTGTTGCTGATTATTTTCAAGAACTATTGACTATTTAGTTGTCTCCCTTTCAATTTTATGAAATTTGTGATCGAGATTTTTGTTTGGTTATTGTTATGCCTCAAATTTTGAAATTAACTCTATAGATACATTTAATTGGCAGCGAGTGTTATTCACAAGGGTAGAACTGCACGTGGGGTGGGGGAAACAACTGATAGATTTGCCAGCATGACAATCGGTTCTCACAGGCAGCCTGGGGCGCAGCCTAGGCAACCTCCTATTAAGGCGGGAGTGCAGTGGAATGCTGAATCCAGTGACATGTTTCTCAGACCAACTAATCAAAGCAGTCACTTATCCTAGGAAAGTCGTGGAATGGCTTTAAGAAGGGCTCCATCGAGGGCCAGTTTTATTGTGTTGTGTAACTTGGTAGTATATCTGTTGGAAGTTCTCTCTGTTTTTCTGCATCGAATATATGCTACGGTTACTGCTTGATGTTTCTGTTTCTGCTGCGCTTCTCTATGGGAGTTGTATTAAAAATAAAGGGGAAATTGCACAAAAAAAAAAAAAAAAAGTGTCCTGTGGTTTCCTTTAGTTCATGAGACAGAAAAAAGTTGTCATTGAGATGGTATATTTCTGTGGGTTTCGATTTCAATACACTTAAAATTACAAAAAATAAGAAATATTTATTAATATTTATAAAAAGGTAAAATTTATATATTAATTCTTCCAAGCGGTATTCTTTAAAACATTTGTGGGTATGATTAATAATATTATAGCTAATTTCTCTTCTATATTGCTGTTGGAAAACTCTTTATTAATCATTCCTTGTACCTCAATTTTTTTGTTAACTAATTTACAACTAGATTATTACCTTTACGTCTAGGTTAATACTTAACATATCACTAGATTAACACTTCTCAAACAAGCTTAAAACTTTTATTTATTTATTTATAAACTTTCAAACTTGCATTGTGGTAGGATGATAAATTTGTTGTGTCAACATAATTGGGTAATTTGGTGTTTAAACTTTCAGAAATTACAATTAAGTGTGCTAATCTGTTAAAAATTTACAATCAATTGTAATTTGCAGGTTTTTAAATGGTAACCTTGAACAGGTTGCTTACATGGAGGAGAGAAAAATAAATGAGGCATTTGTGATGTTCTGATAGGTTTAACAGAAATTTACGTGGCTATTGACATGGCAGTAGAATGGTAACAAAACATTCCAACGTTTATAAAATTCCCAATTTAAGTGGAAATTAGGGTTTTTCAAGTTCACAAATATGAAATTTCTCTCTAATTATTTTCCTTTCATTATCTATAGTACCTTTATTTGCAATGGAAGACATTGTTGATAATAACTGCAAGTGTGATAGGCGATCAATACTGAGAACATCATAGATGAAGAAAAACCTAGGTAGGAGATTTTTGTCTTGCGAGATTGGAGAACTGAAGGGTGGTTGTGATTATTTCAAATGAGTTTATCTGAAAATTTGTGAATGGGAAAAGCAAACTATACCTGGATTACTGTGTAGAGTAACAAAGGCTGAACATGAAAGGGATAGAAGCTAGAGAAGGGAGAAGTTGTTGTGAGCATGGGCAATTTTATCAATTTTCTTTTTATTGTTCAAGCAGTAGGCAAGAAAATGTTGAATTAGAGAGGTATTTGGTTTAAGATTTTGTACTAGGTAAGAAAAGGTTGAATTAGGCAAGAAATTGTTATGTTAACTGATGATGTTTTGTAACTTGTGATGTTTTCTTAAGTGTTCTTGTTTTGTTAATTGGATTTAGATGTGTTGGTTGCAATTTGGTGTGTTATTATTGTTGTTATTGTTGATATGGAGTTTAGGTGTTATGTGCATATAATGTGTTTGATAAAATGCCTCAATGAACTGTGAATGAAATAACACGTAAATCAAGTAATAATGAATTAAGCAATAATGATCATTGTGTCTCCTACATACAATGTGAATGAGATCGGCAGCATATTGTATCCTTCAAACACCAAATTGGACAATATATATATATATATATATATATATATATATATATATATATATATATATATATATATATATATATATATATATATATATATATATATATTAGTAGAATTAAAAGGTAAATCAATTTGAATTTAATTAATAATTTTGCAATTAAACATACATTCAAAATTACTGAATACATATAATGTTTGCCAAAAGCAACAAAATTACAAGGACAAATATGAAATGCCAATATCAGAGCATGATTTATCAATTTGGTCCCCTAGCAGTCGATTCCTAGGTTGGCTTTGGGTTTGATGGTGCTGTAGTGTTACTTTGCCCAACCTTGGATCTTTTCCTCTTGTCTTTTGCTTAATCATTATTTCTTGAATCAAGTTTCCTCTTGCTGCCAAGTCCCACATTTTCCCTCATTTTTTTTTTGACTATTCTCCTATAAAATACAATGAATTGTTCATTAAAATATCCTTTCATCACAATGTGCAATATCACACCAAATGAAAAATAAAATAAACTAATACCTCCAAGTGATTTATAGTGATGAAATGCTTTCCCCATTTCTTGAATCCCTGCTTTCTATCAATCATGAATGATGGCTTGGGTTCATGTCCAGTCCTTATTGTGCCTTCAGTGTAGATCACCCTTTGAGAAGCAATCTTAGGCTATATATAGATGTCAAAAAATTCACTAGAGTTAAGAACATGAGGTATAAAACCATAATCAAAATTACACATGTGAATAACATTACAAAAAAAAAAAAAAAAAAAAAAAAAAAAAAAAAAAAAAAGAGTTAAGAAATTATTACATTTATGGCTACAGTTCTAGTGACTACATCTATGAAGACTCCAAATCCTATAGGTGGCTATGTGGATAAACCAAGTATGTAACTAGGTTTTTTAGGCCTTTTAGGACAAAATACCTTGTCACTAAATCTATTTGGACTTCTATATTTTTCAGGTGCAATGTAACTTTGAGGAATTGATCTTAGGTCTCGCAGACTATTTGAATTGCTTATCTCTGGATTGTTACAGGCATTATGACTTGGATCAAGCATTACTGGTTCACATGGAACAGTAATTGGATGTGGCCTATCATCCTCCTATAAGTGTTCAATTAACAAAACTAGTAAAATATAACCAATCAATATCATAATTTAAGTATTAACAATCAATTATTACTTGAACTTTATTTTTTTCTTTTGATCTTGTGCATCTTGATAAGGAGCTCTCTGCATGAACTTGATGTGCAACATATTGAACTTGCAAATTCACTCCAACACTTGTTTCCTATAAAATGAAAGAACAAAGATTATTATAATAAAATGTACATAAATAAACATTAAAAATTAAACGACAATTAATTATGATAAGGAACTCACTACTTGAGTCAATTGAGATTCTCCATTTTTGCAAGCTTCTTGTTGTTGAGGCTGAGATTGAACATTCCCAGGTTCCTCATTCTTTCTTTTTTTTCATCACTGGAAATCTCTTTTAATTATGTCCCTTGTTGAAATACACCCTACAAGTCATGATTTTCCCATTTCTAGATAGCTTATAACCACTTGCGCCTACCTCTACTACTACCTTTCTTCTATTTCTAGCTTTCCTACCAGGCTTCTTTTTATAAGGTGGAGGTTGGGGTGGATCTATCCCGATCTTGGCCTAGAACTTGCAACTATTCATAGGATTCATCATTTGAGTATAGGCTTGCAAATACTTATTTTTTTTTATAATATTCATGAACATAATCTAATGGATCTTTGTTGACTTCAAGGATTGAACAAATTGCATAGCAACAAAGGGTCCTAGTTAAGTCCCATTTCCTACAAGGACAAGTTCTATTCTTCAAATCAATAGTGTATGTATCCCCTTTATGTGCAACCTCAAAGCCTGTTTCACCATTCCATATCACTTGACATTCACCACTTTCCATATAACTCTCATGCACTTTCTTTCTAATCCTAAGACCATAATTACCTAAACCACTTTTTGCCAAATCCCTATTGGTATGCTACCTAGTCATCATTACTCTTCTAATGTCCTCCAACATTAAAATCACATTTTTAGTCCTAGTCTCTATGATTTACCATTAAAAGCCTCAATCAAGTTATTATCAACTATATCACATTTTACCTCTATATTGAAGTGGGCTTTGCACCAATGCCTAGGTTATGTATGTAACATATCTTTAAACCCTTTGGTGACAACTTTTTCATCTCTTCCATGTTTGCCTCAAAATTAGGCATATTGGTGGATTTAGCACACATCTAGATTTGCTTTTGAAGCTGCTCACTCTTGCCATGCTTTTTTCTCCAATTTACATATAGGTGCCTAAGACAACACCTATGTTCAGCCTTAAGTAGTACACCATCAACTGCATCCAACAATCCTTACAATAACAATATAATAACATATAACATGTAGTATATACCAACATGTAATAAAAATAAATTTATATAAATGAGGTATTACCTTTTGTTGATTTGTTATTATAGTCCACCCATTGCCATCTTAAAGACCCAAATTAGTCTTTAGTTTATCTATAAACCATTCCTACATCTCTCTTCTCTTAAAAATTACCAAACTCCATGCCATAGGGTACATTTGTTTGTCCCATCCCTCCCAACAATTGCCAATAGCTCTCCTTTAATTGCTCCCTTTAAGAAACAACCATCCAATCCTACCACCCTTCTACATCAACTTAGTAGGCCTTTCTTCAAGTAATCAAATGATATATACAACCTATCAAATATAGGGAGTTTGTATCAACTCACACTGCACCGTAGGAGTTTTCATGACCATTTACTTGAATTTAGAACTATTACGACAAAATGTGTGCATTTATGAAAATTCATATAGTATGTGATTGATGAGTATGTAATATGTTAGATTAGCTCTAATATGCATAATATGAATTATTATGGTGAAGTAAGTGATTTATATGCATAAAAATACTTATTTCACATAAATTGAATTTTCATGCACAAAGCGATTTTTAAACATAAAATAATTTTTATAAGCATTTTTAAAATATTTTTAAATAAATATTTTGGGGGAAATTTTAATGAAAATACTAAGAAAAATATTTTATTTTTAATTACCTATAATCAGCCCATAAATTAAATAAAAAGCCCAAATCCCCAAAAGCCCATTATACCAAAACACTCCTAACCTAACTTATTAAGGGTAGTATTGGAAATTGCCCAAAACCCTACATATATAATAAGAATCTCGGCCAGCCCTTCATTCCAGCAGCCACCATTATGTTTTTTCATTATTTTGGCAGAAAAATTCTCTTAATATTATTCTCTCTACTAAAATTCAGAAAATACTTTCAAACTTTGCAATTTCGAGATCGTTTCGTAAGTTTTTCCTTTTCTTTTAATTTATTATTGGATTCTTATAAAACTAATCATAGGAAAATTATTTTAAACTAAATATTTACTGATTTTGATTGATAAAATTTGGCCTAGGTGAATCCTTGAGAGAGAAATCAATTTTTCTACCGAAAACACCAACTTCTTTACGCGATTTCTCCAAAGATGAATCTTACAACTCAAAATTTTAATTTTCATGCATAATCACTACAAGGAGGGGAGGGGGGGATTTTTACATATTTGTGTTCTAAATAAATTTTTGATGTGTTTAGATGAAAAATATCAAATTAAGTTATATTTCTACATATTATTGTAATGACTGAAAAGTTTTGAAAGACGAGGAAATTCAAGGTTTTCGTCCTAAAACTTGAAAGCTAGAAAGTTTTATGATTTTATATTGGTATGGCTGCCAATTTGTGTATGGTGGAATTCTAGATTGATAATTGTTATGTTTGGATGGGAAATAATAATTTAAAACATGTGTTTACATATTACTGTAATGAACAGAAAGCGTGAAAAGCAAGAAAAACTCATGATTTTCACTCTAGACCCTAAACTTGGAATTTTCATGCATGAGAAATACCTATGGCTGCCGATTTGTGTGTATTGATGTTCTAAACTGATATTTGTTGTGATTGAATGAAAAATAATGGTTTAAATCACATGTTTACATGTTGCTGTAATGACTGGAAAATACCAGAAACAAGAAAACTCATGGTTTTTCATCCTAAAACCTAAAGTTGGAAATTTTCATGCATATGGATCTATAGATGTGCCGATTCCTATATGTTCATCTTGCACAATGATTTTTGTTTTGATTACATGAAAAATCTTGGTTCAAACTATACTTCTACATATTACTATAATAGATGGAAAGTGCGAAAAGTAAGAAAATTCAGGTTTTTTCTTTTAAGGGGCATTCAGCCTACATTGGGATTCTTATCCCAATGTCTATAATTTTTATGTAATGTATTTTAATGATCATTAGCATGTATGAATGAATGATAAATGGTTAAATTGCATGTTAGTTGAAGGAATGACTCTAGACAAGGCTAGAGGCAATTTGGTATACTTAAGGTATCTTAACCTTATGTTATGATTAGAATATGAATGTGATTGGGTAATAAGGAAATAGGTTTTATGATGAGTTCATAATGAATTAATGATCTTGAATTGATAAAGAGATTAATTGAATGAATTGGTCATAAGAGATAGGCATGACACTTTGAAGACTATTGATAAGTTGATATGTATGGAAGTGTTAAGTGTACTAAGATGATTGTTAATACAAATTAATATTAAAATCATGATATGATGTTTGACTTGAGAAAAGTATTAGTATAAATTATAATATGTTTTCATGTGAGCCTATGAAGGCTAAATGGGCAAGACTTTTAAAGTCAACATGCTATGTGCAAGTGATGAGTGCACATTTATGTGCAACTCTAAGTGTATGTGAATGTTATATGTGCATGGGGTAGTTATGGGATATGATAGCATGATGATTAAATAAATACTAATGATTGAATTAAATATTATGCTAGAACTTGAGGAGTATTAGAGGTTTAAGGGCTACAAGTACTAGGAGCAAAGGAACCACAAGGTGAGTAAACATTATGTTTCAAGTTACAAGTGCAAGCTATCATGTTTTGTGAACCTTTGATATCTTGAAACCTAGGTTCTTTTATATTTTAATGATTTCTTTGTAAGTTCGGGTTGCTAAAGGATAATTGGTCTAAAACCATTTTTGATTATCCAATGATAATGCCTTTGTGATATTTGCCTTAACTTATATTTTTTTTGGAACTACACTGTTGTTCATCTTTTGTTAAATAAGCTAAACTTCTATTGCTATTATGTTACATGTGATTGTATCCTTAAATGCTACTGTTACCTTTATATGCTATGAATTATGTTATGAGTTATGTGTGAATATGGCAGCAACCTTCACTTTACATGTTATGAGTTATGTGTGAACATGGCAGCAGCCTTCACTTTACATGTTATGAGTTTTGTGTGAACATGGTAGCAGCTTTCACTTTACATGTTATGAGTTATGTGTGAACACGGTAGCAGCCTTCGCTCTATAAGTTATGGGTTATGAGTGGATATGGCAGCAGCCTTCACTCTATATGTTATGAGTTATACGTTAATTTCTGTAAACCTTGTTAAATTGCAAGCCATGAACTGTGAATCATAAATTTTAAATTATGAGCAATGAAACTTTCTAAAGGATATGTGTTATTGGATAAGTCCAATTGTTTACTCATTAAGATCATCTATCTCACTCCTTTTGCTTGTGTGGTTCCAGGTGAGCATTATAAGAAGGCAAGGTGATCGCTTAAGCTATTTACTCCGCTTAGGAAATTCCCTTATCAAAGTTATAATAATACCATGCTATGATGAGTCTTTAGATGCTCTGGGAGTTATTATGGAAACTTTATTTTAGAATATTATGTTGGTGACTTTATTTTGGAGTCTTATTATTATTATTTTCCTATGGATTGTAAGTATATTTTTAGCTTCTGCAACTTAAGATTTTTCCTTTATAAAAGGTTTTATTAAGTTAATATATGAGGTTCAGTATGATCCTAGGCAATTTTTGCATATTTATGAGTAGGTTTTACAAGCATGGATGATCTTATGTCTCCCCATGTTCTATGACCGTCATATCTCCAAAATTGGGATGTGACAGAGTTCCTCAGGAATTAGCCTACTTACCTTCATCTTTGTAGTGCTACTCGAGTTACTCCTTATAATTTTACCCAAGTAGTCCCACAACATACCAAACTCTGCTTCTAATTGACCTTGCAAGGCAGCCACTGCCTTATCCTTTGCTCTCCTTACCTTAGTTGAACTCATTTCTAGCTTCAAATCTTATTTAATTAGTTCTTTCAGGTCTACCAACTTCATGGTAGCTATGCACTTATATTTGTATGTTTAGCTAGCTTTGAAGTAGTCACCCTTTTGTTCTTGGATTTGGCAAGTGTGCTTTTCCATAAAAGTCTTCACCAAGAATCTTTTGCTCACAGTGTCATATGAAGCAAAAATCATCCAAGGACAGCCACTCTTCACACATCTTGCTCTAACTTAAATCTTAATATTCCTTATATGCTTAAGTGGTCTTCTTTCTTATATCTCAAACCTAGTTAATTGCTCTTTGAATTGTTTTGGGCTATTTAGCCTCATGCTAAACAAAAAGACACTTTCCCAGCTCTTGGTTGAAAACCAGGAAATTTAGACTTCCTTCTTATAGCATGATCATCTTCTGAATCATCTGAACTTAATGCACTGTAATCATCATCTGAATCAAAGTACTCTAAATCCTCACCTTCACCTAGTAGGTCAGGTACCTCATGTACTCTGCTACTTCCTTCATTTCTGTTATGTGTATTGCCTTCATCTTTTTTTGTTCTTGTTAATCTTAAATTGCCTTATATAGTTTCTAGATGCTTGCAACTCCTCATCATCATCTGATAACCACCTATAAATAACCACTTCTTCATATGAATCTCTCCCTTTATCTTCAAATTCATCTTCATTAATTTTAGGTTCATTCTTTGCATTTGTTTCATGACTATTTGTTGACTCACTTTGGTTTGTTTGAGTAGCAACATCTACATGAATTGACTGACATTCATTAATTTTAACATCCTTTGCTTCAACATCAGCTTGTATTTTTGTATCAAATAATCCCAAATCTTGAATTTCTTCATCTGCTAACAAACTGACAGATTCTTGATTTGTTGCATTTGCTAACACCCTAACAGAAATCTCATTAGCATCTTCTCCAAATCTAACTTTTGCATTTCAAAGTTCTGTTGCTCTCTTTTTTGGTACTAGATCTTCTTTTTCTCCCTCAGTCACTGTGAATTGACTGCCTAACAATTCATTTTCATTTAACTCAGCTAATAAGCCTTCCAAACCTTCACATGACTTAGATCTCCTTCCCTTATTAACTTCTCCATCAAATCCGCCACTATCTAGTCCTACATTAAAACCATCAATTGCCCTTAAATTATGAGCCAAACCCTAATTATTACCCCTAATACTGCCCTTATCACAACTAGTTAAGTCATCTATCATTGCATGTTCTATGAAGTTATAAATACCCTCATCATTTTCATGTATTCCCAAAACATCCCTCATATTTTTCTTTGATATTTTATGCTTTGTGTACAGCTCAACCACCCCATGTTTTTTTTTTCTTTTTTTTTTTTTATCACTTTGGCCATCTCTTTAAAAGATAACTCATATAGCAACCTTTAAGCCAATTGCTACATTTTCTGCATTAGGTGGCCTAAAGTGTATATTTTGTACTTCTCTAACCCATGTATATATTCTTTTACTACCTCTAAGCTAAAGTGCTCCAAATTTACCTCAACCTCAATTCTAGTATCCCTAATATACACCTTATTTTCTTCTTTAGCATCACTAACAAAGATCCCACCACAATGCAGTTGCAGCACATAACTGTTAGGAAAAAAATGGACAAACTAATGAAAATGTCAAAGGCATAGTAAAAGCACTGAAATTCCACCACAATAGTAAAAGTAGACATTATACATTTAACAATTTACAACATAAGAAACAAACATAAAAGATAAAGATATCAATGGACCTAAAGGATCCAGTTCAAACAAGCATTCTTAAAAAAAAAAAAAAAAAAAAAAAGGCAGAAGATGCCAAATATGAAGGGGATACTTGACAGCAACCATTATACCCTAGTCTATATAATATATTGTATTTTGGTATATTATAAGCCATTTCCATATCAATAAAACCATTAACACAGTCACTTGTAAGAAAATCAACACCAAATTCACAATAAAAGAAATAAGTTGGAAATAGATGATGCAAAAACATCAAACACGACAAAATTACCTTGTCATTTTCGATGAGCTTCAAAGATTCGATTCCTTTTTTCCCTCATAATGATTGATTGGTCAGAGAATAACTCTTTCTCTAAAATCCCCAATTTCAAAGAATAAATCCTATTTCCCATAATTGCTAAGTTTGAATATGTGAGGTCTCGTCCGAGCACCGGTCCGATTCGCTGAGTGTGATCGAAATGTCATTTGGGTTTGAACTCATAATGGAACCCTCGGGTTTAGGTTGATTGATTTTGAAGATTGACTTTGAGTCATCACCTTAATTTTATTTTTATTTGAAAAAAAGTTAAAGTAAAATCCAATTAAATAACTCCAATTTTATTCCAACAGAAAAAGTGCACTAGTTCTCGATTACCAAAGAGGATTCGGGGACTAGATTTTTTGTTTATTTAGGAAAAGATTACTTTGGCAAATTTAATATAAAATGACTTAAAATAAATTTCATGAACATTTTAGGATGATGAGTGAGCAATAATATTCATGCAATGCATGATAATTATAAAGCAATAAACAAAATAAAATCTACTTAAGAATTATTATAAACAAAAATGGATTAAAAATAAATAAAAGAGAGGATCTTTTATCTAGCACTTATGGGTACTAGGAAAAGCACACAATTCTCAACTAATTGCAAGAATTCACTAATTAGAAAGAGATTAGTATGGAAGAAACAACACAATTATACATAAAAATAAAATAGAAATAATCTCATTAAAGAAAGATGACGCAAAGACGAAAATTATTTTTAAAAATATTTTGGAGTTGATGCCTAAAACATTGGTAGGCATACGTATCCCTATGAATAGGAATTAGACCCCGTACACTTCTGTTTGTCATAGTTTTATCTTATTTTTGATTTTTTTAATTGTTAATTTATAGTTTATTTTATGATGCTTTTAATGTGTTTGTTAAGTTATTTTTAGTTGCATTAATAATTGAAGAAATGGAAGAGACTTGGGCTAAATCAGAAAATTCAGCAGAACGTTGTATGTTGGAGAGCTTGTCATAGCGAAAAAGCAAGCTAGCAACCCCAGTGCCATGCAGCAGACTCCTAGAGCCCGCAGCAGCTTGTTGCCTATAGCCAATGCAGCCCCAGCGCAATGTAACAGCTTGCATCTTGTAGCCCACAAGCTTCCTAGCATTCATAGTAGCTCTCTAATGCCCTGCAACAGCTTGGTTCCTGTAGCCCACCAGTGCCTAGCGTCTAGCTGTAGATTCCCAGCGCTCGCTGCATCACCTCTGAGTAGATATTGAAGATTATCCAAGATTTTGAAGGATTTTTAACCCTAAATTATTTTAGGAAAGTAGAAACAAAAGAAGAAGTTTTGTTGTTTTAAATAGGACCGTCTGGAAGAAGAGAATCATCTGAATTTTGGATAGTATCTTCTCTTCCAATTTTTTATTCTCTAAATTTTTATTTTAGTTTTTAGATTTCAACACTTAAAGGAGATTGTTTTTAGTGATTTTAGAAATTCTTTGTGAAGACGCCAAGAGATTGGGTCAGAACATCGAATTGGTTTATAAGATTAATTTCTTGGTTATTTTAATCTTTTGATTATTGAATTGAAGATTTTAATTCAATTAATTCTTTTAATTTTAATAATTTGGAGATTATCATTATGTTTCCCATAAACTAATTTTAGTATTGTCTAGGGTTTGTATGATGTGTTCATGATATGAAATTGAATATAATCCTTTTTGATTATTTTTATTATTCCTAATTGAATGGATTGATTGTTATTGAACAATTGCTTAGCGACCAATTGTTTAACTTAGGTTTTGAATGAAAGAACAAGAGTTGAAGTTCGATTTTAGAATTCATTCCTTTAGGATCTTAAAACGAATTAGAAATATAAGTTTTAAGATTATGCTTTAGTTTTTGATATATGATTTGATAGAATGATTTCTATGAAGGCAATTGCTAATAGATTGATTTTTATTCTTTGAGTTGTTAGAAACTAAGGTTTTAAGCATAGTCAATTAAGTATATTCATGAACATATATGATTGATAAACTAAATACAAACTTTAGGTATCCTTCATTCATTGTTTTTAAACCTATTGCATTTTAATCCACATTTTCTTTTAATTTCCTATTTTGCAATTATTTTTTTTCAAATCATTCAAATTCTTTTCATTTAATTTGTTTTAAATCAAAATAAATATTTTCATTTGCAATTCCTTGAGAGATACGACCTTAGGTGCTTCCGATATACTAAAATTGCCCCATATAGTTACAGGTTGCTTTTAGATAGTATATTTTGAGACGAACAAGTTTTTGGCGTCATTGCCGGGGAATTGCAAGGTGAATTTGTTTGTTTCATTGTGAATATATTTGTTTTTATTTTTTATTTACATTTGTTTTTCGAGATTTTTATACAAGGGAGAAGATCTGTAGAAGGAGAGATTGTCCTTTTTGTTGATAACGTGCATAAGTTAGGTGGAGAAAGAAGAAGACTAAAGCCAAATGAGAACCAAGTTAATCCAATAGATTCCGAAAATCCAAGGGTAGAAGACTAAGAAGAACAACCATACATCATGGCACAGGAAGGAGACCTATGAAAGATTATGCTAGGCAAATCATAGGCAATGCAACATCATGCATTAGACTCAATGTGGCTACCCAGAATTATAAGCTGCAAAACATACATTATAGCATGCTGCCATCCTTTTATGGAGTGCCAAATGAAGACCCCTCAATTTCATTAGGGATTTCTACTCCACCATATAGACCTTTCCCCTACAAGGTCTAACTGAAGATTAGTTGTGGATGAGATAATTTCCTTATACCTTGGAGGACAGAGCTAAATCTTGGTTGATGACACTTACTCCTGATTCATTAACTACTTGGGAGGACATGTACAATAAATTCATGGGGAAGTTCTACTCTCACTAAAAGACAGCTGATTTGAGATTGAAGATTCCAACCTTCACACAAATGGAAGGAGAGCCTTTTCATGAAGCATGGGAAAGGTTCAAGATGTTGCAAATTCAATGCCCATACCATTACTATCCATTGAAATTGCTCAACCAGTTCTTTTATGATGGGCTCACATTCTAGAGCCAAAGCATAGTTGACAATACAGCTGGAGGAGCAATGGGAAAGATCACTGCTGAGGAAACTTATGAACTTTTTGAGATGCTTAATGCTAACTCTCAGCAGAAAAGTGTGAGAGGGAGAAGAGCTGGATTTCAAGAAGGAGCTCCGGGGAAGGATATTGCTATACAAATAGCTGAGCTTACTAGACAAGTCAAGCTCCTCACCATAAAGGGGAACACAGTAGTTCAACAAAAAGAGGTATGTGGTGTTTGTGGTATTTTTGGTCATGGTGCTAATGTTTACCCTTCGAGTTTTGATTCTTTTACAGGTGATTATGAGTAAGCACAAACCTTGGATGGTTTCCAACCTAGGGCGAGAAATGACCCATTTTCTAACACCTACAACCAAGGTTGGAAAAACCATCCAAACTTTTCTTGGATAAACAACAACCAACAATAGCAGTAGCCTTAGTTTCAAATGTTACAAAAAGGCCAACCGTTCCAAGGAGAATCATTAAACCAACAACAGTAAAGGAAGCCATCTTTGGAAGATAGCTTGCATGCATTCATTCAAGCTAGCACTAAATTTAGGAGGCCAATGATAGAAAATTTGACTCTTTGGAAGTAGCAGTGTGAAATGTAGAGATTCAAGTTGGTCAGATTGCAAATCAGGTGCAATCAAATCAAAAAGGGAAACTTCCTAGCCAACCAAAGCAAGTTAAGTCCATCGCTGTTCTTTGGAGTGGTAAGCCAATAAATGATAATGATGGTGAAGTTTCTAACTATGCAGTGAAGGAAGAGAAAGAGATGGAGACACCCTCTCCATTTAGGTTACACAAAGATGGACAATCCTTACTGACCTCCTATTCCATTTCCAGGCCATTTAAAAAATGGTAAGCAAGACAAGCTATTTGATAAGCTTTTCACAATGTTATCCAAGGTAAGTATCAATTTGCCCTTGCTTGATGTGATTAAGAATATACCTGTATATGAAATTTTTTTTAAGGAGCTGAATTCTAAGAAAAGGAGGCTAGAGATGGAAGTAGTATTGTCTGAGTTGATTAATGCAGTACTCTAGCAAAAGTTACCTCCGAAAGCTAAAGACCCTGGTAGTTTTGTCATTGACTTTAGTATGGGCAATGATGAAAAGGCTAAAGGTATGTTAGATTTAGGTGCTAGTATTAATTTGATGCCATATACCTTATTTAAGCAGTTAAATTTAGGAGAGCTGAAACCCACCAAAATGAGCTTGCAATTAGCTGATAAGTCATTGAGATTTCCTAGGGGAATTATAGAAGATGTGCTAGTGCAAGTAGAGGGGTTGATAGTGCTTGTTGATTTTATGGTTTTAGATATGGGTGATGAGTTGTCTAATAGGTTAGAATTGTATATCTTGTTGGGTAGACCTTTTATGGCAACTATTGATACTTTGATTGATGCTAAAAATAGGAAATTGACTATGATTGTTTTGGGCCAAATTGTTGAATTTTCTGTTTTTAATAGATTCCTACCACATCACTTATTAAGGAATGCTTTTCTATTAAAACCTTTAATACTATTGTCAAAGATGTTTTCTTGTAGGGATCCTATGATAAAAAAAATGCTACAGGTGCCTAAATTGGTTGAGCTCTAGAAAGAATTGTATGGGAGCTCTCAAATGTCCAAGGAATGGGCCAAACTTCTTCATGATAAAAGCCATGTCCAAAGTCCCTTGAACCATGTATGAAAATACTACTCTATAACTCGTGGTGGCGTCACGATCCAGGTAAATCTAAACCCCACTGGAGTGGTCCTTTTATTGTGAATGTGATACATCCCTTTGGAGTAGTAGATTTGTTTAACTTTTGTAGAGATAAAATTTTTAGAGTTAATGGTTAGAGAGTTAAACTATATTTTGAGGGAGTGGAAAAATTCAAGGAATTTAAGGTTCCTTAATGTCTTCCAAAATGTCCAACTAAGATGACGTTAAAGAAGCGCTCGATGGGAGGCAGCCCATCATTGTCTTTAAAATTCAGTTTTTAAAATTCTAATTTTGTGTTTTACCTAGTCCTATCTATGAAAGTTGTTTTGTCTTTTGAGTTGATGTTTAGTGGATTAAATGTATTGTCTTATGATTTGAGGAAAATTTTGCTAGTAATCTCAAGTTTGAATGTTTCAAATGTTTTGTACTTGTTATGATCTTAAAATGTTTTTGTTTGCCTCTATTTCATTGCATTGCAAAGCATGATAGACTTTACCTTACCATGGTGGAAATATTTGAGCCTAAACACTTTTTCTTTGGTGCTATGTTATGTGTACCATGTTGATTGTGCATCTCTAGAGCTTGCATAGGTATACTTTTGAGACCACATGTTAATTTCAATTCAGGCATTAAAATGATTAAGGCATTAGGTTTCACCTTTTAGTTTTAATGGCCAACCTTGAATGTTTATTTCCTTTAGTGAGCCATTTTGAGCCTTGACCTTTTCTTTGGAAACACATAATTTAACTTATCCCTTCACTGCAATTTTCATCTATTTTGTCCCTCATTGAGGTTTTTAAGCATTTGAAAAGTATTTCTTGAAAGTTGAGTGTGTTGATATTGCTTGAGATCAAGCAAAATTTTTAAGTGTGGGGTGAGAGAATATATTGCCTTGGGAAACATGTTCTTGTGTATATCATGATATTATAGACTTCATTTTGCAAATAAATAAATAAAATAAAATAAAATAAATTAGGGATCCCAATAAAAAAAAAGTTGTTAATGAAGTCTATTATTCTTTGAGCATGTGAATTGCATTGCAAGTATGGTTATATAGAATATGCAAAGATTTTGCAATGAGTTTGTGAAGAAATTGGGAAATAGTGTGTCTTTGAGTGTTTCAAGTTGTTATTTGGTCTTTGAATGCTTAATAACTTAATGATAAACTTATTTTTCCCTTTTTCCTACCATTACCCTAAGCCCCATTACAACCAAATGAAAGACCTTTTGATTGATATCCTCAATTAAATTAGTGGTGGAGATTATATTAATAAGCAAGTTTATGGTAGTTTGCCTTCAATTTTGGTTTTTAGTGATAGTTCTTTGCAACTTGACAGAAACACTTAGGTGAGTGTATGGTCCATCATGTTAGCTTTGTTTGGAGATAACTAATTCCTTAGAAGAGGAAACTTATGCGTACATTTGAAGTGTTTTTGCTAAGGTTGCTACTTTATGAGTACTTAGATTGCTTGATGATTGATGAGTTCTTATTTTAAGCCATTATTATTGCTTGAGGACAATTAAATTTCTTACAAAAGAGGGGTTTTGGAAAAGTTTAATTTGATTTGTTAATTTAGTTTAGATTTAAAATTAACAACTTTAGATCTTTGTAGTTTTAGAACTAAGGAAAGATATAAGAGAGATAATTCTAGATCTAATTTAAGAAACCTAAAAAAAAAAAAAAGAAATTATACCTTGATCTTGCACTTTCTTCGTACGAACGAGGTAAGTCTTGTATTAGATCTAAGCTTCATCTTAGATTGAGATATCACAAGATGAATCTTGCACAAAAAGAATTAAACAAAAGGAGAAAAAAAAAAGATAACAATTGAAAATAAAAATAAAAATTTGAAATTAGATTTGAAAATAATTTTAGTAGAGATGAATTAAAGAAAAGATATTTTTGGTTTTGAAAATTGACAGAATTTTTAGCTTGAAACTAATAAAAATTAGGGATTTTTTTTTGCCTCTAAAACTATCCGTCCCAAATGATTAGAAGTGGATCCTATTTATAGGAAAAAATAAGGACAAAATAGGAAAAAAGGAAGGCCGTTGGAACTAGAGGCGCGCCAACTTGGTGCCGGCAGATGTGGACACGATTTGACTTGGTTCTTCCTTTTTGGCTTATTTTGTCCCATTTCTAATCTGATTCAAACCTAATTTGATTCTATGGGTTCGTAATTAAGTGTCGATTGTCTAGCTCTGCATAATACACTAATCTTAGTAAGTGTCAAGCTGCAACCGGATCATAAAGGTGTAAAATTAAGGGTTCATAGCTGTCTCCTCATCAGAATTGGCTTTGAGCAAAAGGCAATTCTGATGACAGTGAACCCATGGATGACAGATGAGAAAGGAACTAAAGAGATGTCGAAATTAGAGTTTGTACATGTTTAGGTGAAAGGCGTAGTTGAATTTTAAAGGTAAAAGATAGGTGGAAAAAGGAAACATAGGAATGTTTAGGTGATCGTTACTAAATATTTATGGGTAAAAATGGTGGATTTTGAAAAGAAAAAAAAGGTGGAAAAAGGAACCACAGGGATGCCTAGGTGATCGTTACTAGACATTTATGGGTGAAGTGATCCTAAGGCTATCTTAGGATGATCTAATAAGTTTTGAAAGAGAAACCTAATCCTATGTTAGGTTGATGATCTTAAGGCTATCTTAGAATGGTCTGAAAAGTTTTGAAAGAGAAACCTAATCCTATGTTAGGTTGATGATCCTAAGGCTATCCTAGGATAGTTTGAAAAGTTTTGAAAGAGAAACATAACCATATGTTAAGTTGATGATTCTAAGGCTATCCTAGGATGGTCTAACAAAAAAGAATACCTAATTTAGATTTAAGGTATGAATCCTAAGACTAAGCTAGGATGAGTATGATATTAATGGTTCTAGTCTTGATTCAAGAATTCTGATTGGTGATTTATCGGTTTGATGATCCATTTTGATTTGGGAAATTGGATTAATGATCCTTCTTGACTCAAATTGGTGATACGTCTTGCTTTGTGAATTTTAACCTAATAATGCCTCTTAATTCAAGAGTATGTTTAATGTAAAATGCATATGATTATACAATGATTGGATACTTTGAACTTACGAAGGGTCACTTTGGTAGGAAAGTGCTGAGTCTTTGGGAGAAAGATGCCCCCATTTTGGAAAGATGAATATTTGAAAGGGAGATACTCCCACTTTAGAATGATAAAGGAAAGCGGTTAGGTCATTTTATTTGGATAAAATAGGTTAGTAATGGTAGGGTCACACTTGATTTGGATAGGGTATGAGGGCTAGTTTGAAGGATCAGTCAAAGGCTATTGGTTCAGCCTTAGTTGAAGTCATTGAAGAAAGTTAGGTCAAGTATAGAAGAGATCGTGCTAGTCAACTTGAAAGGCTTAGTCAAGCATGGCTTTTTGATTTGGGATCAGATTGAATGGCAAGTTTAAGATCATATTAGATATAAGGCTATTTGGTCAATGGCTATCAGTTTGGCATAGGAAGAAATCATTTTGGGAGGTTAAGCCAGGTATGGTTGGAAGAGGTCAGATTGTGCTTAGGTGGGTCTGGCTTTGAAGAAGGTTTAGTTTGAATATGAGTTGGAAAGCTTGATCAAGGAGGTCAAGTCCTTGGAGATTATTAGGTCGAAAGGTTAGGTTAGGTCTAGTTTTAAGAAAGGTCAATTTATCAAGCTTGTCTACAAAAAAGTTCATACGGAAGTCTTTAGTCAGGTACGATAATTAACTTTATCTGTTATGGCCTTTAAGGAGAATCAATATGGAAGCTTGGTCTGGTTTAGCTTTAGTGAAGATTGTTTAAAATGAATGGATCATCTTGGAAGGCTAGGTTGGGTTTGGCCTTGGCTAAGGTCATTTGGAAGCTTAGTCTAATTTAGCTATGTAAAAGCTCATATTAGAGGCTCAATCAGGTTATGGCCTTTAGGGAGTTCATTTAGAAAGCTTGGTCAAATTTTGCCTTAAGACTATAACAGAGAGATTAGACTAGAGTGCTAGACTTTGAAGGAGATCAAACTAGGAGGCTAAATTTGCTTAGAGGAAAGGTCAGACTAAGAAATCAATTTAGAAGGCTCAGTCAGATTTTGGCCTTAAAAGAGATTATGGGCTTTATAAGTGAAGGCTTCATGGTGAAGTGGTTTGGGCCTCATAGTGAAGGCTTATTGGTTTGGGCTTTATGGTGAAGGCTTTTTGGTTTGGCCTTCGTGATAAATTCTTTTGGTTAAAAGGCTTTCGGGCTTTTAGGATAGTTTGTCAGCTTAGACTTTTCTACAAGGGTGTTTTGGACCTCTTTAGCAGATGTTGGCTTAGCTCTAAGTATAGTGCTAAAGGTTTTTGGTCATAAAGATACAACAGGCTCATGGATAGAGGTTTGCCCTTTGACATGGTCACATTAGTCCAATAAGATTAAGCTGAAAATGGTTTACAGGACTTAAGAAACATTGATTTCAGGGATCATATGTTTTGCCAAGGAGGTTTGATCCTTTCAAGGATAATAAGATGTTTGCTAAAAAGGCATAGGATAAGCTTTGACTAGTTCAAGCCCTTTTTAATCAACTTAAGGATGTTGACTTGACTTTGGTTTTACCAAGGAAATTGACTTTGATGATGCTAAGTCTTAAGAGACTTGAGATTTTTGGTTCTACCTATGATGAGATTTTGCCAAGGAAAGAGTGGTATGAGACTTGAGCATTAAAAAGATGGTATGGTTTTCCAAGTAGGCTTAGGATGGCATTGAAGGTAGGTTTGAACTTCTGAAAAGGACTAAGGAGGTTGTTGGATTTTGCTTTTGTAGCAAGATTAATGGAAAAGAGCAACTCAAGCTATCTTGCCATTTGAAATTGAAGAGACACTTGGAATGATCCGCTATTGGTTTGGCTCAACGCAGGTGAAGTGTCTTAAGGAATGGCTAAAGGACTAGTGAGAAAAGATAACTCTGGGGATCATACCCCGAATAAAAGATAAAGATGTGACAAACTAGAGATTATGCATTAGCTTTTTAAGCTAAGCAATGGAATGAATTAATAAGAGATGATGAAATTCTAGGAAGACATGCCCCCATTGTAGGACAAGAGCATAAAAGATACTATAATTTTAGAGAAAAAGCCTCTAGTGAGAAAGGATGATTTTGAAAACATGAGACAAGAGGATTGATTAGAGACGATTTGACAACTTTGGACACGAGAAAAGATGACTAGGATGAGCTGTCTCTCTCTCTCTCTCTCTCAGCTCTAACTTCTGCCTAAGCTGCCCTTTTCGGGTTTTTCAACCTAGCAAGCTTGAATTAATAAAAATTAGAAGAAAACATTCCACCATGACTTGGACTACTGCTTTTCTTCATGTTGAGGGGTTCGAACCTTTAAATTCTAGGTTTGACAAATGTCTTTTCTGAACTTATTGCCCCTTATTGAAGTGCATCATTTTATTTCCTAAAGTGCAATAGGTAATTACATTGAAGTGCTTTTTGCGCTCCAACTATTTGATGAGAGGTCGATTACTTGACCTTTTTTTATTAGGAGCTAGTGAAGCGATTATTGATTTATAAGAACAGGGTACCTCAAATTGTAATCTGTGCTAATTGTGGTGGATTTAATTGATTGTTTGTTCATTTATCTTTTTTTCTTCTTTCTCGTTCTTTCTCTCTCTCTCTCTTTTGAAAGCTGATCCATGTTAGACTAAATGAGAAAGATAAGAAAATTAATGCATAAATGATAGAAAATATGGATGTATTATTATAAAAAGAAACTTTATTATAAGATAACAAAAATAGACCGACATGGTAGACATAAAATACATAAAAAAGAAAATAAGACGACAGACTTAGATTTGGATTTAGACTCAGACTTTGAGATTTAGATATAGATTCAAACTCAGATTTGGAATTCAATCTCAGACAAGTTAGATTAGCTAAACTTGAACTCTTCCATTACATGCCATTCGGAATTGAGGTAAGGTAGGATTGAGTCAGGTTCAGTTTCCTCATCACTGTTTATACTAGTAGGGGGAATTCAGCTTGAAATGATTTGTTTTAGATGCAATCTTCAACCTTTGACGCAATTATAACCAAAGATCTGAAGGTGGGCAGGTATTGTATTAACAAGTGGGCTCGATAGGTCAGACATAGATTCTTGATAATGATATCCACTTGTTCTTGCTCGGTTGGTCTGTTTGCTATTTGAACAACTTTATCCCTCTACCTTGTAAGGAAAATGGAGAAGGACTCATCTAAAATCTATTTTATGGTTTCCAAATCACGCCTAGTGACATCCACTTCGGTATTGTAATCACATTATCTAACAAAGGCATAACAAATATCATCTCATGTTCTTTTTTGGCTCTTGTCCAATGAAAGGAACCATTTCCTAGCAGCTCTAGTTAGTGATTGTTGGAATAGCTAAGCAAGGAGCTTATTGCTAAGTCCTAAAGGTTTCATTGCCTTTATATATATTTTTAGATGGGTCTTAGGGCAAGTAGCTTCATCAAATCTTTCCAATTCAGGCATTTTGAATTTATGAGGAAGCTTGGCATTAGGGAATAAGGTTAAGCTATCTATATTAATTAAGTCATTATGGTGCTTCAAGGATTTGATGGTTTTCTTTATAGCTTTAGGTTTATCCATGAGCAATTTAATATCCAAATGAGAGAAAGCTTTCCCACCTTGAAAAGGATCTAGGAGAGATGAAAAACTAGAATGGATAGTAGTGCTTAGGAATTGAGTATTTGTAGGTTTTTAAAGATAGTTTTGGTTCGGATTGTGGTTGAGATTACTCTTTTTGAGATTTTCTTGGCTAATTAGGGCTTGAACTTTCTCAATGATGGCATGCATTTGTTCCTTTATGTTTTCTTCAAATTGGATCTATTAAGCAGCCAGGATAGCTTGAAAATGCTCTTATTACTTCTTAATAAGGCTTTAGGGTGGTGTGAATCCTAAAATTTGCACCCTTGGAATTTGGCCGCAGCTTGACACCTATTAAGATTAGTGTACTACGCAGAGCCAGTAACTGGGCAGGGGTCAAGGGGGTAGTGCCCCATTAAAAAGTAAATTTCCTAAATCTTTCCTCTTCAGATAATCGATTTTTGATTACAAATCTATAGAATCAAATTGGGCTCAAATCGGATCAGAAACGGACTAAAATCGGCCAAAATAGTGTGAAACCAGGTTGATCCAGTGAGTCGACGGTGTGCAGGTGTGCTACCATGTTGGTGGCACGGTTAGAGTGTCGGCGAAAAGTGGTGCCTCCTAGCCGGCTAACATGCTACTAGTGCCGCCCAACTGGCCAGCATGCCACCGTTGCTACCGTTGGGTCCCTTTCACCTGCTCTATAAATAAAGCTTTCATTTAAGCTCTCTGGGATGGATTTGGAGAGATTTGATGAATTTTGAGGCAGAAACTCACCTATATTGCTCTTCTTTTTATGCTAAAATTCTGTTTAAAATTGATACTAAAATCTGTCATTTCAAATTCTTTAATTTGCAATTATTATTTTGTTTTGCTAACCTTTTTTATTTAAGGTTCAACTTCAAAATTCCTAAATCCAAGGTGGAACTTAGATCTGAAGTTAAGCTCACCCCATTCATCTGAAAGTCAAAGAAAACAAAGGTAAATTCTTTTATTCTCTCCATTTCTAAAGTTCTAAGTTTAGATCTAGAATTCCCTCTCTTCAGATATAAAACAGAAAAGATCTAAAATTTATTAATTTAGAGGTCAAAATTAAATTAATAAACCAAATCAACATTTTTCCAAAACCCCTCATTCTCAAGAAGGAAGAATTGTATGGGGTTTGATTCCTATTCAAAAGGATACGCAGGCATGCCGTCTCTAAGGCATCAACTCCAAAATCATTTTCAATAACATTTTCCCTTTTATATTTTTTATTTATTTTCGATTCTTTGTGTTTCTTTCTTTAATTTAGTTAAGGAACGTGTGCTTTTCTTAGTACTCATAAGGGCTAGAGGAAAGATCCTCTTTATTTCATTTATTTTGATTTTGTAATAATTAAGTAGGATTCATTTTTATTTATTTATTTATAACTGTCATTTCATTTTATCATCTATAACTGTTTCATTCATCATTCTTACTTCTATTCATGCATAGACTAAAATTACCTTTTTTAAAGTTATTTTGCAACTTTTAGCCAAACTAAAGAAAATAATATTTTCTTAACTTGTGTAAATACCAAAACTTGATCCTCCAGCCCTCTTTGGTCACTCGCAGATTAGTGCTTTTCTGTTGGGATAAATCAAACATTTCTAGAGTCAATCAATTTGGGGTTTTTCTTTAATTTTCCCAATTAAAATAAATAAATTAAAGTGGTGACTACCTTTTACAAATAGCAAATTGCAAAGCACAATTTTCTAAACTCACAGCGAGTTTTAATCATGGAGTTTCTCTCAAAGAGCATTTTAATTCCCCTCAACAGATCGGACCGATGCTTGGGCGAGGTCTCATAGTGGCTACATAGGTTTTTAGAGGTTAAGGGTATATTAGGCGAAAGTTATTGGGCTTTAAGGTAATGGGTTGATTTTAGGACAAGGAATGGATTTTAGGCAATGTTTTTTTGCACTACGGTCCTAAAGTATCAAGGAACATGAGTCAAACTTATGGTTAGGTAGTGGAGTTTGGGTAAAGATGAGGGTGGAGGTGTATGATGTTAGCTAGGCCAGTATTTAGCTAAGGGAAATAGGTCATATTTTAGCTTTGGAAACTAGGTTGGGACTTAACTGTAAGTGGCTAAAGTTTAGTTTGGAAATCTAGGTCAGAGTTTAGCCTCAAGTAATTGGGATATCAATTTATGGATAGTTTATCATGGGTTTTGCGATTGAGTTATGGATGTACTATAGATTTTGATGTTGGGTGAACTATGGGTTTAGTGACAGCTGGATAAAGGGTTTGATTAGATGAGACCACAAACTTAGATGGGCCATGATTTTGGATAATATTGTAAAAGATAAAGCCAAGTCAGCACTTAGCTTAGGTAAGGACTGTAGATAAGGGTAAAGCTAGGTCAATGTTTAGCTTTGGTAAGGAGTGTTTAGCTTGGGTAAGGATTGTTGAGGATGAAAGTTAGGCCAATATTTAGCTTGGGTGAAAATTGCAAAGGACGAAAGCTAGGTTAGCATTTAGCATGGGAAAGGGTTATGAGTGAGGATGAAGCTAGGTCAGTATTTTGCTTGGGAAAGGATTGAGGATCAAGATAAAGCTAAGCTAGTGTTTAGCTTGGATAAGGATTATAGGGGGTAAAGCTAGGGCAAGGTGTTTTTAGGTTAAGGATTAGAGTGATGGCATTTTAAGTAAGGGTTAAGGTAATAGTATTTAAGGTTAGAGGTGTTTAAGGCCAAAGGCTAGGGTAATTAGGTTTGTGGGAGCGAAGGTGATTGGGATAAGGGTGAGAGTACCTAAGGTTTAGAAGGGAAGGTGTTTGGATAGAAGTGAGTATGTGACCCTTCTTTGGGTTAAGGTGCAGCCTAGATTTTAGATGAATGCATATTTTGTACAATATGAATGCATGATATGTATAGAGAAATATTTCATGAGAGTACAAAGATACAAGGTTTTAATTATGGTATATACAACCTTGGTTTTGAATCCAAGTTCATTACATGAAAAAGGTAAGTGTAGATTGGATAGGGTGCCCGTCACACTAGAGCAGCGATATACCTAATCAGATATGTGTAAAGGAGCCTCGCGTGGGTCCAACAATATGTGCATGCTCATTACACCTTTGAAAGAATCAAAGGATTCATCGTGGGGTGGATGATTTCACTATCAGTGAATAGACCCAAGAAGGGTTACCCATTTAATGGTACTCACTATCCATTTGTTTTCCTAGAATTAGATTTGTATGTGTCACATCCCGATTTTAGAAGATATGACGGTCCTAGAGTAAGGGTAAGTTTAAGACTACCGTACACCGTAGAATCCAATAATATTAATAAACTCCCTAAATCAACTTAAAAGTCAATTCTAAAACATGCATATGTTCCATAATAATTTAATTAGCACAATAAATCTCTCCAAATCACTTTTAACTACTATGGAGTACTTAGAGTAATAAACATAATAAAGTAATTTAAATTATTACATAATTAGCTTCTTGTAGAGGAAAGGATTTCAACAGCTTAATCTTCTCTACATCTAGCCTCCTCTACTCTAGTACCTAAAAAAATTTACAAGGAAGAGGGGTGAGCCTTCAACTTAATAAATTATGAAATGTAACCATACGTGGGGGCTGAACAATGAACATATATAACAAAATGGGTTTAGAAATAATAACATATATGTGCTTAGAAGAAATGACACCAAAGAGATAGAACCAATCAATCATATCATGTCATATCTTGTTAATTAGGGTAGCAACTTCTCCCTTTTCATTACGTATTCTTGGCTGAGCATATGCCTATAGTACATAGCCCTCTCTAGGTAAAACACTGACATATTTGACCCTATCAATTAGGTCACCGGGGCACACAGTGTAATGGTATATCCTTCATTAATAAGGCGTTCTGTCATACATATGGTCAATGGCTTGGTCAATAGCTCAGTAGGAACAATAACAATAATTAGACCTAAGTGGTCTTTTAATAAATCAATAAATAATAATTAGACCCAAGTGGTCTTTTAATAATTCAATAAACAATAATTAGACCCAAGTGGTCTTTCAATAAATTGATAAACAATAATCGGCAATTACAAAGGTTAATAGAATAAAATAATGATTCAATGATGAATAATCAAAGGAATTTAAGGTCGATAACAATAATATCAATAATAATCAATAAGTAATATAAGTCAATTTAATTCAATAGGAATTTCAATAAATCATTTATGGTAGGTTACCGTGTATCAATATATTTCATAACTTACCTCTAAGCAATATCTCCAAATAAATATCAATCACTGCAATCCGATTGAGATATAACAAATCTCATATTCATAACCTACAATAAAACTTCTGATTTAATTATTATCGATATTTGTACTATAGATCTAAACTAATTAACTTAATAATCTTAATTTAAAATTAATACTAATATATTCTATCACTTAATCAAGTAATTCTATTACATTCTAAGATTAGAAAAAAAAAAATCATTAGAAACATATTAAGAAAATTGATCGTCGCTTACTGGAGATTTGCCGGAAAAACTATTTAATATCAGATTTTTATGAAAATAGTATCAAAAATCTTGTTTTGAAGTGAGAATTCAGATTTTCTAGCTATCTGCTGCTCATTAGAGGTTCGCTGGAAAAACTGCTCTAGTCTGTCGTTTGTCTCTAGATTCCGACCAAAATTTTAAGTTAGTCCAAAAATTATAAATGATATACCAAATGAAAGCTAGGAAAATAAGGAGTCCAACTATACCAAAATCGTCAAAAATGGAAGTCAAAAAGTTGATGAAATTTGACACAGAAAATTCTGGCTAGCGACTAGTTAGGCCACAAGTGTGGTGGCGTCCGGTGTCAAATGGCGGCATTCTTGGTGGTCTTGGAAAGATCTCGATCTCTTCTTTTTGATGGTATAGTGTGTGAATAGTAAATATGGCCAGAAGATGGCAAGTTGGTGGTTAGAAGTTGACTGCCAATTTCTCCTTCTGCTTTTTTTTCTCTCTCTCTCTCTCTGCTGTTACAGCAGCTTCCCCTCCCCCTTTTAGAAACAATTTTTTTTTATAAAATATAATAATAACAATAATAATGATAATGATGATGATGATGATGATGATGATGTGGGGCTAGCATCATCACTGTCTCCTACTTTTTTTTTCTTCTTCTTCCGTTGGGACAATGTGATTATGTTCTTTTTTTTTAATCATCATCATCATTTCACTTTTTTTAATAATAATAAAATATAATAAAATAATAATAATAATAATTTTCATAAATTCAAAATAATAATTTCCAAAAATTAATAATAATAATATTTTACTAAAATAATTAATAATTATTGATACCAAAATTTAAATTAACTTAATTAATAATTATTAAAAATAATAATTATTAATATAACTTCAATAATAATAAAGTCACAATATTTTTGAATAAATAAATAATAACTAGGTGCTAATTTCTTAAATTAATTTGAAATTAACAAAACAATACCAATAAATAATATTTATCAATTAGCAATAATTAAATATTGCTTGAAATTTTTCTAATCAAAATATTTATTAAATTTAAATAAATAAATATTCCAAAAAAAATCTTATAGAAACATTATTTTCTAAAATATTACAATCTTCCCCTTTTAGAAAAATTCATCCTTGAATTTTTTGTTTTAATAGGGTAGTCAATCAATAATTGAAAACAGTAAATGAAATATCAATAATTCAATACTTTTAAATACAATTTTATTTCAAATAGTTGAAAATAAAAAGGGGTATCTCTCTAGCATACTTTGCTCACTCTCCCAAATACACTCTTCCATATATTGATTTCTCCACAATACTTTAACCATAGGGATGTCCTTATTACGAAGCTTCTTAACTAATCCTATTAACAATAGCTACAGGGACTTCCTCATAAAATAAATCCTGCTTAATAGCTAATTGTTGAGATTGCAAAACATGAGATGGATCTAGAACATACTTACAAAGCATCGAAATATGAAACACAAGATGAATATTATCCGGACTAGGTAGTAACGCCAACTGATAAGAAACCTCTCCCACCCTATCCAGAATCTCAAAAGGACCAATGTATCTAGGAGACAGTTTACCTTCCATACCAAATCTCATAACACCCTTCATTGGTGAGATCTTTAAGAAAACATGATCACCGATAGCAAACTGAAATTCTCTCCGCTTCGAATTGACGTAACTCTTTTGACGACTGAAAGTTGTCTTCAATCTTTCCTATATGAGAGGCATCTTTTTTGAAGTATACTGAATCAATTCGGGTCCTTCTATGAACTTCTCACCAATTTCATCACAACATATATGTGTGTATATATATGTGTGTGTGTGTGTGTGTGTGTGTGTGTGTGTATACGTATATGTATATATGTATATGTGTGTGAGAATGTATATATATATATATATACATACATACATACATACATACACATATATATATATAT